>VWYI01049408.1:12142-82045 GCA_013399455.1 Anthoscopus minutus | reverse complement strand
GTCAGGGGTTTTTTTTGTCATGGGCAACATCTTTCAATCTTTCAATGTTTCAATCTTTCAGTCTCTGAAAACTGAAATTGGTGAATACTTGGTAGAGAATTTTTAAATTTCCATGCCATTTTTCTTCAAACTGGTTCTCCTTCAGACAGATCCCCAAATGATGCTCAAACAACACCTATCCTATCCCCATAGAATAATCAGATGTGGTTCTCATAGCTCAGAAATAACCATGCTGAATAACTTGCTGCTACAATTGCTTGAATATGTTCAGGGCTACAGAAGTTTCAGTAGCTTTCCCTTAATTGATTTCTGTGAGTCTGGTCTCTTGAAGAAGAACAAGTAATATTTTGCTGTGGGGAGTAGAGTAAAAGCAGAAGGGGGACATGTAATAAATTCAAAATATGGCTAGACAGAGACTGGGTGAGAGTCAGAAAACTGGAGAAGGATCTAGTGAAAGCATTTGGTAATGAATTAGAAAGAAAAGAAACAAAATATTGGATTTTGCCGTGACAGTTTGGTGAGGAACAACAGGTAGCCTCTTGTTTGGATTGAAGCAGGGGGAATAAATGGAAAACTGGAAGTCAACTCTTCAAAAACAGAATGATGAGATCAGGAATTAGAATAGAAAAGTTTAAGAATAATCTGGGCTGATCAGTAAAATATTTATAAAACAGGTTAGGCATCTCTTGAGTGAGGCAGAATCCTAGGCCTGGGAATTGTGTGAGAAAAACTGTGATTTTAACATCTGCCTCAGATTCAGCCATACAAAGCTAATGTCACTGATTTTTCACAGATATGTTTTGGGAAGATGGCCCAGGAAGTCTTCAAAAATTCTATTGAGAACCTCTGTAGAAAGAATTGTGATATACTGCCTATGTAAAAGTGTTTTGAGTGTGCAGAAAAGAGGCAAGGCCCTTAACTGAGCCCAGTCAATTCTGCACATCAAATCAGACAGATTGAAAAAAGATGTGTACCTCATGGTTTTTTCCATAGTGGTGTTCTCAATCCGATAAATCTGGACACTATGACATGAAGAGGATGACTGTGGTGAATCACCAGGTGGCACATCACCTACCACATACAGCTCCCATCCCAGGGCTTTGTCTGTGGGCAGCACACTGACTGACTCAGATCCACATGCTCTGGGAGCCTGATGTGAAGTCACAGGACAAGAGCAAGATCCCAGGTTGTGCTGAGAGGTGTTGAGCTGCAGTGGGAGAGAATGAGATGTGAGCTCCTTGTGTACCTGTTACTCCGTGAGATTTGATCAAACTGCACTCAGAGTATGATTATGCAACAAAATGTTGTGGTAGTTTATATATCTCTGAAGAGGATGAGACATGAACAATGATGTCTCTGCAGAGAGTTCTGTCATTTCCAAAGTCTGAATTCCAGCAACTGAATGGCAGCTTTATTAATCCTCTTTTAACATAAATTCTTCTGTGTACCATTACTTTGTAATTTTGCAGTCTAGCTGTAATTTGAGGCATATATTTATTGAGCTTACTTCAAGAGGATAGGAACCTGTTTACAATTAATGCTGTGTCTTTTGACTTCTTCATTCAGTGAGGAGTATAATTTGCCCCAATTCTTTGTTTCTCTCTCTGCACACATTTTACTGCATTGCTATCTTTCTAGATATTGTGATGTGAGAATTAATCCTGTAGGAAGTATTCTCCCCTTTTCTCCAAACCCTCTCTCTTCCACAGCAGGCCCTGATGATACAGATAGCCAAAATAGCATATTCATCTTTGTACAAGTAGATCAAACGCTTGCAAGAAACACAGGTAGGAATATCTCAGATTCCTTTGTTCTTCCTTATGTGACTTGCTCTCTTTCCTTAAGGTAACAGCTCTTAGGTGTGGAAAGGGAAGAAATGAGAAGATTGGGTGGCGATCAATCTTGAAAAAAATGAAAATCCTCTTGAATTAAGAAATATCTTTTTTAATTCGGTACACATGGAGATTGCGAAGAGCTTATTGTCTCATTGTCTTCTCATTGTGAAAATATCACAGACAATGATGAAGCGATAGGTTGCTAGTTTGAGCCATTCCCAAAGGCACTGGAGATGGGAAGCCCAGGGTCAGGGTATGCTGAAGTTGGGAGGGCATTATCTAGGTAGGTCCATGACTGAGTTTACTTAGGGTCTAATTAAGCTGGTACTGCCAGGAACACCAGCTATTCAAGAAAATTCCAAGAATCTTTTGGTCCAATTAAATAGGATTTTTCTTTCGTATTCTTCACGTCTTTGGATCCCTTTGCTGAAGAGTTTGTGTCCTGTCCAGTGCTGCACACACAAGTGCTTGGGAAGCTAAGTGCACACAAGTGCACACCCTCTGAATTGTCTTTATTGACCTTTGAGGACCATTTTAAATTTGTTGTCTTTGAACACTGAGATTTTTAACAAAAGCTTTGAAGAAAATATGTTCACATCTAGTGTTTCAGTCAAGAGGTCATGTGATGCTTTTTTTGAAGACATCATGGTTTTAGCTAACTTCCTTGGTACCTGGTCATAACCCACAAAAGAGAATCACTGTCAAAAAATATGTGGCCATTTGAATTTCATAACCTCAAGAGACAGGATAAGTATTTTTTGTTATTCCTATTTTTTTCCCCTTAGTAAACCTCCTAGAACCTTTGAAATAAATGCCCAGTGAGTCACTGTAGTGATATACAGCAGCTGGTATACAGAGGTTAGTTTACTATATATAATTAACATTGTGCAAATATGCTATTTTTACCCCTGTAACAGTTCATGCAGCTCATTGGCCATGAGTCAGTGCTGAGTCCAGGGATCTGATTTTACAACAGCATTCTTAGAACATGAGTTGTCACCTTTCATTCATTCCCTTTCCTTCAAGCAGTGGTGGTAGCTTTGCAAAAGCAAGGAATAATTTGGACTTCAGCTTAGGACATAGGGTAGAACATGCTTTTTCACAAGACTCCTGTCTTTGCACCTTCAATCACCCATTCTCACACTGTTCCATAATGCTGTTTCAAGACTGAGAGCTGATCCAACCAGTGTTTCCTTTTGAATTTATAATCTGAACTGCTCCAGTGGGCTTCCATGACCAGTTCCTGAAATCACTGCTGCACAGCTCTGTGTAGATACTGTAGAGGGTCTTCTGTAGAGCAAAGGGTTTTGCTTCTCTGAAGGTTCAAGTTTATTAATATGCTATATCCCATGAAGTATTTGAGACAGAGGTGGTGAACTAAGATTCTGATCCTCGTGCATTCTTGGAATATGGAATGTAGCTTTGCCATTTAAATATTGAATGTCTAGTTTTGCCTCTAAATTTTTTCTTGGTAAGTTTTCCATCATAATCCTTATTTTTGAGAACAAAAAGTGTGTTTTAGCTAGTAATGGAGTTAGATATAAATATGTGATTCTATATGGAAAATAGTATCTCAATAGCTATATCTGATCAGCTGGCAGCTGCTACAGTCTGGCTTTTGCTTTGGAAGTGCTGTGGGCTTGCCAGCTGGCTGTGTTGATAAGTTGCTGTGGGTTTTTTGGGCCCTCTTGAATGATTCCTTAAAATAATTTCAACAGGTACTACTTATATTTTTGTTTTCTAATACTTGCTCCTGTTCTTTTGGGAAGCATTCTTTATTGAAAAAGGGTATGCTTATCTTATGTGTTCCATCTAACATGTTACCATAGCAAAAATATTTACTTTTAAGTCACACCCACCTAAAAAACAAGGGTGGGCTTTGGAAACTCTGTTGAAGGTTGTGGGGAGCTGTGTTCATCAGGAGCTGCCCATCAGCTCATCAGGAGTTGCCCATGTCAGGCAGAGGAGCCAGGAGAGACATCCCTGAACTAGCACTTGCCTGACTCCTTCCACCAAAGTGGAGTTGGAGGCAAGGCAGCAGAAGTGAGCTAAGCATTGTTTTTTTGTTAATGAAACACAGTTAATTCATTAAACCAAGTGTCACTGGGATAAACTTGTACTTCTTTGGGACCACCAGCTGAAAACCTGTATCTGTGTCTGCTCTGGGCCATTTTGCCAAACAGGGAGGCTCGGGGCTATTTCAGGGATTTCACAACCTCGCGTTATTCTGCCTTAACAGGCCTGCTTTGGCAGTTTGAAAACACTTTGACATCTGAGGTTTATCATGAGATTGAATTAGGGTTCACTTTGATAGTTAAAATATTGCCTGCTAATTCATGCTGGTCAAAATAGCAGCTCTTTCAACACTTCACCAGAAAAATAGAAGTGATTATTTTTGGTTGCCTGTGTGGTTATACAATTGGGCTGGAGGTGCACTGCAATCTTTTCCTATCTTGGTATGTAGACCAAGATTTGGGAATTTTTCTTGGTTGTTTTTGTTTTGTTTAATATGGGCCTACTAGGAAAAACAAACAAGAAAAAATTATAGCGGAACATAAGACAGACATCTGCAAACCCTTACAAGTTTTTTCAAGTGCAAAATTTAACTAAAACCCAGTGATATTTTCAGATATTGGAGCCAGTACTGAGCCAACTTGCTATTTGAAGACAGTGAAACAGACATTTCTTAAAATCCAGCTTTTAAAATCCAGTGTTTTGATCCAACTGTCAAAATAATATTTTTTTCAGAAATGTCTGGGTGGCCTCTAGATCCATGATATAAATAGTTAAAGGCTATTTTGTTTATTTAAGATATTAAAATTTATTTTAAAGAAAAAATATGTGAGTTTTGAACTGGATTTTTCTGATTATTTAGAAGAAGAAATATTTCAGAAAAATGGGAAACAGTCAATGCTTTCCAGAACTTTTTAAGCAAATATTCTTCTGTAGCCTATTTTTGACCAGATTTTCCATAGAGAAATTGAGCATGTCACCCCTTGTGGTCTGACCTGTGATTTCACTTAGAGAAAATGCATTGTAGGTAAGGCACAGATTAAAAACTGGGGTTTGCAGCAAAAAAAACCCAAATCAAGCCCCATTTTTTCTACCAGCTGTATAATGGTTACTACTCGCTTTCTAATGCAATGTATAAAACAATTTCCATAAAAAGTATTGGTGTCAAGAAGAAGGAATGAGAAAAAATTACTGAGAATACACAGAAACCTGTTAGCAAAGTTATTCTCCTTGGAGATCATGTTTGAATATCATTAAAAAAGAGCAGATATGTGTTTGAATATGAGTCGTACAGGTGACTGAAAAGCCCTACTTTTAAGCTGCTTGGAGAAAAAAATAAAGGAGGCTACACCTTCCTAAAAAATTCTATAATTTTTTTTCAGTCTCTTCCATCATTTGTAAATACTTACGCTTACAAAAAATAAAGTGTTAAAAGAGAGACCCTTAACTCATCCTAAAGTAAAAAACCCTCCTTTTTTGCTTTGTTCCAAACCATGAAGATTTACATTTCTGATTCAAATACATAATTTTTCCACTTGATTTTTAGTTGTCATTGAAATTATAAATAATTCACTTGAATAGAGTGAATCATGGATTTCCAAGCTTGTATGGGAAATTAATTTCTCAGTAGGAAGAACAGATAGCACAGCAGATACCCCAGATTATGCCTGATTTCAGAATTAGAAGGAAGAAAAATATGGGAATGAAACTTAAAAAGAACCATGCTTCTTCCTTCATTTGCACTGTTCTCGGGATGGCCTGGGAAAAAAAAATTCCCATCACATCCATCTATGGTAATAATTAGAAATTTAATAAAGTACATTGGCAGCTCAGAAAGTTCCTTTATAACTGCATTAAACAAAATACATATCTCCACCACAGTTACAAATAATGCAAGATTATTCAATTTCTAATTCTTATTCTGAAGGATTATGAAGGATTAATGGCACCAAAACCGAATAAAAATGATTTAACCTGTTTAATATTGGAAATTTAATGAATTATTTATTAAAGTAATTTCATCTAGACTGTGCTAAGTAGCAGAATTGTGTTTTACTTTTTGTTTGTTTACCTCTTTTTTTTTCTTTTGATAGAATAGCTTATATAAGGTAGTTCTAGAGGAAATCTGAAAAGCAGTCTTGACTTTGTGCCACCATCCACTGATGAAAAGAATGGATGTGAGTAACAGGAATTTGACTTTAATGTCAAAGGTTTTGATTGGAAAAAGATGAATGGATATACGTGTGTTAGGCACATTAGATGTCATAAATTATCCTTCTGGACATAAACTTAAGGTCTGTATGGTTCTCAAAACTTGGCCCTAAAATTTGTACCAAAATTGAGTTAATAAGATGAAAACCTCATGAGATACAATTTAAATTGTACATTCAGTATTTATTTGAAATGTATGCTAATATATGAGCAATTTTGGTTTTTTTAAATTTTAACTGAACCGAGAAAGATTGCTTTTTGTCTACTCTTTCTAGATGACCATGGATAAATAAGTTGCTTTGTTATTCTCTGTGTTGTGCTTTTATAACACTATCAGTTTAGTCAAACCACATTTACAGTTATTTGCTACAGAATGAAGAGTAGATTATTATTTCTCCTTGAAAACCTCAGTATCCTTTCAGTTTATCTGAGAACAACCTTCCTTACTCTCAACAAGCCCATCTTGCTGAATGTTCCTTGTGAACAAATTAACAGGGAGTCTAAAGTGCCCTCTATTTTTGTGAAACAAGACTGATGTTAAATCAATTTTGTAACCATGCTTCATTAATGCAGACTGCAGTTTCAAAATGGTGCTTATCAATATCAAATCTGGTTAAATCAAATGTTAGAACAAAACACGGGTGTGCTGATATTTGTCTTAGCATTTGTAGCTAAGTTGTTTGTGTAAGAAGAAAAAGGACAAAAGAAAATGAGGAATTGAATGCAAGAGTTAAAAGGAAGATAACCAACCAAGGCCCACTCTATGCAGAATATGGGCAGTCATGCAGCTATAGAGAGTGTATATACAATGCTATACAGGACAAAAAGTGAAGAATAATTGTAGAAATTACCTAAGTTTAATTTGAGTTATTATATGTGATACTTAGTGGATGATATTCTTTGAAAGAAAAGGCTCCTGGGCTTGCTGGAAACATCAGTACTTGAAAACAAATGCACAATCATTGACTATTGGGAAAAAGTAATTTTTGAAGCAATCTGAGGTTGTAGATTAACTCACTTTCCAGAGCTGAAGGGAGATTTCTCAGTCCTGAAACACTCTTCTGTGTGCACCATGAGTGAAAGGACACTTGGTAGCTGGGTATAGCAGCAGTGGTAAATATGAACTAGTGACCTGCAGTTCATATCTTCAGCTCAGCATTTTGGAGATATTAAATTATTGTTAACTGCCTGACTTTTGTCAATTAACTGTATTAAATTCTTACTTATTGCCAGTGAACATAGGTGTGTCCTAGGGCTCTACTGGCCCAGGCCTGTACAGAGCTCAGGAAAAAGGCCATCCTTGTGCCCAGAAGTATATGGTTTAACCACTGGGGAAAAGTGGTTATAATTCATACAATGAAGGGAATAATTCATAAATGAAGAGTATAGAATGTTAAGACAAAACAGCTCACCAAGAAAGGAAATTTTTTACAGAGCATTAGCAGCCCAAATGTCCTCAAGCTTTTTGTAAGCATCCCAGACATGCAGGTGCAATTTGAAAGAAGGCAGCAGAGTGGCTGTTGAGAGCTGCTACCCTGTATAGGGAAGAGTTTACAAGAACAATCTTTGAAAATCAAACTGTGCATAGTAGCAGAAGATTTTATTCTTGGATGGTCAAAGCAGATAAGTTTTTTAGAGCATTATAAGAGACTGATTAGAAGCAGTCTGCTGGAGCTCTCTCTGCCTGTGAGTGCCTTACACCACGTGCTTTAAGTCTCACTGTTGTCTTTGATGAGTCCTGATGCTGAGTTTTGTGCTGCTTATGATGTCTTTAGGAGCTAATACTTGGATACTGAATATGACAGATAGGTTCTGAATAGACTGTGAAGAACTATGAAATGTTATCAGATATTGTTCTGTCTGAACTTGAAATGTATGGAAAAATAAAGATATTTTTCCTGGGGACTCCCTTTCTTTAAAAAAAATTTTAAAAAATTAACCATGTAATTTGAGGAATACTCAAAATTCTGTGAATTTTAAAATAAAAGGTGACTTTTATGTTCATTTAGTGACAGTCCCTAAGCTGTGTGTTATTTCTGCATAAGATATGGTATATTTTAAAAAAAAAGTATGACTCAGAAATGCAAAAATGATTGAATACATGTCTGTCCACATATTTTCCCAGAGATTCCTTAGGCTCACAGCTAACATGTAAACCTGAGCCTGAACTTCATCTTTCATTGATTTCTGGTTACTGAATCTCATGATACATTTTGAAAATTATTACCATGCAGAACTAAAAGCCATGAATATTTTACTTACATGTATGTACAGAAACTAAACATATAATATCTTAGCCTTCTAATTAATAAACTAATTAGAGCTTATTAACACTTTTACAGATGGATTTTTCAGGTTACAAGTTATTTTGAAAATATTTTTAATCCCTTCTAACTTGTGATTTAGTAATTTTTAAATTGTGTACTGCACAGCATGACTTAATATTCCAGTAATGGTCTAACTAATGCTCTTTACAGAGATAAATACCAGCTCTTCAGTAATCTTAGTATTTTCTGGCTTAAGCATCCAGGAATCACAGTCATTTTCTTATCTATAGCACTTTGCTGAATGCTCATGCTTAATTACCTCATTTACCATGACCCCAGGATTTTTCTCAGTGTAAATGTGTTTCAGAATGCAGTCTACACTTTCACGGAATTGTAGGATAGTTTGGATTGGAAGGAACCCTAAAGAAGGGTTCCAAACTCCCCTTCCATGAGAAGGATATCTTCTGCTAGACCAGATTGCTCTTTCATCCTGTTTTGCCCTTAGATCTCATTCTTGTCTTTGCAAATTTCATAGTTTCCAAAACAAATACATCTGGAGCAATCAGATTACTGTGCAGAGCATCTCTATACACTGTAACTTGGCACTCTACTGATTTTCATGTTATTTCAGATTGCATATTTATAGCATTTACCATTTGTTCATCTATTAGATATCTTCACTGTTTACAGCAGTAAGGGAGAATTTGTAGACATTTATTGAGATATTAATGAAATGCAGTAAAAACCAGATGGATTAAGATTGCGTGGCTGAGGCAGCTGGTGCTTTCTATTGTTTGTTCTGTAGCAGATCTTGCAGCAACAAACGATAGGATGAATTGAAGCAAACATGTACACGAGCTGAAGCACTTACAGTCAAGCACAGTAAGGCAACTGAAAATTAGTATCAGGGTATATGACAATGCTTCAGTGGGTTTGGTGCTATTCTACCTTCCTGTCTAGCAACAGCAGTCAAGGAACATATGGTGAATATCTTGTGGCAGGAGCCTCTTTAGCTGCTAAGTTGAATACACCAACATTCATGAGTCAAATCTGCAAAATATGGTAACCATATTTTAGGAATAATAATCAAAGGTGCAAACCTTACTGCAAATGATCTTTATATTTGGAAAGTTTGCAGGAGGGTAACAGTGCTTCATATGCTTTTGTTGTGGAATTTGCTGTTGAGTTGTGCTGCAGAAAGGAAACAGTTTCTGCGAGGAGATAGCTGGTGTACAGTGATAGAACAAGAGCTAAGGGCATGGGATTGTTTTTGAGCTCTGTGGATGAAAATAATGTGTTACTGTCAGTGCAACTGGCTTTGAATGCTCTCTGCATATAAAAAAACTTTCTTCTGTTTCATTTGAGGCAAAGAGTGTGCTTGCCTGAAAAAGAATGCATTATCTACCAGGTGCAAATATAGGACTTTGCTGCTTGAATGTGTTGCCATTCAGGTGCTAATGGAGTGGGCCTCAAGGTTTTGTTCATTAAAGACTGTTTAATTGCTAGGATGTAACATGGAGTTGCATAAGAAAATCATGGCCTTGGAAGGCTGGCCAGAAAAGCTATGGGATTGTGTGTGTCTGCAGACAAATGCTTCTCACAGCCCGTATGACCTATAGGCTGCATATTTTGATACTCCGTGCACCAACACTTGGAATATTAAATAGTGAACTTCAAAATAAGAAAATGAAGATTTTCCAGTCACAAATAATATTCTGAAACCGGTCAGCTAGATGAAGTCCAATTTAGAACCCTGGTGACCAACACTTGCCATAACTGATTGCAAATATATAGACAAATATATTAGAATAAATGTGCCATATAAAGCTGCATGTCTTTAGTGAATTCAGATTAAGTTATTCATATACCCATGTATGTTATGATTTCATGACATGAAAAAGATGTTCTTTTAAAAAACAACTGAATAATGTCTAACATTATTATTATTTAGAGGACAGTATTTAATTTGAAAAACATTTTAAAGGTTCTTTTTAATGCAACACCTATCTAATGTAATAATGATGTGGCAGTTTGTTTGCAGCTATTTTTATACGATCTGAGTTTAAACCAAAATATTTTTGTTTGCATTTGTAAATAAATTATTGCCATTTTGTCTGGGGATTTTTGGTAAACAGACTGGGGTACTTTTTTAAAATCCCATTTGGTGTTCAAGAATAAAATGTAAAGAATTGAACAAGTCATTTATGAAAACGTAATTGCAACAGCAAAAGGCTAAATAAAAGAAGATGCTGAAAAGATGCAATGGAAAAGGTTTGTTGGTTGTTTTAATGAAACATTCTAGCAGCATACAGACTTCCATGGGTCTTCCATCTCTTACTGATGTGTTGTATCAATTTTCAAGAAAAATCACTTTTCATCAAACTGTTGTTATCTGCTATAGCTTCTACTTGCCTTACCCACTGATACAGCTTTTTCCCCTGAGTATTAAAATGGATGAGGTAGAACGCTGACATATACATATTCTTCCCAGAGGAAAAGCCTTCACATTCCTAAATAGGAATGAGCTTTTAAAACTCATTCAATCTGTAAATGACCTATCTCAAACTAAATGGAAAGCAATACCCTTCTTGGACTAGCACACTTGAGTTTTCAAGGATAAATCTATCTTTTGCTTTTTCATGTAGTACTTTATTCTCCTATTTACAATCTCATTTGCCAGATATTTTCATGCTGACTATTGCACAAGCTCAGTGGCTCAGCAGTGGAAAGAGCTAAGCTGAGAGTCCTTCCCCTGGAGAATGTTTGCTTTGTGGTACCCTTTGTTTAAAAGCGCAGCAGTTGTGGTGACAAATACAAATTTTCATACTGATTGAGTGAGTACAAGGCTTTGACCCGTCATCCTCCTGATGTGAAAAAGTTGACTATGTTCTGCAAGAGGAGAGAAGGAGGTCATGAATGTGTGAAGTGCCATGCAATGCAAAACGTTTTGTACTGGGTTTATGAATACTTCATATGGTGTTGCCTGTGAAGTGAAATTACTAAACAAGGTATTATATTTTCTTTTATGAAAGGAAAGAGAGAAGTAACAGTATGTGAGAGGCCAAATAACAGAAGATAGCATATTTCCAAACTAACCTGTGAGTCTGGGGGTTGGGAAAGCTAAATAGTTCTCTATAGAAGAAGGAAAAGGGAAATTTCTCACATATCCTTGCAGAGACTTGATACAATTGGTAATGCTCATAAGTGCTGCAGGAGCCGGTAAGCCTCGAAGAATTGAAAATGCATATAGACTGCATAGTCTTTGATTTTTTCTTTAAATTAAAAGTTATGGCTCTTAACATAATATTTAGCTTTAAGAAGGCCTTTATGGAAATGTTTTGTTTCCATGCTGTTTTCCCAGACAAATTCTTCTTAAAGTGGTGTTACAGCCTTGTGTTTTGCTGTCAGGATGCTAACAGCTTTCATTCCACTCTTGCATGGCATGAAACACAGAGGGTTGCCTTGTGCAGAACACACACTGGCAAAAGTTGTTGGCCCATAAATACATCATTTATGCAGCAGGGACATATTTCAGTTTAACTGTGTTACTGTGTTACTGCCTGTGTTTCTGTTAAATAAGAAATGTTAAATATAAATCTGTTTAGAGATATGCATGGTGAATATCAATTGATGTTGTGCCTCAGCAGGAACTCTTCATATAGACATAAAGCAAGTAAAACAATTAAAATCGTCTAAACAAACTTAAGCTTGAATTTTGCCATACTACTTAGAAGACATTACCTTTTTATCAGGGCTCCTGTGGTACCACAATAGGGGTCAGGAAAAGAAAATTGAGCTCTTAGAAAGAAACTGAAATTCAAGCTCAATTCTTGCCAATAGAATGCTTATTTTTCATGTTTTTGGATGGCAGCTGCCCTAAGTGTGCAGCCTCTATTTTCTGCTCTTACAGGTTTTAGCTGTCCTTTCCTTTCCCCAGCTGACTCCTGTTCACTCTCTTCGTTGTCTTATTCCTAGCAGCTTTTGTAGCACTGTGAGAGGCATCTCTTCTGCCACTCTTTCCCAACGCTGCTGTATTTTTCATCTTAAGTGAACTTTTATGAGGCAAAAAAGGGCATAGGTGTATGGGAAGAGATTTTTGGAATATGTCAGAATATAGAATTAAGCTTACTGTATTTAAATGAATAATATAAAAGAAGATGGAAGAAGGACTGAAGGTGGTTTTGAAGAACCTGTCAACATGGTGTTATTTCTCTTTGTTTTTTTTTTCTTTCTGGTTTAGTTATGTTTTTCCATATCTCCTCTTTCAAATGCTTTGTTCATTCTGTTTTTAGTCTCCAGATCAGCATTTCCAATAATGAATATGTCATCAGCTAAGATTGTGGGGGTTGCCTGTTCTTTATTTCAGCAGGAGAAATGAGATTCTGTGTGTGTGTTGGATTTATGTGGCATGTTTTTGGTAGTAGGGCACTACAGGGATGACTCCTCTGTAAAGAAGAATCTTCCAGAAGCTTTCCCCATGCTTGGTGGAGCCAGTGCCAGCTGGTTCCAAGACAAGCTGCTGGCCAAGGTGGGCCTCTGGTATAACAGATTTAAGAAGGAGAAGAGAGAGGAGTGAGACCATGTGGGAGGAGCAGCCCTGCAGATGCTCAAGTCAGCGCAGAAGGAAGGGAAGGAAGTGCTCCAGGTGCCAGAGCAGAGATTTCCTGGCAGCCCATGGGGCAGAACGTGATGAGGCAGCTGTGCCCCCGCAGCCCAAGGACATCCACAGTGGAGCAGAGATCCATTTGCAGCCTGTGGAGGGTCTCATCCCAGACCAGCTGGATGCCCAAAAGATGCTGTGACCATGTGAGAAGCCTGAACTGAAGAGGGCTCTTGGCAAGACCTGTGGACTCATGGAGAGAGGAGCCCACACTGGAACAGGTTTGCTGGCAGGACTTGTGACCCCATGGGGGACCATACACCTGAGCAGTTTGTTCCTCAAGGATTGCACCCTGTGGAAGGGATCCACAGAGGAGCAGGAGAAGACTGTGAGGAGTGGAAGAGACCATCTGATAAACTGACCACAGCCCCCGTGTTTCCTTCTTTCCCCAGGGAAGAGGTAGAAAAAATCAGGCATGAAATTGAGCCTGGGAAAAAGGGAGGGGTAGAGCGGTGGTGTTTTGAGATTTGGGTTTATTTCTCATTATCCTACCCTGATTTTACTGGTAATAAATTAATTTTTCCATAAGTTCAGTCTGTTTTGCCTGTGGCAGTAACTGGAATGATCTCTCCCTGACCTTATTTCAATCCATGAGCATTTTATTGTATTTTCTCTCCTCAGACCAGCTGAGGATGGGAGGGATGGTGATTTTTGGTGGGCACCTGGCATCCAGTGAGGATTAACAGGTGCTTTTTTTTAAAACTACAAACAGGAATATTGGCTATCCAGACTGACTTTTCCTGTACTAACAGGATCAGTTGATCTGTTCTTTTTAGACTTGTCAGACTATCATTGTTAAATCATGATTCAACCACATTTTTGGTGTTTTATCCTAAGACTATTCATTGAAATAATCCCTGAGCACAAATTAACAACTTGCTATGATTTTGGCCTGATCAACTACTTCTGTCTATCACAGATACAGTGAATATTGGCAAAGTAATAAATATATCATAAATTGCAGGATCAGATCATCAACTGCAGTTTTTATGCATCTAATATGTTATCTACTTCATCACTCTTCTGTCTACAAACCTGTGAACCTTGTCTAGAAAAAATTTTATGCTCCAAGCCTCTAAGCAGCTTTAAATAGCTGCCTTATCTTTCAAAAATTCAGCTAGATTGCTCCTAAGCTAAGACATTTTACCTCCAAAACAAGCTGGTCTTAGTACAGGGAGGCATTGTTCAGCCATGCACAAGGGATGGCTTAAAACCTATTTATTAGCACTGCGGGGCAAAAAATATGGACTTTGTATCTCTTGACAATATAATGTCCTGGATGTCCAGCAGGGCCATGCAACTCAGCTTCTTATTCTTGAGCTGTCTGAAATACGGAAAAGTAAGCAGTGCTGTTTTGATAGGAAAATACCAGTTGAGTGCCTTTTTTTTTTTTTGTAAGAAATATGTGAAATAGATCTTCTGTAATTTTGTTTTCCTCAAACCTCTTTCAGTTAGAAAAGCCTAATAACTTTGATAAACTGATTTGTCTCCAAAATATTCCAGCATTTGAGCATAGGTTTGCCTTCCCTCCCCACCAAAACACGTAAAACACTGCAGTACAAGCATTTTTCATGCCTTCTGAGACTGTCTGCAGAATTCCTGAGCAGGTAATGCTCCTCTCAAAAAATTATAGTGATGAAGTATTTGATCAAAACCCCCTACTTTTTTACCTTAGGTGTATATCTGTACATATATTACAAAGTAAATATGTTGCAGCATGTTTTTTGCTTACTATATTTGATTTAATTACTTTTTATATTGTAAAGTTGTAAACCCCCCTCCCCCCCAACCCTTTGTTATATTAATAGTTTATCCCAGGTGTCCCCTCCGATCCCAGCTGCCAATCCGCTCTGGAAACTGCCCCTTGCTCCCGAATGTTCCCTGTCCATCCCCTGTTATTCAGTCCCTCATTGGTTTATGTAACCTTTTCTCTCCCACTGTGATCCTTTATTGGTTTGTACTTTGTAAACCCCTCCTTGTTCTCCTCCCCTGAGTTTCCCTCATGGGCTCATTCATCCCTTCCTCAGTGGCTGTAATCTGAGATCTGGGCTCTCTCATGGCAGAACTTTCAAAGGAATAAACCTCTTTGGAAATCCCATGAGAGGCCTCTCTCTCATCCTTGCTCCTGCCCTCGGTGTTTGGGTGTTTGCAGAGCGTGGCTCTGAGCCAGCACTTGGGTCTAGAGCTCTGCTCAAGGCTGGCCCAGCCCTGGTGTGAGTGCTGGAGACTTCCACCTGCTGGGCCAGCCGCCCCTTTGCTCTGACACCACTTCATACATACATATATATATATATATAATACACACACACACATCAAACAGTATAAAATAGGTTAAAACTATGACTGGATACACATTTCCATATGTTTGAATTTGCATGTTGATAATGAATGTACATATATATTATTTACTCTGTGCTCTAATGTACATGCATAGTATATACTCTATTGAAACTCATAATAAAAACAAATGGTTCATCATATACAATCTGAGTGTTTCATGAGTGTTTTGTATCAGTACCACTCCAAAAAGTGGACATAGCTATTTTATAGGAAAATTATGTGATCCAGAAGACAGTATCAAATTTTTCTCCTGCTTTGTGGTTCCTAAGACTTGAATTTTCGTGGTTTAGGTTAAACTAAACTTCTTTTCTCAGTGAATTCAGATTTTGCTTTGAGTCATAAGAATTTTAAAAAAAAAATCTATGCTGAAGATCAATGCAAGTCAAAACCATTTCCAGATTGCTGTAGTTTATCTTGTTTCTTTCCCTGGATGCTGTTCATAGGTACATGGATTGATGCAGGAATGCTATGATAAAAACCTGAAAGTTCTGTAACCAGGAGATAGGAAAACAGATGATGAATGATGGGAGAAGAATCGTAAAGGGAAATTTTTCAAGATGTTGGAGGTGGAGTTCCGAACAATGACTTTTATTTCAATAAAAAAAATAAAGCCCAGTCAAATTCAGGTGCAGTTGGAGATGGGGATCAGGATAGGTAGATGGGACAAGGGTGAGCTGTTCTGCTGCTGCTGAAAACCTTGAAATTCCCCAAACAGATCACCCGTTTTGATCATGAGACACCTCTCATTGTGGGTAAACTTTCATCAGATAAAAGATTCATGATATTTTGAGGGTGTTGAACTGAAGAAAGTAATAGAAAATCTCTGGACATTTCACTACTGGCTTACATATCGTATATTAATTTCCCTTTGCAAAATGAGTATTCAAAAAGTGAGAGTTCAGTTTAAATGTGAAATCACCTTTCCTTTTTTAACTTAAAAGGAGTCTTTTGTTTGAGCTGTCACTGCAGCATAATTTATCCTGCATTTATTATAGTGTGCATTCAGTCACATTTCATTTTTTACTTCCGCGAGTTAATTAGTGTTTTAAAGTCTTTTGTATACTTACTCCCCCATGGCTGCATAATTACAGTTTATAATGAATAATCTCTGAGTTTTGATTGGCTACTCTGGCTTTCATAGTTTAACAGATAAACCTGAAAATAGAAAGTACGCTATTCCCACGTTGTTTAGGAAAAAATGACTGTCATTTAGTTTAGCTATCTGAAAGCTAAGTGTTGTATCTGCCCTTCTTGACCAGGCACCTCCTGTGACTGAGGAAAGGTAGTGAATGGATGGAGCAGTTTGCCTCCATCATCATCACCTTTCACACCTGAATCAGAGCATCATGGAGGAGAAGACTGCTGTCTAATGAAGAAAGATCAGTAGTTTTCAATATCAAAATAATATAATTATCATATCATTTTACCCACTAGTCCTGAAAAGAACCTTTAACTTCATCAGATTTGATTTTGTTGACTACAGCTCCAAGTATTCTCTGTTCTACTGAAAATACTGAAACCTTTAGTTGTCTGGATACGTCTTAAGCACATAGGTAAATACTAGAATATCTTGTAAAATAAGGACATTCAAGCATGTATGTAAGTGTGGGGTTTCTCTGGTTTAAGGTCCAGAGTGGAAGTGGTGTGTTTTTTGCAGAGCTCCTTCTCAGAACTAGAGAACAGTTTAATATTCATGCCTAAAGAAAGGAAGCCTTATTTAGGTAATATCTCAAGGGGCAGCCATGCAGAGTACAGTGCTCCGTGCAGTTCTGCAGTGAGCAGTGCTGTGCTAGATGTTATATATTGTTCCAATCTATGTGAGGTGGACATTTTCTGGCCTGAGACTGGCCAAGGCTTTTAGTGGCCTTTTGCTCTTACCAGAGTAGTGATTGATGGACTGTGATCTCAGTCTGTTTGGAAATGGGGCTGTTTATATTTAAAGTACTTCAAGAAGAATTTGTAAATGGGTTCAGGCAAACCACCAGCAGCTTTTCTTCAATATTACTGGTTTTATTCATGTGAAGGCTATAAGTCCCATCGATCGCTGCTATTGCCTTTGTGTGATCCATGGAACTTATTGAAAATACTGCTAGCTGAAAATGATTGACATGAATTTTTTGAAACAGAAATTTGTAATTTGTTTCATTGTAAAAGCATTTTATCATTGTTAAAATGTTAAGGATTTTTTTTTGATGGAAATGCTTAGGCATTTATTTTATTTTTTTCCTGCAAAAAATTAAATTATTAATTTAATTTAATTTAAAACTAATTTTTAAAATTAAAACAGTTTCTCAGGTTTGAAAATAAAATTGAATATTTAGAACTAAAATGTTTTTAAAAAGGTTTACAAATCTGCATGGCACTCTTATCTTAAACAAATGCATCACCATACAAAAAGAACCAACAAATTTAGCCTTCAATTTTGAGTTGTTTTATGTTCTTAGAGTTGTGAAGAAGGTCCAGCTTAGTTCACATCACAGTTTATGCTCTAGTGGGACCAAGTTTTACATTTACTTGCTTCACCTATTTTTCTTCTTCTTTTAAAAATTGTTGTAGTGGATGATTCTTTGAGAAAAAACTAATTAAAATGCAATATATTGATAATACTGCTTATTCAAGTTTTATATTTTACTTTTTATTAGTAAACTGTGAAGAAATTCAAAAAGGACTGTATCTTGGTTTGTAAGACAGGTATCTGTTAAGGAAGGCAGGAACCTCCCTTGAAATGAAAAAACAAAAGAAAAGTGTAAGCCTCCCCCTTTCCCTCTGAATTATTGTATTTTCAAAACACGGGGCTCTCGGGCAGAGATATGGGAATAGGAAAAACAGTTCTTTACTAATATATATATAATAAGGTAAACCAACAACAATAACTACAGTATTAACAACGGAACAGAACAGGGATCCCGTCTCGGCCGAGGTGGGAAAAGTGGAGAAGAGGCAGTGCCTCACAAACCCCTCAGCTGGCACTCAGTCCCGGAGTTCCTGCAGGGCTCTGAGGAAAAACACCTCGCTGGAATGGCAGGGATGAGCAGAGAGTCCCGGGCCGGTGGATGAGATGGATCAGCAGCTCCGCGGTGGCAGCTGGGGCTGTCCGGCAGGACAGGGGAGCGGAGGCCACAAACGGAGAGGAAGGAGAAGAAGGAGAAGGAGAAGGAGAAGAAGAAGAACAAGAAGAAGGAGAAGAAAGAGAAGGAGAAGAAGAAGCAGCAGAAGCAGAAGAAGAAGACGAAGAAGCTGCTCTGTCTGGATGATGGTAAAATCCTCTTCTCCCCAGCAGAAACAGCTCTGAGAGTGTCTGTCCTGCTCTCCCGCAGAAGGACAAAAGAAAACCCAGCTCCCTTCCAGCTGCCCCCTGGGCCCAGCCAATTCTTTGTCTTTTTTAAGCACCTAAGAAGTACCAGCCATCAAGTCTTCTCTCAGCTAAATGGGGAAAAATTCCACTAGCTGAGAAAGATCAAAAGAAGGACACCTAACCCCCCAACAGACTTCATTGTGGGTTCTGTTTTTTTTAAAATTACGGATAACCACATACTCAACTGACAGTTGTAATGTGATGAAGACTTAAGGAGGGATTGTGAGGCTGAAAGACCCTTACTTTTAAAAGTTTGCCAATTGTTGTTAAAATATTACTTCAATTTCCAAACCTTGCTTTTCCTATCGCCTTAAACTTGTATTACCATTGATACAAAAATGTTACATGGCAGAATATGTTTACACATAAAAGGGATAAAACTAACTAAAGAAAAAAATGAATCAGTGTGGAGAACTCTGCCTCTGCTGAAGACAAACACTGAATTGTTCACAACAGGAAGGATATGATCCTCTGTTTCCACTGCTTCATCAAGTGTCCTTTAAGCAGTCAAAGACCACATAGATTTTCAAGCAGGAACTGCAAAAAATGCTCATGTTTACAAAAATACTACACTGTGGATAACAAGGTCTTAACAGAATTGACTCCTAGAATAATAGGGTAGATTATCCTCAGAGATACTGCATGTATTTCTCCCATACACACTTACTTTCTTCAGATGAGAGTGGAATAATTTTACCCTCTTAAAATTTCATCCTCTTATTTTATTACTTTCAAATACCAATTATATGCATAGTTCCTGTACAAAAAAATTTTCTGACGTGACTTTTACGCGTGGTACACAAGAGCTTTTCTACTTGCTGAAGCTTATTCTCTCTGCATAATGAAAAACAATTGCAGTCTTTTTAAAATAATGATCTCTTGTACTGAGGAAAATGTAATGAATGTAGTTCTGACCTATTCTAAATTAAAAGCTATTTTAAGCTATTTCAAACTTTGGTCTCTAAAGTTTTAGTACTCATTCAAAAACATACCCAAGCAAAATTACCATTTTTTATTACCTATTCTCTGACACATAATTTTTCAAGTTTATTGATTCTTAATCCACTTAAAAATTGTTCTAGCTTCCAGCATCCATGCTATTTTATTGGAAAAAAATCCCTGTTCTCTTTGTATCTAAACCCACATATGGATCTTCTTTATCAGTTAAATTTTGAATAATGCTTATTGTATATGATCACAGTCTGCTTTCTTTCTTGAGAAGAGAGAGTGTGGGGATCTTCTGAGGAGATCAGAGGGTGTTCCCGCTGTTCCAGAGCAAATAAAGTGTTAAGGATCATGAACAAACACATATGACAGTGTCTCTGGAAAGAGTCTTGTCACTTTGTGCCAGTTCATCTGAATATTAACACGATCACGCCTGACACTCAGTGGGACTGGGACCTCCTTGCCAAAGCAAGAACCAGAAGCTGGATCCAAAGTAGGTTTCTCACATCCTAGTGAGTACAGCAACCGAGGTTAATCCCCATGAAGAGGCTGGGCTGGCTCTGCAAAGAGCAGTGCTGTCATTTTGTATTTTAAAGTGTTGTCCGCTTCTTGCTGGGAGGTCTAGATATACATGTAAGAGGGGATTCTGCTTTTCATTTTGTTTGTGATTTCTGCACAGGGGGCTTTATCACCTTTCTGCTAGCTTTGGTATGAGGCTGCTAAAAGTTCTAGTCAGAATTGCACAGGAGTGGCAAAATGCTTTTCTGCTGCTGCTTCAGAAAGACTGCAATGGAAACGTCCTAAGCAAAATCAGCTCTAACACTGAAATCAAGAGCTCCATATGAAAATCCTGTTACTTTTTTGTTTTGTCCCTGCCCATTTCAAGGGGATTGGACTAGGTGACTTTTAAAGGTCACTTCTAACTCAAATTATTCTATGATTCAATGATTTTAAAATTTTATCTACTGAATGAGGTATTTGGGAGTATTTTTGCTTTTAATTTAGATAAATAATGGTCTTTATTTTTTCTATAGGGATAGATGGACAGAAAGAGCTGCTTATATTATTTTTATATTTAAAAAATAGAAATGGTTATTCATTATTTCTGAGCTTTTGTTCATGGTTTACTAGTCCAGCCCATCTGAGCACCCGCTGGATTACAATCTTAAAATAATTGCTAAGACTCTTGAGAAATGTTGTGTTCCAAAGAAAATTCTAGAAAGCTATTATATCCAAGCCAAACAAATAATTAAATGAATCATTACTTCCCACCTAGCACACATTGCAGTGTTATTGCATAATAAACCCATCTGAGCAGAAAGAGAAAGAATAAATCCAGAGAGAAATCAAGTCTATATTCTTGAAATGACTAGAATTCATTTGAATAGAAACAAAAGCAAGAAGGAATGATGGTGGTGATCAATATCAGCCTAGAAATTGTCTTTTATTACACCTATCCTTGCTGCTGTATTGTCTTTCCACAACAATTTGTGATTTGAGCCTGCACAAATCCAGTAGCTGGACTCCTCCAGGAGATCATTTTCTACTACTGCTGCTACTGAAATCTCTGCCTTTAGCCTCGAGATCAGAAAGAAATGAGAGTATTACAATGCAAAAGAGGCATGATATGGGGAGCTGTAGCACCTGAACTCTGAATCCTGCCTCCTAACATGCTTTCTCTAAGATAAATTTTTTGTTTTGCCCATCTGTACTAACAAGGCAATCTGAGGAATGGTGGAGTAATAGTCACAACTGTTAATGGCTTGGTAGGACAAAGGGTGCTTGTGTCTTCCAAACCAACCTCATGGATGCTGGGGTCTCAGGCCTCTGAGCACAAGAAGAGAAAAATTCCTGGTACTGTAAGGCACGCTATAGTCCTGGTCATGGAGCAGGATGAGGCCATACTTCCAGCTTCTGAACTTCAACCTTGTAGCTGTAAAGCAATGCAGCAGGAGGCTCACGAATGCTGCTTTGGTAGCATATGTTAAAAAACTGTCACTTTTCCTCTGACCTGCCCTGGCCCTATCACAGCCTCTTGATTTCTCCTCACCTTATTAACCACCCCCTCCAGGAGAGGAAGGGCTGGACCTTGCAGTAGAACAAGCAGTTCCAGCAGCACCTAGTGGGAGGGAGGGAGAAGTGAGGGGTCACCAGGGCAAGTAGTAAAGGACTACACAGGACCTGGAAGTAACTTGTGGTGCAATGAGAGTTCTCTTGCTTTGCATCAGGATGATAAATAGGAAGTTTTAATTGGCTATATGGCAGTTCACACTGGAGGGAGTATGTTGAGGCTGAACAGAGCTAAAATTAAAAATTATGTATTTGAACATGTAATAATGGCAAAGAGTTTTCTAGGTATCTGAAATGATGCTTTGTATTTGTAAAGTATGTTACCAAACCCAAGCATTTCTTTCTCACATTGGAAACCTGAATTAGTGCAGCCATGCTACAGCCATAATTCCCTTACAAATAACTGCGTAAGCAGTGCTTCCAACTAGAGAAAATCAAGGCATGTGTGGTTGAGGTTGGCACAAGGTCAAGCAAAAGCTGATTACCTAGGTTTTCAATGGTTTGGTTTTAAAAGAATGGTGCAAAATGATGTATCAAAACATATAACATTATGTACTCTATTGAGTAGTAAGTGGTATTTCTTAGCCCTGTAGCTGTCACAACCATTCCCATAGCCCCAAGCCACAGACATATTAACTTAGAGTTGCAAGAGTGGATAAGACACGTTTTACAGCTCCTGCATGATTTGTGTAATAGAAGCACCACAGGGATAGCACATATGTTGTCATAATACTTATCAGTAAGAGGAACTGTTTGTCCATTTTGACAGAGGTGACTGGAAAGACACAGGAATAAACAATATGTGGCAGGAAGTAAAGAGTAGACGCTGAAATTAATTAACAACATAGTTACTTTGATCAGTTGTTAAAATGGAAACATATATAAGAAAAATGAAGTCTTTGTAAGAAAAAAGAAGATATAAAACCATGCCTTAATTTTGACTGCTGTAATTTTACACAATAAATATCTGTATAATAAAAAGTACTGTAATATTCTGGATATTTCAATTGCAAAGTAAGAACAATTTCATCATGTCAAGCATGGAATATAATTTCAATAATAGAAAAAATCAGTATGAGTAAAGGAGAGGTTTGCTACATTATTTGCCAGTGACCATCAGTGAAGTATCAGTGAAGTACAGAGAACATTTGTATGTAGAAACAAAGTTATCCATTTCCAGCATATTTCTGGTCTGGATAATGTCACATTTGCTTGAATAAGTTATTATTAGGCTCCCTCTGGTTTGACAAATGTGTTTCAGCTGTCAGATTGTCTCTAAAGGCAGACATTCAATTCTTTGTTTTTAGTCACAAATTACACTTGACATTTATTGTTAAACTCAAGGTGCCTCCTTACAAAACCGATTCAGGCATTGTAATTGTGCATTTTCTACTAACTAATCAATAGATAAGCAGTTTACATGGGCTTTGGCTTTTAGTTCAGTAGCTTTTAAAAAAAATCACTGCCTTGGAAGCAACAAAGACCTTTAAAGGATTGAAACAGTCATACATAATTAAGCTTTTCTGCCTGTATATGTATGCTTTGATACCAGCACACAGAGAAAAAAATTAAAAACTTCAGGGATTTTGCCTCTTTCATTAAAAAAACCCCACCTGTTCTCAGTTCATATATTTTCTTTACGCATCGACAAAGAGTTTCTATGCTACTTGGCAAGACAGAGCTAGAACAAAGACAGAAATCAGTGGAACGCTTATAGAAAATGTAGTAGTGGTAACACCTCTCTATAATTCTCTAAGTATTTTGGAAATTAATCCTTGCTGGGAATTAATGTGTTTTGTACTGGGAGGTTGGCTAGGATCTGTTGGCTGCAGATGCAGAGTTGATGACCACTTCCTACCTCTCATTTGTGGCCCACAGGAAATTGCTGTGTGAGAATGCATCAAAATCCTAAAGATATATCTTTGATAAGAGTGGTGGAAGAGAGAGAAAAGATGATTCGCATTCTCATGTTTGGTATTTCCAATTGCTGATAGAAGACTGAAGAAATTTGTCTTTCATACTCGAAGGACATAGTGAGGACTGCAGAACACTGTACTGCTGTTGAGTCGTACTTTATCATATTCATGATATTTTCAAAAAAAATATTATTTCTAGAGCACTGAAGAGGTGAGATGTCCACCTACAGTATATTTGATTTCTAGCATAATTATTGGTGTTAAGAGAGCCTTCTGCATGAATTGTGGAGTAGCAGCATTTAATAATTTCCTTAGCGTGAGGGTGGAAATAGTTTCCTTGAGTCAACAAATATGTATTATTGCACCCTTTGGAAGACAAAATGCTTGACAATATCTGCTTGAGATCAGTAGAAAGCTGATGCTTCTATACACATGAGATGAATAAATCAGGTGGGTAAAGGGAGACATCTTTGAATTAAAGAGTTGACTCACTTTGTGAAGAGAATACGTAGATGTCCTGTTTCAGGTCTGGGAAACCTCAAGCATTCACTGCCTGGAGAGAGAGATTAGTGGAACACATCTTTTTATGTTTAAGCTTCTGTGACTGTCTTCCTGTGATAAAATTTAGAGTGTATATTGATTGCATCTGCAGATTTGTCTGCAAAGGCAAAATGTAAATTGTACATTGGGGCAGTGAACACTGCACAATGTACAAATGTTCTTTTTGTGTTCACTTTCTTTCCCCAGTGCTTTGCAGAGTTGTCCAGGCTTATCCAGTGCTCCAGTTTAGGACATTTTTTCTTTTTATTAAAATCTTCAAAGATTTTCTTGCTTTGCAGTCTGTAGCCTTGACATGTTAGATATGAGAAGCTCTTGGAGACCAATGGCTCTCGTGCTCCATAAATCCTTCTGAGACTTGTTACCACCTGTCAGTCATGAGCCTGATGAATCTTCCTACTCAAGGCAGTTTAGAACTTTTCAATAGGCGGCTTGAGATCAGAGCATCTTTTAAAAAATTGCCTGAAAGGAAAAAATGTTTATGAAAAGCAGAAGACAAATAACTCTAATTCCAGTGGGTGTTTTTTTAAGTAGTTTTCGCTGTCCCAGTTTCTGTCGTGAGGCCACTGGGCATATGCTTCTTTGCACTATGTTGGATATTTAATAACTAATGTATACACTGTATTCCACTGTCTTATTTTCAAGCTGCCAAATTCTGCAGTCTAAATCTGGTCTAACAAAGTAGGCAAATGCTGATTTAAGATGGACCAACAAACCAGAATGTCTCCATGAATGGATTTTACATTATTTAACAGAAGTATTGAGTCTCCACCCTATTGAGTTAAGGAAAGGCTAAGTCATGTTAAGCAGGAAACTAAGGGTAATTGATATCACTCAGTGAAGTACTTTATCCTTCTTTTAGCCAGATGTTGAAGGTGGCAGGTAATTGTGCACATAATTATTACTGGTGAAAACTGAGTACATGCAGATTTATGTGACTGGAAGATATGTTTCATCTTTAACCATCAAAGCTTTTGACAAATATGCAACCGGTTTTCTGTCTGTTAATTATATAGAACTTTGGACATGCATTGGGCGAGAGTAAAACTGATTCTGAATTACAAAAGCAGAAACAAAAACTTTTATATTTGACTTGTTCAGAGTACTACAGAAATTATACCAGTAAAATACATTTGAAAACCTGGAATCAGGGAGAACAGATAGTGAACAATATCTGTCTGAAGTGATTTCAGGGGATGACCCTGCTAAAACAAGAGCCTGACAGCACAGCTTGCTGTAGTGTTACAAAAGAACTAAGAGTGTCTGCAGTGGAAGCAATCATCATCTAGTAAAGATGATGTGGTAAATTTTGTGTAGAAAAATGTGTATAAAAGCTCAGGGTTATTATTAACAACATGACTGACAAGTGCTTTTTATCTTCCCTCCTGGAACCATAATCAATGCTGGGTCATTTGTTAGACAACCAAATGTCTAGAACAAGGTATCAAGGAAATAGAAGTACTTTTGGCTACTTCTGCCATTCAAATAAAACCTGACTAATTACATGACCAAATTATTCAGCTGAATATCCACAAGAAAATACAGACCTTTCTTTTATCTGGGAGGTGGTTGAGAACGTGCACAGCATCACATCAGAGTACCTCTGGGGCTTCTGCATAATGGCTTGCAAGTTAGCAAGCATCCTTTCTCAGCTCAAGAAATCCTAGAAACTGATCAAAATCCTCTTGCTTTGAGGTAAAAAAATGTATCCATATTTCTTTTTTCTAAGTATTTTGGTAATTAATTTTAAGAAAATCTAGTCTGCAACAATAATTCATTTGCATTTCAGGAATATTTTATGCTGTTGCAGTGATTCAGAGTGAATCTTTTGCTCTGCAAAAAAAATTAGATATTATGGGGCTTTGTTTTGCTTTAGAAATGTAAATTTTGCAGAAATATGTTGACATGTTTAGCATTGTAACAATGTGTGTCCTAGTTTTGATTTGGAAAATTATTTGAGCAATAAAAAAACTGAAAATTGGCATACAGAGCAATGAGAGCTGAAAATTATATTAATTTTGTTAAAGGGACAAAATAAGCCTCTTGTAGCTTTACATTGTTTGGAGCCTTGGAGTGTGGGATTTTTTTTTAAATACTTAAGCAAATATTAATCTGCAAATAGAAATTTAATTTCACTGTTTTCCCACTAAATAGAAATGGTTATGGGAGTTATGAACTCCCCTAAAAGTTGGGATAATGTGTTAATTAATGTATTAATATATAGGTGAAAGAATGGTGGATTTAGGCCAAATATCCATGAAAAGTTGCATCCCTGTGGTTCCTAGAGGAGTTGTGCTATCTTTTCTTTGCACTTTGTCTAAGTTTAGCTGGTTAATTCTTTGTTGTCAAAGCGCTGCTTGTTCTTTTATCCTTTCCCTCCTTCCAAACTCTCAGCTTAGCTGCAAGACTGGTTGGACAGAGATATTTCTGTGGTTTAGCACTGTGGTAGCTAATCTTCCAGCCATGGGGATTGGAGTGATGTTTGGAAGAGCTGAAAGAGAGGCGAGACAGAGCTAGGGGAATAAAGGATATTTATTGAGAGGCCGCACCCAGACAGCACCAGTGTTACAAATCAGGCTCTGTCTGGATGGCTCCAAAAATGGAGGCAAAAGGGAGGGAGGGGGGAGCAGTCCCGAGATCACAAATTTTATATGTTTGGGTCCATTTGCATACAGGAGTCCCACTTGCTCACACTCTTCCCTCGACGTTATTTATACTTTTGAGATTGAAATTTGGAAGAAAATGCCCTTGAGCTCCCAATTGGAGCAGAATTGTTATGTCTTCATCCTGTGAAAGTATCTCAGTAACCCTGAACAAAAGCCACACACACCAATGCAGAATAGAAAAACCTAAAATCCTAAGGCATCAGGAGAGTGCCATTTCCTTCCTAGGCACGGGTTAAGTCTCTGCTGGCTCTCAGTTGTGGCATATGTTCCTGACCTGAAGGGCTTGGAATTGACTTTTGGATTCACAGAAGCAGGTATTGCCATGAGCACTTGTCTTCTCTTTTCAGCAGTTGTGTCTGTGTTTTGGTGTGCTGTTGTTGCTGATGACTGGGGTTCTTTGACGTGTGTTTTTCTCAGAAAAAAGCACCATTGATCGCAGAACAAACCATCAAAGTTTTTTGCTTACGAAGGCGAGGCATCATAAGTGGCATGCATTTAACCCTGTGCATTAGAGGACACACATCATTCAACCTCATTAAGACTCTCCCAGAAATTTCTAAGAGTGAATAAAAGCACTAAAGCTTGGTCCTTTTCCAGCTGCATGCTGACATTAAATGTTGTCAAGACAAGCTCAAAGGTTAGATAGCATTTCTGCCTAATGTGATGTATCGATCTTGTTTTTATGTTGTTAAAGTAATTAAAATTATGTCTGTGACAGTTTGTAAAGTCTCTAAGTTATAGAAATGAACTGCCTTTAGAGAAATGAACAGTCCTGTAAGAAAGAAATGCAATGAAAAAGAACATGAGCCAGAAAGAAAATTATATTCATTTGCACAAATTGAATTATCTGAAAGAGCTGCTAACAATTATACACAGCCATTCTTAATGCCAAATGGCAGTAAAGGTGTTGAGGTAAACTTACATATTTGTGCTTTTTTGGATGACTATTTGACATACTCATAAATAAAAAACATATCACATACTGGATTATGATATCTTGCAGTGTCAAGAAAGTCTCCAGTGGAAGGTGAGGAGGGGTAGGATAATGCACTGGTGGGATGGAAAGATTATTTAGCACATATTTACTCAAATGGTTACCCAATAGCTTAACTATTTACCATTATCCTTCAAAATCAACATTCAAGTTTACTGTACTTTTAGAATATCCAAGTTATGCTTTCAGATATTTCTGTGCTCAAAAAATAAATTTAGATGGAAGCAAAAGCTCTGTTTTTATCAATTGCAAATGCAAAAACTACCATGTTTGTTGAGTTACATGTCAGGTGACTGCTGCAGTTGTCTCATGCAGTTATTGGACTTGTTCATCAAACCCAGTGGATAAATTTCTGTATTACCATATAACAATGTGCTGTTCAGATTGCAAAATCAAAGAAATACAAACAAAAAAAATCTACCCTGTTTTTTTCATGAGTTTGAATGCTTTACATACATACATTATATTTCAATTTTGCATTCTGCGATTATCAAAAATTTGTATTATAATTATTTTCAAGCACAGTATGCTCCTCAGTATGAGGAGCAGCTCCTGGAGCAGCTCCAGTGGAGGGTTTTGGAGATGATTGTATCAGGTCTGGGCAAGCTGAAGTTCATTATCTCTTTGCAGCCCTCCCTGTGCTAAGCTTAGCACTGATAACCAGAAAGGTGTTGATTACCCACCAGTGTTTTGGTTATTGCTGTGCTCTACTGGCACAGCGAAAAAAAAAACCAAATAAAAAAACCCAAAAACCAAAAAACCACCCCAAAACCCTCCCTCACACACATAGGAGGGGTAGAGTGAGTGCAAATATTCTGATTAAGAAATAGGATCCTAAGAAGCAAACCAATTAGCAGGTACTCCAAGGTGCTACAAGAACCTTCCTTTTCAATGTCTTTGTTCTTACTTGCTTACAAATAGCAAACTTGAATTATCAAATGAAAGTATAAATGAGCAAACTAGAAGCAAAATCTATGCCTTCCTGATTGTTCTCCCGAAAATGTTCTTTATAATAGGAAAAAAGTAAATCAGTATATTAAATACAGGTATAGGAGATAATAAATATCTGGTAACATTGTGGGAGAAAAAGGCCATGTTAGATCAAAAGGAAGACAGATATCTGACTGTCATTAAAAATAGAAAACATGTCTGAGAGGCAAGGACACGTCCAGAAGTATTCATGAGCAGCAGAAATCATCAGTGAAATGTGAAAAACTTTTCAAATGCTCATGATAATGAAAAATATTTGATATTTGAAAGCAATGATGACTTTAATGAAAGAATCTGATAATTCTTCTTGTGAAATTAAAACCTTAGTCAAGAAAGTTTTCTTGATAATGAACATTTTATTGCTCTTTTAACTTGTTTAGCTTTTCAGCTCCAAGATCCTCTTAAAAATAGTGAGTCTAACTACTCAGCATTACCTTCTTATTGCAGTTAAAAAATAATAATAAAAATGTAGATCACTGTTACTTTCAACATTACTTGCTAATTCCTGTTCCTGGGAGAATTCCTCCCTGTTGCCTGTCCCATTCCATCATATATCTCTATTTCTTTTCTTACCTTGGTTGTCACAATTTGTTTTCCTCAAGAAGCTTATTTATCTTACTAATGGCTTCCCTGTTTATGGAAGGGTACAGCTAAGCCACAAAATGTAGCCTTTCCTGAAGAGCCAGAGGTTTACCAATTGAGCCAGGATTTTGGGGTATGGAGGGTACAACCTCCTGGAGCCTGGCAGTGTGCTGGATGTGAGCCTGCATTGAAGTGCTGACAAGGCAGGGGAAACTCAGACCCAGGATAGCCACATCGTAAGGACCTGGGTTCAAAAGACATTCTGATGAAGCCTCAATCTTTGGATCTCTAAATAAATTGAATTATGTCTTGCAATTATGTCTTGGTAATCCTGTCTTGCAAAAGCATTGACTGTATGGAGCAGGAAAAGCAAAAAATATCTTTATCATCTTCAGCCTATGTTCATTGCACATTGCTGGGAAAGATGTGAATATGCCTTTCTGAAAATAAGAGACACTTTCTGCCAGGAAACTTAGTGATGAGTTGAAGTCCTTAATACAAGCAATATTAATTTTAATTAATATGCAATGCATTGTTAGGAAATCTGTTGCTGTAATGATAAGATTCTTCTTCTCTGCTGATTAGCATTCTACCGAAACCTATCAATTTCAATTTTGTGGCTGGAAGACTTTTTTGTTTATTATCAGATGACCACATCCGTTGTGTATTCAAATAAAATTTTTAATGTGTCTTTTTTCCTCTCTGTACTGTTTTATTTTACTTTGATCCTCTTCCCATTACTGTAAAACAACATCTCATTTAACAGACCAGCAATTGATGCTGCATTGCAAGCTGTTTGTTAGGTGATTCTGCAGCTGCATTGTGGTTTTACCTTGGAAACTACAGATAAACAACGGTTCTGGAATCCAAGACCAGTGACACTGCTGCAGAGAAGGAATACAAATTCGATTATTTTCATTATACTCTTGTTTTCAATATTATAATTGCCTGGACCCAGTCACGACAGACAAGATTTTTGCTAAACAAATTTAGCTCACCCATGCTTCTGTCTGTGCTTATGATATGCATAAAAACTTTTCCAGTTAGGGTAAAAAAACTGACTTTATTCTTTTCAGGTTCTTGTTTGACACTAGTACATTCACTGGAAGATACCCATCTAGTGAAGGGGAAAATTAAACCTATGGGTAAGCAGTTAGAAACCATTATTAACACAAAACAAAACAGCTTTACTTTAGTGCTTGCATTATGTTAGGAGCAAGTGTATGGAAGAAAGAAGATTCTGACAGTGAAGAGCTTAATGGTACATGACATGAAGTTGAGGATTTTATGGAGCTATTCTCTATGTCCTATGAGTGATAGAGAATACAATCAAGATGTCACAGGAAAGTCAAAGTTTTGATGGTCCTGAAGGGAAGAAATTTTTTATTTCCTTGCTTGCAAATATTAAAAAAGTTAATAATTAAACAGAGAGTTCATTTTGTGTTAGCATGAAATAGATCCTACTAGCTATCACTAAATAGCTAAACACTGCTTGAGTATTACATGAAATTTTTAAAACTTTTCTGACATAGAATTCATAGACAAACAGACAAGAGAGAAGATGGGAGATGTGCTTAATGTCAAAACAGCATTTTCTTTTTCAGAATTGCAGGCAACTCTAAGAGTTGAAGTTTACAGACCAATATGTTAATAGATTAAGCACAAAATGGAAAACAGAAAGATAAGTCATTTAAATTCCTGCCTACAAGAAGCAGGAAAAAATATCTGGTATTAGGGAGGACATTAATCTGGCCAACATATACAGGAGGTTTTATGCTCTCAGTGTTCAGAGTTTTCTAGAAGGTAAAACAAATAAAAAAATTTAAAAGACAAGTTCCATGGGCAAGAACTTTATCCTCAATTTCTGTTCAGACAAAAATAATAATTTTCACAGAACTAATGATAGGTGATAACTTAAATGCAAATGATCAAGACTTGATTAAATTTATTTAAAAAAATTGCAAACAAGCAATATTCATGCTCAGAGTTTTCAAGACCAAACTACACAGAGCAGAAAGCAATATGCCAAATCAGTTGAAAAAAGAACTCAAACAGAAAAATGAGAAATACATCAGTTGTAGTTTTTTTTTTGCATTTTATACCAAGATAATTTCAACTCCATGTACTATTCGTGTGCATTGACAAGCTACTCTACATAAGCTTTCATAAAAGAAGGCATAATGAGATATTATCACATTGCTAGATCATTAGTAAACAAATCTGTTATAGGTTCAACATCTGATTACGGCAAATTTCTGTCCATCTTGTGACCACTCAGATCCACAATTACTTTCCAATAAATCTTTGCCTTTTGCAAGTATGAAGTTTACCTTAAATCCCTATTGAGGCATATAAAAGTTTCTACTAAGATGAACTCATACGCTGAAAAGGTGTTTTTCTCCAGTATCAGTACTTAACAATCAAATCCTTTGTTCTATCAATATTTGCTCCTTAATCACTGTCTGCTTTGATGAGTAGACAAATGCTCCACATACCAGTATATTTAATTTTGTCCTAAGAACTAATCATATTTTCCTGGAAGGATTTATCCATCATCATTTTGCATGGTTTAAGACACATAACTCAATTAGTTTTTGCTTACTTACTGATAATTCAACTCAATATCTTCTAAATTGGTATATTAAGAGAAAAAGATATGTATACAATATGAGGCTTTGTCTTCAATCTCTCTTGGAGGCTGGTACTACTTTTACCATTCTAAAGTCTTCATGTGCATTGAAGCTCACATAATAAGCACCATGGATTGCTGTTTAGGCAACAGCCTCACAAAAACATGTGTAAATACATGACTTAATTTGTACTACCAACTTTAATATCTAATATGACAATGGTCAAATTGTGTATATTTACATTTTTCAAGTTTTAGCAAATTTTCTCATGTTTTAAAAAAAATTTCACAATTATTTTGTTTCTTAGTAGTCTTTAACAGTTTTATTATGTTTTCTTGCTGGACTTTTAGTTTGGAAATTTTCGTCTATAAGGGGTATGTTTACTAGGCAACTTCTGCACAGCTGTATATGAATTCCTTGGAGTAACACCAAAGCACAGTTTCATAGATTATTTTCTGAACCATGATGGATAAGTAGAGACAGTGAAAAAATTGAAATTAATTAGAAGTGAATATGTCAAATAAGTAGCAGTGGATTTTGTCTACAACAGGTCAATATATATTTAAAGGACATATTTTTTATCTGTTCTCCATGGCATCCCTTTTCCTAAATGGTGAGAGACAAATTGCTAGAAAATCTCCAAGACCTTTATTCCAGACATCAGAAAAAAAGAAAAACACTTCCAAAATTGGTTTTAAACCATTTTTAACACTATATCAATGCTTACTGCGGACCATACCAATTGATTTAAGTGAGAGTAAAATTTGGTTTACTTCCTTGAATATCTTATGAAGAAGAGTAGTAGAAAAACAGGCCAAAGTCTTTTAACCTGATATTTCTGGCAGTTCCAAAGATGACATTCATCATTCACCAACAGCGTGAACATTTGGAGATGATTTAGAGGCAGGTAAGAAAGCTGAAAATTACCTAGCCCATTGTTTGCTTTCTTTTCAAACAGACAAGACAGGATTTGTGAAAAAGGCAGTATAGCTGTATTTAACAATAAAATGTATGCTAGCATATAATGGCTAACTCACATTTTTCTTTAAATAGCTTGAATGTCAAGTCTGCAAGCTCTTTGCCCCAACCTGTAAAAGCTTTATCAGGAAAAAATGTATAAACAATGTTTTTTAAGCATTCATTAAAACTAATAAATAACAAAAATACTTATTAGAGATTTTTTCATGGAGGCCAGCAAGATTTTCAAAACAGGAATCTATGGCAAATGGATACACATGGATAGGGCTGGAGAATCAAGTGGTCTCACAGGTACAGGGCAGATCACAGAAGAGGCAGGCTGGAGCTAAAACCTTGCCTGCAGAGAACAGGCCTGATTTCAGTCACATTGCAACTGAACTTAGATGAGGGAATAAAGAAGCTTACCCAGCAGGGGACTGTGTTATCACTTCCATGCAAAGTCTTTTTCCACTTTCTCTGCAATGCTTGTCCTTACTCCTGTGTCCTTGCCCTTCTGATTTCAGTGCTGCAATTGCCTGAAAATCAATCAGCAATTGCTGAAATTGCCTTCTACATAGGAGGAAAAATACTGTAAACCCCAATAATTTAAGAGGTCGGGTTTTTTCCCTGTACCCCTGCCAGTGCTCACAAGGAAGCAGTACTTATTTTGCCACCTCCAGGGAAAATCTACACCACAAAATGGACAGAGACACCTATCTAGCAGAGACCTTTGCTGGGGAAACATTGCATGGAGTCATGTTTGCCCATGGAGAGGTTTTGTTAGACATTGCTGCATCCAGGCTAACTAATCATAACCCATGTTACTTTTATGATGCTCTTTGGGAAGGAACCATGACACAGAGTAGAAAATTTGCTTGCTGGTTTATTTCTCTGGAAATTATTCCTGAGAGCTCCTTTGGGAGTAATACATTTGGAAGGGCTTCCTGATACCAAGGCTTCAAAAAACAGAGGTGGACAATGAGCCATGTCTTGAAGCATCATACCAGTGTTAATTACCCAAGTTCCTCTTGTCATGTAAAGTACTTGGCTCTTTGGGGAGTAACTGCTGGGAACTTCATATGGTGCCTGATGGAAGAAGTCTGTCTCTCGCATTAGAAAAGAGACCACAAAATTAAAAATACGGACTATTCAGCAAACCAAATCCTGGTTGGGGATTTTTGCTTGTGTATATACTAAGATTACAAGGTAGATTCTTAAAGTCTCCATCCAGGTGAGGTGTCAGTGTGCTCCTTAGTTTGGGTTTATCTTTTGCCTTTTAATATCTTCCCAAAGGATATCTAGGCATGTCTTGGGGAGTAGTGTAGTGCTTTTAATTGTTCATGTAGATGAAACCACCATGTGTTGGGTTGGAGAATGGTTTAATTGCAAGGTACCAGCTCTGCTGTGCCAATTGCCCTCAGCATCAGAAGAAGGTCACCAGCTCATTTTACTTACTGTATTGCCTTTGTGCAACTGTTAAAATATCACCTATAGCTGAGCTAGGGTACCAGCATCTTTGGAATAAGACAGTTCTGTAAATTATTTTGTTTTGTGGAAAAAACCTCTCCTTTCCTATTTTACATCAGATAGATGTTTCCAAGTGTTCTTCAAATACCTTTCCAGATATATTCAGCCATTCTAATTTATTCAATAATACAGCAATTGAGTGTTCATTTTAAGTCTTCCTCTCAAACCAACCCTAAATAATGTAGTGTCAGGCTTTAAACCAGTGGTTTTCCTACTGCCCATGTTTCCAAATAACTTTAATAAGGATAATATAGTGTGCCTGGGTCTCAAAGAAGGAACTAGAAAACTGTATTTGGTTCTTGTTTTCTCCATCCTCTACTGCAGAAAGCAGACTTTGACAGCAGATGTATACTTTGTAGTACAGGGGAACTTGCAAGTTTCTTTCTGTAGAAGTTGCCAATTGTGACAAATTATGTTCAGTTTTATGAGCAGTGGCCGCTGGAGACTGAACTAAATTGGATTTGCACTCAAATCCCACAGCCCAGGCCTTCTTAGGAGCAGCTGCTGCTCGGATGGTGGTAGGATTTAAATATGTTTATTTATGATATGCTAGAAATCTACTTCTGTCAACAAAAGTAGTTTCATTTGGAAGAGGAAAAACAAGATGCCAAGAAAAAAAGCTACAGGGACTTATTGTTGCTGCTACATTATCCATATTTTCTAAATAATTGTATTATTAATTTAATAGAACTTCACAAAATTCTGACAGTATTGCAAGCTGATTAATTGATTAAGCAGATGATCAATAACCACCCATGTCTTTCCAATTAAATTAAAAATTCAGAGTTTTTCAGAGTAAAAATTCAATTTTTTCCTTCAGAAAACTGAACACTTAGGAGACAGGGAAGTAGTGCTGAAGCAAAAGTTGTTGCCTCTTTTCACTCCTGTTTGGCCAAAACTCAGGGATGTTATTTCTGTTTTGATTAAAAGTTCCATCTCTCTTTGATGTGAATTTGTTCATTTGCAGAGAAAGTGAAAGGTCTTTGCCTGAATGCAGGTGATCTAGTTTCTCTCAGCTCCAGGGTTTTTTCAAGTGCTCTTAGTTAAGACACATCTTGAGCAACTTTTGCTTTTAAACCTCAGAAATGTTGGCAAATTTCTGTTGAACTTACTAAGCAAACCCTGACTTTGCAGAGGCATTGACTGAAGCCCTGAGGGGTGATTTTCAGCAGAGTGGCAAAAGACATATTCTTGCTAAAAAAGTTCAGCTCTGAAAAATGTCATGGTCTTTTTGCAGAGTCAGAGGCCAACAGAACTTATGCAAGAAAGGATATCAGCTTTTATCATCTAAATAATTTTTTTTCTTTCTGGATGCCTTCCTAGCTGAAATATTCTGGAATTTGTCTATAAAAGTGTGATCTCAGGAAATATCTGGACTTAAAAATTTCTGCTCACTTAGTTTTGCAAGCTTAAAAATATTAGTAAACAAGGTGTTACACTGGAAGGTCCCTGACAGCATTAGTAATGGGTGGTGTCAACCAATGTGCATAAGGGTCAATAATAATTCTATAATGCATGCATACACAAATGAAGCTCAGTGTCAGACTCCCAGATGAAGTGATAAAATGATTTGTAGTTACTCTTAAACAAGCCTAATCAGAAGCCTTGCTATTTGAATAAGTCAAATTGAGAGCTTTTACCACAATGTGCAATATTTGCTGGTGAAGGATTTCCCTGCTGTCTGCACTGTGCCTACAGGGCTCTCTAAATCACTCATTCACTGCTGTTAAAATGACAGTCTTCATATCCTGAAGGAGGAATTTTTTTTTTTTGCTCATGTTACTGATCTTGGAGACATAAAATTATGTTAAGTAAAACGATGGCACATTATGGAGTCCTGTCCTTTTCATGGATCTTGCTTTGCTTTGGTAACATTGTCTATATAACTGGTTCTCAGAACCAGAGAATCACAGAATATGCTGAGTTGGAAGGGACCCACGAGGATTATCATGCTCTCAGCCCTTCACAAGACATCCCCAAGACTCACACCATGTGTCTAAGAGCACTGTCCAAATTGAATTCTGTCAGGCTTGGTGCTGTGACTGCTTCCCTGGGGAGCCTGTTCCAGTGCCCAGTAACCCTCTGGGTGAAGAATCTTTTCCTGATATCCAACGTAAACCTCCCCTGATACAACTTCAGGCCCTTAGGGACCCTTAGGTCCTCTCACTGGTCACCACAGAGTAGAGATCAGTGCCTGCCCTTCCTTGTCTCCTCACAAGGAAGTTGTAACTGCAGTGAGGTCTCCCCTCAGTCTCCTCTTCCCCAGGATGAAGATATTTCCAGTTCTCTCACAGTTTTTTCTCCTTCGTTGTCAGCCAGGCAATGAAACTGAACAAGTTCCACTTCATGACAAACCTCTATCACAAATCTATTTATCACTTCATTTGAATCTAAACTTTGCTTTGAGAGCTGTGACAAGGGATTAGGAATAACTTCACCTCCTATGCAACTTCTCTTGTCTGAAAGAAAGAGATGAGAGGAGAAAAAAGAAGCATGACTTAATCTAAATTAGTACTTGTACTGAACTATCTTGATCAAATGGACTTGGTACAGTATATGGGACTCCATTGCTTGGGGCAATGTCATTTTTTAGGCTCTTGACTTAAAAGCTGTTCAGGAAGGCTGAATACATAATAGAATCTTCTAAATTTGCATGGGCTTGCTAATGGATAATGACCTCATGTAACCAAGGTGAAGGTATTGCAGTATGTCTTCATCAGAAAACAACAAATTAAGGAATGATAACTTAATGAAGTTCTCTTTAAACTCTATAATTTTCTTTGCTCAACATAAAAATAAAGCAATCAGCTCTTAACAACAAAGACCATTTCACAATATCAGTCTAATTTTGTAAGATATTGTTCCCTATAAAACAAGCCTGTAGAAACTGATGATTCTTTGCTGAGGGCTGTACCTGTAAGATACATTACTCTGACATTCTCTTCTCCTGAAAGAAGCTTCCCAACTTTATGCAAAAAACATTGTTTATATATATATATGTATACATATAAAATTTTTCAGTTTCTACTGAAGACTGTCTTACATGGTGATCTCACAGAAAGTGAGTCACGGCAATTTTATGAAACATTGTGTGCATAACTACAGTCCACATATTTTTCCTCATGTTTATGATTATACTATATTCTTTTTCATTTATTCTACCTATTTAATAAATTTATGTCAGCTGGATTTCAGATATACTGGATTGGAGACTGAAGTTTGTAATTACTTGTTTGAGAACCTGAATATGTATGTGTGTATATATGTATGTATGTATGTATGTATCTATAAACAGAAACAAAACATAGTGATAAACCTAAACTGAAAGGTGGAGACTGTGTTTCTTTTCAAGACCTGCTAATAGAAAACAAGATGCTTGAGTCCAAATCCTGGAATTATCATAGATTTACTGTGTGACCTTGGACAGGTCAACAGGGCCCTGAATTAACACAGAGGGCTGTAGACCTTCCTTTTGGCAGTAATGCCATCCTGAGCAGCAGTGGGATTACTCATACATGTGCTTAAGGGTTTTGCTGAATAATGCCCTTAATCTCTCTGTGCATTAGTTCCTTGCCCACACTAGCATGTACAGACAACACTGCCTCTTCCCAGCCAGCCCTACCCTCTGATTTAGGTTTCCAATTTTTTATGATCTGGACTGGTTATGTGATGCCTTTTTGAGTATAGCACTATAATCCAGCATGACCAAGGGAGAGTGCTGAATTCTGCACCTGGGATAGGGCACCCTTGGATGTACATACAGACTGGGAATGAGATACCGGAAAGCAGCACCATGTAAAGAGACCTGGGGGACCTGGCTGATGGCAAGCTGAACATGAGCCAGCAGTGCACTGGAGCCAGGAGGGCCAGCCCTGTCCTGGGGGACATCAGGTGCAGCATTGCACAGTGGGCAAGGGTGGGATTGTCCTGCTCCGCTCTAAGCTGGGGCAGCCTCACCTCGAGTGCTGGGGGCAGTTTTGGGTGGCACAATGTAAGAAAGACATTAAACTATTAGAGAGTGTCCAAAGGAGGGCACAAAGATGGTGAAAGGCCTTGAGGGAAAGCTGCATGAGAAGCAGCTGAGGGCACTGGGTCTGTTCAGCCTGGAGGAGACTGAGGGGAGACCTCACTGCAGTTACAGCTTCTTGTGAGGGGAAGAGGAGGGGCAGGCACTGATCTCTTCTCTGTGGGGACAGTGACAGGAGCTGGAGAGGGAATGGCCTGAAGTTGTGTCAGGGAAGGTTTAGGTTGGATATCAGGAAATGTTTTTCACCCAGAGGGTGGTTGAGTACTGTAACAGGCTCCCCAGGGCAGTGGTCACAGCACCAGCCTGACAGAGCTCAAGAAGTGTTTGGACAAAGCTCTTAGCTGGTGTGACTCTTGGGGATGTCCTGTGCAGGGCCGGGATTTGGAATTGATGATTGTGGTGGCACCCGTTCAACTCAGCATATTCTGTGATTATGTGATTCTCTGAACTATTTTTCTGCTTTTAAACTTCACTATTGACTGGATGGTGACATCTTATTTGGAAGCATCCAAGGAAGGGATGCTTAGAAAAACGTGAAAAGTACAGCTGCCAAGAAAATTTTTTTATGAAGCCTTTCTGTTGAAAATTTTAAATAGTCAAACCTGTAGTCATTTCAGGGCAAAGACTTGGTTTAGTGTAATTTCTCAGTGACATTCTCTTTTGTTTGCAAATTCTTGATGCCTCATTGTTTTGATAATAAAAAAATAAACCTTTTTTAATGATTTGATTTTAAAAATATATTCACATTTAATCTATTTTATAAAAACAGCAATCAAAGTCAACAATAAAAAAATAAAATAACTTGGCCTAAAATGCTGTTTCTCAGGTTTTGTTTGTCAGCATTTCTGGAAATTAATTTTAGAAGATGATTTAAGATTTAGAGATACTTCCAGAGGTCACTTTAGTGTGAAACTTTTTTCCAGTAGCCTACCTAGAGATTCTAGAAAAGCCAAGCTCTTCCAGTAGAACTTAATTGGGAACTGCACCTACAAGTAAAAGTACAAGCATGTCTGTACTAACCCAATCCTAGGGTTACCATCACTGTTAAAAAGGAAAGTTACTGCTAAAAAATGAGAAAAGAACATGATAAGTCTCAAGAATTATATCTGAGAGAGTTAAAAATGAGAGTGAGCAGGAAAGGAACTAGATCTATCCTATATTTATTTGTGTGACCATGAGCCTTAGGTAGGCCTTTGTGTGTGAATTTCTGAAGGGTGAAGGATGAGATGTATTTGTAGTTTCTCCCCATTCGAAAGGTATCCTTGAAGAAGTCACTAAACCAACATCAGAATAATGATAAATTTTCTTGCTCAAAAATTATTTTCTTTGTTCACCATGACCTGAGTGTAATACATCTAAACCAGATAAGAATCAACGTATGTTTCAGATATTGTGCAGAACTTAACTGCAGGATTAAAAGTCTCCCATCAGTAATTATCTACTGAAAAGGGGTTAAGTTGGATTGCTCACTTACTGATTAAACAGCATCTGACTTAGCTCTTAGCTAATTTAACAAAAAACATGTCCTTCTTTTTCTGTTGGGTTATTTTTATATTCATATGGTATTTCCTACCATATGCTGTACCTATATTCTCTTTCTATATGCTCTTTTTGGACACTGCTGTAGTATGCATATACTCGAGCAATTTACTGGCAAAATCAGCTGCTGATTTACTGGTAGGGAAAAGCAGAGTGCTAACTGAGCTTTTGTTTCTCCTCATTGCCCCTGCTCAGTTACAGTCTGGTAGGATAAAATATTACAGCCACTGTTTTGCAGCTGCACTGCACATCTCCATTTTCCATTCAGTGAGGGTTGCAAAGTTTTGCAGCCAAGTAAGCCAACCACCCTTTTGTAGGTTCTCCAAGTCAGACACTAAAGTAGTGCTTTACATCTCAATGTCTTTCTGCTGGGGTGCTCAAGTAACAGAACTTCAGGTTTGTCACTAAAAATACTATATTTTAGACAAAAGTCTGATTCACAGTGTGCTGAGAGTAATGCCTCTCCTTTGTCCTTGAACAGACCCAAACTAAAACAAAGTAAAAAATTATGTGCTCAAAGCATCTCAGCGCCTGCACCTGGGAACCTCCAAGCCCTCACATGAAGCTCTGCTACTTAAGCTAAGCAAGCACTATGCCAGATGGTAGTTGGAATAAACTGCTCTTCTGTGGAGTACTCGGAACACAGGAATGACACGTTAGAGCCTCCTATCTTACAAGTATCTTACAAAGACAGGAGGTTAACATAACACATTTTTGAAGGTCTCAGTGGGTATGCCTTTGCTGTTCTTCAGTTGTGGGACCAAGAGAAATGCAGAAGTGTGTGCAGGCACTTTACAAGGCTGCTGCAAGCTGCCAGCCACCTGCTGAGGCACGTAACACCACCCATGAGCCCAGAGCAGCCTCAGACCACAGCAGGGGCAGTGCTCCTGTTGTTGCCATCAAATGATTAATCAACCTGTTCTTGAGTGCCACCATGTGCAGACTAGAATATGTGATATTTCCTCCCTCTCCCTGAAAAACTTTCATATAGGCAAGCAGTTACATAAAGAAAGGCCCCAGCAATACTTTCAATCCATGGAAGTGCATCTGCTGCGAGAAGGAAATAATGCTTCAAAGACATAGGACATCTGATGATTCTTGATTTGTTTGGATCAATTTGGCCTTGAAGTGAAATTGTTCCTTATTCAACTGACAAGAAAACACTAAGGAGATTGCTGCAGAGTTTTTGTGCTCTTGGTGTCAGCTGGCACTGTATGATTTTCAGAAACACTGGCAGCTGTTTTAATGGAAGAAGTGAACAAGTGAACTGAAATGACATCACAATTATATCTGAGTGAAAATAGTGCTATTCTTTGCTATCTCAAAGGCATTTAATTTCTGGACAAAGATGTAGTGTGCTTGTCTCTGTGTGTTGAAAAATGTATTCCTTATATTGACTGATCAATTTATACAGAATGCCATATTCTTCTCAAGCTGATCTGGAGAGTGCCTGATCTCCTAAATCTGTGTCTAGAATATTTTTTTCTAAAATGAATTGAGATTTCTAAAACACATTAGGTCTAGCATGAATAATTAAAAGAATATGGTTTTATGCAAGACAAAGTCCATTAGACATTTTGTATATGTGCTTGTGTCAGAACTTCAGGACCCTATCCACATTAGAAGCCCCTGATATTAGTAGGAAGCAATGCTACAAAACAAGAACTGACAGCAAAACCACTGTTTATTTGTCACATTAATGTTTTGTTTTGTGTTGTTATTTTTTGTGTAGATTAACTGCTTTCTGTGCTGTGTTAAAGTACTACCAGATTTCATATCTTATTCTTCTCTAAAATGTGTTCTTTTTATCTCATAGATGCTGCTGGCTGTACATCATAGGTTGGCTCATGTGCAGCACTCCATGTGAAACCGTGTGGGTCAGTGCTTGTCTGTACAGACACCACAGCAGCCTGTGGGAATCTGCAGGGGTTTGAATCCTTATTCTGATGATGACAGTGTATTGCTCTGTGAATAAATTTCATATGAAGGGTTCTAAGAGAGCTTACTGGCTGTACAGTGATGATGAGCCAGTGAATTTGGGGTAAGAAGTTTCTGTTTAGACTTGCATAGAGCAGGAATGCTTTGAATCACAAAGACTATATCCTGAAATAATAAATATGCATAGGTATTTAATGATAGACAACTGAAATAGTAGTGCACTGAGTGGCTTAAAAGTACATCCAACTATATAGTTTGCCCAGGGCTCAGTTTTAGGGGCTGGGCTTGCTTAGAATCGGAGCTGGAATGGGTGATTTCCATCCATAGGTCTCTCCCAGCCTACAGATTCTATAAATAACAACAAGTTAGATAGTTCAGACACAAAACAAAAACACTTACTAAAAACATGTTGTTCTTGCTGTAGTCATCTCTACACTTCTGTGGGAGATAGGATTCCCTGCGTAATGGGAAGGCTGGTTACACTAGAGCTGCCATATGGGCTGTGTTATTGCACTGTCCTGCAAGCTGCCTCTGAAGAGTCACCTGGGCATCTCTACATCATGCTCCAGAGAAGCACAAGGAGCCACTGTAAGCTTGGCATTCCATTCAAGTAAATGCACCCCACTGGAATCTAGAGCAATGTGAGTGTGTGGCGCAGCCTGTGTGCCACAAGGCTCTGCCCAGAATTCTCTGGATGTACTTGGTGCTCTGGTTTCAAGTCAGTGCCAACCTTGCAGAATGGAAAGTGACTGCAGAGATGCTTATGGGACTCCCTGAATACAATTTTCTCTGACAGATCTGGGGACAGCATGAATGCAAATGCCATTCCGTGCTGTGGTGCAGAGCCAGCCTTGTTCTTCAAGGTTTATTGGCACAGGACCTGCTCTGGGCAAACATGGCAATACTGTTCATCAGATGTAGCTGGCAGTGGAAGCAAAGGTAGCTGTGTTCAGCACTGAGAAGCAGTCTGCAGAGAGCCAGGTTGTGATGTTTGTGGCATAATGAGTCTGTGTTGCAGGTAACTGCCTGTGATAATTAGCTGCCTGTGATAAAAGCCTCAACTCTTCAATTAATGTTTGTGGCAAAAGGAACCCAGGCTCCCTGTTCATCATCCACACTACCCCCATGCTGGCTGGTCTTCTGGCTCAAGTCTAGCTCCAGCTGACTTCGGGCAAAGGAGCTTGGGTGTGGAACATGCAGAAGGCCTGCATTGTATTGAGCTTTGGCCAGCCAGCATTACAAACTGACTTGGAAAGGCAGAAATTTCCAAATATGTGAATGAATTGAGGTAAGAGAGGTGGTACCTTGTTGCATTGAAATCTTGAATTACAAATAAATAAGAATAAATTCTTGTATTTAATAGAAAGAGTGATTGGGCATTGGAATGGGCTGCATAGGGAGGTGGTGGAGTCACCATCCCTGGAGTGTTTAAGGAAAGACTGGATGTGGCACTCAATGCCATGATCTAGTTAATATGGTGGTGTTGGGTCATAGCCGAGACTCTAATATCAGAGGTCTTTTCCAACCTAGTTAATTCTGGGATTTTGTGTAATTACAGTGAATACATATCCAGTTAGAAAACTGTCTTTAGGTCTAAAATTTGTCCTGAATAACAGAAAAATTCTTTTAAGGGTAAAAGTACAATTCCAATTTCAACTTCAAATGGAACTTGATATAAATCACAAATTGATCACTTCTTCATCATTTGCAATCATTGGACTGAACAAAAGCTAAGGGTTTGAATAAATATGTCACATAATCATATAATTATATTAGCATATTTGCCATGAGAAGTAAATACAAGAATTAAGATAATTGATAGCTTTTTTTAATTGATACTTTAAACTATGCTTGGAATCATAATTGCAACCAATCTCCTCTGATTCCTTGCATACATGGATGGTGACAAGTTTTTAATTTGCAGCCTCTGTAGATCTTTCATGTTGCAACAAAGGTAGAATTTTAAAACATATAAAAGTTACTGTAAAAAACCCCAGAGCTCATGGAAGAGCTCAGTAATGAAAAGGCAATTACAGGCTCTAAAACTAACTTTGTGTTAGAAGATAATTTTGGTTTCAAAGTGCCAGCAGTCTTTTCAATTTGCATTTATTGAATTCCACTTCTGTTTGAATGCTTGTGTCTGAGGAGTCTAACTAACAAATCTTGTTTGTTTTTGGTAATTTTATTGCCAGATTGCCAGATGTTCAAGAATCAAAATTAATGAATATTCTGAAATGGGTTCCAATGATATTAATCCTGAATAATCTGAACATGAACAAATATAGAAAAAGTAATGATGTTATAAAACAAAATACCTTTAAAAGCATTACCATGGCTGTAGAAATATGAAGGAACATTTCTATGATATAGGAAAAATATAACATAAAATTAGGATGTTCATATTCAAATGTGAAACAACCAGTGAAAAACAAAATCTTATACAATAACACAATGTTTATGAAAAGTACTCAGCGATTTTGATCCGGATCTTAATCTCTGGAGAGATGTTACGCCTCATTTTCCTCCTCAAAATATAATTGATATGTAAATAAAGAGTGCAATCTCTGTTGTTTGATTATTCTAATACTATTGTTTGGCATAATTCGGCTTTCTCTGTAGAGAAAACTGTGTAAGAACTCATGGCTCCTGTATTTACTGACTTCACACCAGACTGATAAATGGAGTCAGAGTGACTCCACAAGGAGTTTTGGCAAAGGCAATTATGTGCTGGGAGCTTATTTGCTCCTGTTTGTAAGTAGGTATGGTGAAGCAGACCTGACCCAAGGCTTCTCAGAAGTATGAAGGAACTTAAATTCTGTCATCTCAAGGATAAAGCTTTTTCCCTCATCATAAATGGCAGCAAAATCAAATATTATGTTGATGGCATGGTTTAGGGAAGCTGGGAAAAGGCATTGGTGAAGGCAGAGTAGAGCCAGCACCTGGGTAATGAGGAAAAATCTTTCTCCAAGCAGTCTCTTACCAGAGGCAGCAACCTACCCTGTGTCTGTCTAGGGCAGGCCCTATCTGTATGACAGCTTTAAACGTTTATTTGAAACAGATTAATTCAGACTGGTGTAATACAGATGTGTACACGTGAAAAAAAAGCAGCTGCAAGTAATTTGCTACATATTTTCTTTACACTCTGTTCTGAAACAGGAAAAGAAAAATGCTGAACAATTTCAAGAATTATATTTAAAGTTATCCATCATGCTAAATGCACTTTTCCAGTGTTAATGCCTAGACATATATTTCTGTGAAATGCAGTAACCAGAGTTGTTCAGCATTTTCAGTAATATTCTTCCATCATTCTGCAGGAAAAAAAGAATGAAGGTGATGTTTTCTTCTTTGAATTCCTAATTTTTTTCTTCCTTTAATTCCTAATTTTCTCTCCATGATTTCCTAGGTGATAAATATGCCAAAATATTTTAAAGAAAGTAAGATGGGGACCGATGCCTAGAATTTAAATTTCTGTTTTTATCTTGGATGTGGGACAGTAACAAGCAAGGAATGTGGCATCAAAAATATTTAGCAATCTCTTTCTTCTCATTGCCAAAGTATTGCTCTTTCCCCTACTGATTTTCTGTCCCAGTCACTGCTGCTGACTTGATTTACATGAAAATAATTTTCTTGTTTAAATAAATATACCCAAAATGGTCAATGTTAAAAACGATGGCGGGAAAAAGTTGATAGAAAAGAAAGAAATATATTTTTTAATAATTGTATTGGAGCTTTGGATGAAAAAGATGAAAGGCTTATTTTTTCCCTTTGCTTAGGGAAGCAACAGATAAAGCATCCAAATTCATTTGTGGGTGAAAATAACACTGAGAAATCTCAGACACTGAGCCTCTTCAGCTGCTCATTTCCCCAGACTTGGGAACCCTTGGGAGAGGGCAATACAGAATATGTCCTCTGCTAATAAGGCTCTTGGAAGTACAGGCATCTTAGACCCCAAAAAATTACTGAGATCATCATTCTTTTTCAAATCCGTGTCCTGAGATACAAAAAAAAAGTATAAGGGTCCTTAAAAACTTATGTGAGACAGTGTAGTTATTACCTTACTAGTCTACAGTAGATACAGAAATAGATCACAAACATTGTTGTGATGAACCTTAACCTTCTCATTATTAAATTATGTATTTAACCTTAAATGTTTTGAATTACTATATAGCATTCTGTATTTCCTTTTCTTTCTTTTTGTTTTCCCTTTTTTGCCAATTTAATTGCTTGTTTGTAACTTTCCTTCCCTGAATGGTTCATCCCTTTTCCCATTGCTCCATCACTTTTTCTGTTTTGGTGCATTCAGGCATGCTGTTATCCTAGAGGTGTTAGCTGGTTTTGCAGAGCTGAGTGTATTTTACCATTCTGCATAAAAAATATACACTGTTGGGAAACTTGCAGCATTTTAGATCTTCACATTCTCTCATTAGTTTGAAGTTATATTTATTTGTTGGTGTTAAGGTAGTTCATTTCGTATTGCTTTGTCCATACGCACAATAACTAGTGTGGGGTAGGTGCAGTGCAAGAATATTACACAAATGCTAGTGAAAATAAGACTGAAATCTGATTAGAACTGGCTATGCATATCTTGTTCTTTCCATGCACGGGCTGTGGAGGTGGCAACTGCTGCACCTTAATTTCCATGCACATGATTCTGCTCTTTTCACACCAAAGTGGGTTTTGGGAACAGGGCTAATGGAAAAGAGAACCATGTGGTAGTGCTGGAGTAGGGATAAAAAAATAAAAGAAGTTGAACAACTTATAAGGCAGGGTAAGGAATGGAATAATCTTCTAATATTAAATTTGAAAGTCATCAGAGAGAGTCTAATGCCAATAGAAAGCAGAATGAGGACTTCCATTCTGACAAATATAAAATGCTATACAAGCTTTCCAGGATGTTATTTTTATTGATAGTAAGATAACTGCAGCTGAAGGTATATAAGTGCAAACCAGTTTAGTTTCAGCATTACTTGCAGCCATAGCTATAGCATTTACAGTGCATGAGGCCTACTGAAAACTGAATAATCTAGAAGTGCTTTTGCAAAATACTACAGTTTGTTGCAGATTAAGGGGTAGACAGAGTGCATTACCTGTAAATTCACCGTTTTATCACAGGCAGAACTGCACAGTTTGTGTTTGCAAATTCTTGGAGTTCTGATGATTCCATACACTTTCTGAATAATTCATATACCTCGACATTGTTGAGTACAGGTTGCTAAACTGAATCCTTAATATAACAATGTAATTTTAAAAGTAGAAACATACAGTATTTATCAATAAAATTGTGATGAAATATAGGGGTTTTTTTAAAAAAGAGGCCTGCAAATAACTCAGAACCATGACATTTAAATTCAGGGATATAATGTACAGGTTTTAATGTATAGGCTTATAAAAGATCAGTATCAAAGGATATAATATATAGGCTTTAATACCAGAAGGATTAATGAGATTGTAAGCTACATTAATAATGAAGTACACTTAAATAGGATTTAAACTTCATCTGTCTTGACATGATGACTTTAAAAAGGGAAAAGTCAGATATTCTGGTGCTGGTGCATAATGATGCTCAATTTAAAAATGTATGTACCATTTCTCATTTCAAGATCTCCAGCTTTATTTTATATCATTACCTCTAGTTATGCTTTGTCTCTTCATTCTGTCTGCCTGAGCAGACATAATTGCCCCCCTAAAACATTTGTATTGACTGAGACAACTTTATCATCTAATGAATCAACAAAGCACTAGCCCAAATGTTTAACATATATGATCTTGAAATCAATGGGTCTTTAATTATATGAAGGTTTAAGGGCTTCATTGAAGGGCTTGAATTGTCACAACTCATAGCTGATACAGTTTTTGTTACCTCTCTGGACAGCGACCTGCTCATGTCACCAAAGGCATCAATTAAGAGTCATAGGTTTTTTTGTGTCATCATTAAAAAGCAAGAAAAGTCTGTGCTTGTATTCCATTTTGGAGCTTTTTTTAACTGACAAAATTTACTGCTGGATTTTTTACTGAGTTTGATTTTTAAAACTATGTGCAGTACTGTATTTGATCAACTGATTTCTCTCCTTCCTCAGATCAGATTCATAAAGGCTAAGCTGAGTGTTTTTTGAGTAACATTGTGAAAGAACAGTTTCTGAGACCATGGTAACTTCCTTTTTTGTTTTATTTCATATGCCTTTTGTTCTATGGCATAACAGAAACCCTTACCAATGTAGAGAGCACTGTGGTACTAAAAAGTTTTACTTTGAAATGGATTTTAGAGAGTGGAGAACTAATGTGAAAAAATTGAGCATGATCAAGAAATGTGAGTGGCTAAAAATAGACATCCAGTGACACTTTAGAGGATGTAGGGTATCTGAGAGACCTATATTAAACTGACAGATGCTATTAGCCCTACAGGAGATCCATACCTTTCTTCTGTAGTTGATGGCATCCACATTTTACCTCCTTCTGATATTGGATTGACTTGGCTAATATCCATATAAATCTTTTCTCAATAATTATTTGTCCTTCAAAACACCAAGTTTCTTCTATGAAAATATCGACAATATGATGCTAGCTCTTATCTGAAACTCTCAAATTTGACAGCTTTGCCACATTTGTTTGTATGTAAACTAAGTTATAGAAAAGGTCCTTGTAGAGCCTTGATAACAATGCCTAAAATAACAACAGTCTTCGAAGCATTATTGATGTATTAGAAAGATTAAAACTGGCACAAGAACCTGTTTAAACAAAATAAATAAATTAAAAAAACCCCCTTTTATAGACTAAAAGTTGTGTGACAACTATTGCTACTCAAGAAACTCTTTGTTTTTACTCCAGCTAAATGTCATATTCAGACTGACCTTTAGCATCACTATTTGTTTAGATGTAGCAATTTGCAGTAGCTGTCCAGCCTTATGCTTACCCTTTTTCTCTCTCCTTGTGCTCTAATTTCTAGCAGAATTACATTACACATTGTTGGCCTTGATTGCATCCTCCTACCATTTTATAAATTGTTTCATTACATCAGTACATAAGTCCAAGCATTGTGCCTGCTAATTATGAGCACCCTCCCCTCTTTTAACTTGGGGTGAATTCTGTGAGTAATGTGCAGTTGCAAATTTGTGTACTTTATGCCACCCACATGCTTTTCATGCACTGCTTCTACTGGGTGTTTGCAAATAGCTCTCTTTTAGATACCATATTTTAGCATCTCGGAGTGCTTCCATTTGGTCTGAGTAAGGAGTGTTTCACAGCACAAAAATATTGGACAGAGAAGAGCTTGATGTTTTTCAAGGAAAACTGCAGTTATTAACCATAAAATAAAGCTTCAACGAGGATCAAACAATCACAGTTTAATTATTACGATTACTGCAGATCAAAAGGAAAGAGGGAGACTCTTGTGTCTGTGTTTTCATATGTCTATGTTTCAGGCAGAGAATACTTGATTAAAAATGACAGATGCCATGGATATCTCATATTCTACTTTTCTTTGTCCTTTATGGTCATTATCTGCCTGTTAGGATATTCCAAGGAACTGTGAAAGAATCCCCTTAAGCCCCTGCTTGTGCCAGTTCAGTGAATAGCTGGATGAATGGTTAATCACTGAGGGAATGACTGGCCACAAAACAATAATCATAACTAGTGCCAATGCAAACTTCCAGTGCACAATCCACTGTTATTTACAGATCAGCTCAATGAGACAGAGGGAATATGCATCTGCAAAACTATCCTTCAGTAAAGGGGTGAGTGATCCAGTGAGAGCAAATTGTGAATATTCATAATTTGGGCATGATGAACAGCACAGAAGCTGCCAAATGATTTCAAGAGCCCAGAATGCTTTTAGAAAACAGTGAAGATTAGCTGCCCTCATCTCTGTTACGAGGTGACTAGCTGGAGACAAGAGGTTCTTTGTTCTCTTCACAATCCCATGAAAACACTATGTTCCAAAGTATCTGTTCCAAGGGAAGCTGAATTTTTGCTTTAACTTTCCATTAGATACCATCAGGTGCATGTCTTACTTCAGGGTTGTTAGGTTTTTATTTGTGATTCACATACCTTTTTAAGGTTGTGCAGAAATCAATATTTCTGTTTAAAATCAGGAAGAATAATTTCCAAATGTGACCTGTGCAACTGATCCCATGTGGTCTCCTCAAGCCTACATTCAGACAAAGCAAGATCTGGGGCAAGAAATTCACTCTTTCTGCATCATCTCATTGGGTGATCAGTATTCAGAGAAGGAACTTAGTCAAAATCAGGGGTTTTTGCAGATGGAGATGCATTTTTTGTCTGTCTTAATAGTGGCACGCTGTAGTGGCATAGTGCAACAGGGAATATTGCAAATCTGGTACAGAATTGTTACAATATGTAGCTTATCTCCTCAGATGTGTGCATTTTAAATAGGATGCTACCTAACTCTTAAACATTTGTGTTTGTTAGGTCAACATGCCCTGGGATTTCACTGATCATCCCAGGCTCACAGAGCTGGACATGTATCAGCCTAAGCTGAGCACAGAAAGGCCCACAGAGGAAAATAATGTGGTCCTTTTCATAGCCATAGGCAATTTTTATATTTTTTCTGACATTCTTGTCTTGTTACTATTACTTTTGCTCTGACTAAGCCATGCTGATCTTTTGTACAATACTGTTCTCTTAAATCTCTGTTGTGTTGTGGGTGTGGCACATAGAAACAACAAACAGACCTGAAGAAATTTTCTTTTAAGGATTCTGTGGGTGCAGAATTAGATGCTGGAAGCATTAACTATATTAATGCCAAATTAATTTTAGAATGAAGAATGTAATTATGTCAGGTAAGACAGGAGTAAGTAGAAGGAGAAAATAAAAATGTTGCAGAGAATTGAAGGAAGAAAAGATGGGGGAGAAGGTGAGTAAAGGAGCAAAGGATGTAACACAGGAATTCTTGCTCTCTTAAAGGGGAAAAAGGCAGTAGTCAACAGTCCCATTGAAAGGACTTTAAACTGGATTTGAACGGGGGAAAAATCCAGGCTTGCTAGATTTAAGTGTGAGGTGGCACACCAGTGTTTGAGGGACAGTGTTGGCGAGGCCCTTTGGTCTGCCATCTCAGTGGAGATAGAAATGGAGATCCATGCAGCAGCAAAGCTGCAAGAGTTATTTAAGGGCTAGAAGCCACAGACACACCTGAGAATGGTCACATTAGGAACTATGTGGGCTTCTCCACCCAAAAGGGTGGTGGGATCAATCATCCAGCTGAAGTGCATCTACACCACACTTCACTACACACACTACACACACGCAGCATGGACAACAGGCAAGAGGAATGGAAAGCCATGGCACAGCAGGAAAACTGTGACATAGTTGTCATCATGGAAACATGGTGGGATGACTCACAAAACAGGAGTGCTCCAATGCATGGCTATAAACTCTTCAGAAGGGACAGGTGCAAAAGGAGACGTGGTGGGATAGCCCTGTGTGTTAGGGACTGTCTGCGTTGTCTGGAGCTTAACCTTGGTGAAGATAGAGTGGGTTTATGTTTATGTTTATGGGTAGGAATCAGGGGGAAGGGTAACAAGGCAGATATTCTGGTAGGAGTCTGCTTAGACTACTCAATTAGGATGAATATTTTATAAACAGCCAGGAGAAGTCTCACAATCCCTAACACTTGCTCTTATGGGGAACTTCAACTTACCAGATATCTGATGGAAATACAAGACAGCAGAGAGGAAACAGTCCTGGAGGTTCTTGGAGTGTGTGGGAGATAACTTCCTGTCACAACTGGAGCAGATGCCCTGCTGGACCTGCTGCTTGTGAACAGAGAAGAACTGGTGGGTGATGTGATGGTTGTAGGCCTCTTAGTGGTCATCAAATGAGATTCATCCATTCTCATATGGAGTGGGAATGGCAGATCCAACAGATGCCTTGGACTTCTTGGGGGAAGACTTCAGTCTCTTTAGGAGTTTAGTTGACTGTTTCATCGTGACAATGTCCTTTACAAGAAGGTTCAGAAGGAGGATTTAGGGAGCTACAGGCCGGTTAGGCTGACCTGGATGCTGGGGAAGGTCATGGAGAGGATCATCTTGAGTGCCATCACATGCAGGACAACCAGGGGATCAGACTCAGAATCAGCATGGGTTTAGGAAAGGCAGGTCCTGCTTGACCAGCCTGACTTCTCTGAAAAGGTCAAATCTCCTGCTATGTTCAGTATCCTTATTTTCCAAATTACAGAAAAAGGAGCAGCGAGGATCTGTGGGACAAGGCACACCAGTGCTATCCTAGACGAGTCACATCTACTTTTCATTTGAGCTTGGTGAAGGCAAAGCTTCTTCTAACAGCTCTCTCTGACTTAATATGCAAGTTATTAAGCAGCTGCTGGGATGATTTCCAAATGATTTTGGTCTGCCTTGATTATTTAAAACACATTTTCCTCTTCTGAGCTATTCTGCAGATTCTCAGTTATGCTAACAAATCGGCGCTTCTGAAGCCTCAGCTCAGTTTTATTTTCAGGAAGTGTGATTAGTCACTCCTTTCAAGCTACTCATCCGTTTTTGTTTTACATCTAGTTGCTTCAGAAATCATAGCTTTTTGCTATATTGAAAATTAATTTTTATTTGGTCCAGCTGATGTACTAATTTCTGTTGTGAATCATCTTATTGGAGATAGAACTTGCCACCTTTTCTGTGACTGCAAAGCCATACCTCTATTTACTACTTTTTATGTGTACCTATGCTTTCATTTAATTTCAGTCATGTTACACTTTGACTGGAGCAAGCTCAGGCTTCTCAGCTGTCCAGCTGTCCATGCTGCTCTCAGCAGCTACTTGTGCTCTTGTCTTGCCAGGGCCTGGTATCCATGGTTTGTTTGGCTGCTGGGGTGAGCTCACTGCCTCTTGCTGCAAGATGCAGGGGCAGTGTGGCCAGGAGCAGGAGGGCAGTTTTGAGGGAACTTTAATTTTTGCGTAAGTCCATGCATCGCAGAAAAGGGAGAAAAGCTATTCCTAAGTACTCTCCTGGCACTTGTGGGTATCAGTGCTCATTTCAGGCCTGAAATGAATTGGCTACATTCCTGCAAAAGCCATGGCAGATGTATCATGGCTGTGGATGAGCCATATTCATTTACCATGGCATTTTTGTGCCATGAGTTTCTGGCAAAAAATCACCAGAAGCATCTTCCATGCTGGCAGCAGCTGGTTGTGGGCATAAAATGGTAAGATATAAAAGCCTGGATACTGTGCTCTGTACCAAAGGTTGTGTCATACTCAGTGTTTCTTTCCCCACGAGCACACTAGAGAGTGATTCCCTTAACCTTTTGAACAAAAGATAATTAGAAGATGTCTTTGTATAGGTCAGACTCCCAAGGTATTCTGCTGGTGTATTCAACAGTCGAGGGGTAGATTTCCCTTTCCTTTCCTTGGAAAGTGAGATGTCAGAAGCTCCCCACTCAGCTTGCTCAACTGCCTAACCTAAGCATGCTCACCATGACACCCAGACTATCTTTTCTCAGCAAAAATTCTTCCAGACCACATAAAACTCATCAAGTCCTCTGTTGCTACATTTCTGCTGGCTCATCGTTCTTAAGGTAGGATTTAGAGTTGATAATCTCCTCTAATGCATCATGAAGAAGAGACCAGACCAAAAAAGATGCCCTTTCTTTTCTACAGACCAGAAAGGCCAAATATGCTTGGACAGCTGCAGAGGAGTTGCTGTCAGAGACTGAAATAGTTCTTGCCTCAAACATTGATGTAAAGTCTTAAACTGTATAAAGAAGGCCATTCCTCTCTAAAGGATGTTGGACTGGAACTTTGGACTGAAAGTTAAACTACTGAGATCAGATAAATGGAAACCCATTCTTCAGTCACCAGGGCTAGGAAAAAACAAACAAGCAAGCCTAGGAATGCATCTACAAGAGAACCAAACTCAACAGCCATGCTGAGAGTCACCTCTGACTGAATTTGGGCTGGGGGACACCACAGCCCACAGAAGCCAGGTTTACATAGACATCCCCCTGCCCCCTGGAACAAGGTGAGGGGAGGAGGTTTTGGGTGTAACCTTTGGTCAGAGACAGTGATCACTCATCCTCCCTTACACAGACTGGCCTAGCTGTGGAATCTCCAACCCCACAGGCTGCATTCACAGGACATTCATGTGAGAAGCAGACAAGGGGGTGTCATATTCAATCAAAGACCCCCCAGAGTGCTTCCCAGAGGCCTTGCATCACAGGGTTACAGGTAATGCAACAGATCCAGAGTCTGCTGCAAGAGAATTCCCCCCCACCCTGGGCAGAGTGGGGACATACCTGGACATTGACTGGCCTGACTGTATATTAACCCATGGGATTCTATGTTTTTGGAGGACCTTCACCACCAGGAAGACCAGGTGGAGTGGACCATCAGGATGCCAGTGGGATCCATGGAGCAGTGATACTCTCTTTATTCTGTCTCTGTCACTTTCCTTCTGTCCCAACGCCTCCTTTCTATTTCTCCCTTTCTCTTTTTCCCCTCTCTCTCATACTTATGACCAAATAAAACCAATACTGTTGACATTGGCATATGGTCACCATATTTCACCTTAATTTGGGCAGAGGCATTTCTAATAACCTTTTAATAACTGTATCATGATAGTTGTCTACCTGGCAAATATCATTAATTCTTTCAGAAAACTGATTCTGTGTACCAGTAAATTGAATGAGTGAGGAATTCCCATGCACTGGATAGGATTATATATGTTGCAACAGGGCTTAGACAGCCCCTCAGCATGGTTTTGGGCTTAATACTTAGGGTCTCACTAAACCATTTCTGCCACAGGCTGGCAGTTTTTACAGGTCAGGCAACATTTCCACTTGGTGCTTTGGATAAATTCACACATATGGAATGTACATTATCTATAAATTTAACTGTATAGATATGTTCTACTATGAGCCACCAGTTTTAGGAGCCTGACTGTTGCCTGTCTTCACTGGTGAAGAATGATTTGGGTGAAATCCAATTTACTAGATGTAGCCTCTAGGTCCAAATAGGGTTGTTTTGGGACAAACGTGAAGCTCGAACAAATAAGAAATGGTCACACAGTCCTGTTATTTTGTGCCAGAGGCAATTCTAAACAAAAACAAGAGGTGGGCATTGTGAATCCACAAGCATGGCAACAAACACATGACCTGGAATAATTACGGTGGCTCTTGTTACATGAGGGTCTTTCAGCTCTTGGCTTCAGAAGTGATCTTTTCATGCATGGTAGTTAAAACTCATGGGACACCTTGGCCTGAATATAACTGTCCAAACTCTTGTGCCTACAACTCCAGTAACATGCAAATGTCCAAAAGACCTTGAGTGTCTCAGAATCCTAAATAAAGTGTAAGAAGATAACAATCAGCTCAACTGAACTGTGTCCTTCACCCCCTCTGCTGATGCGTGAACCTCTGAGAAACTAACCTGACAAATTCAGTCTTGGCATAATTTTAGGCACCCAGAACACAACTCAGTTTTCAAATACAAGACAAAAACCTTTTTCTTATAAATAAGCATTCACAAATAAATGTTGCATATAGTATTAATCTCTTGTTCCAGAAAGAATCAGAGTGCGTTGGTGGGTTTGACCTTTTATATTTCCCTGTGATTGGCTAAATGTGGCACTTTAGCCTACAGAACTCAGTAGGGACCTTACTGGCTTCCAAAAAACTCAAAAACTGTGCTGCATGTTAATTTCCCTTGTGCAGATAAGAACGTACACCCTAATTTGGAATTTATATTTGTGAAAGAGGAAAGCTGCATTCAGCAACAGAGATGAGGGATGTCAGTGTGAAATGAAGCCAGGTTTTAACAAGAGGAACTAGAGCTTTTGATAAACTGTATAATTAGAACAAACTGTAAATTAATGTAAATGCCAAGGAGGACCCTTTTTCCTTTGGCATCAAACCTCCACCCTCAATCTACAAAAGCATATACTTATTTTGAAAGGGTTGCCATAGATTATTATTTAGAACCTGTGGTGAACTGGGGACAACAAAACTCAAAGCAGTCTCCAAGCATTGCATTAACCACTGAAAATCCCAGCTAACATACCATTATTTGGTAAATATATATTCTCACAACCAGTGATTGGAAACTGGGAAGGCAAGTAATTATCACTGTGTTGGCAGTTTGTGTCTAAAGTGTGTAATTATCTCTCCAACTCTCTACACAAATGTGTTTCACTGTATTTTAAAGGTGATTAATGAACATTTACTGACATAAATAAAATCCAGAAACCATCAGAAAAATTCAGTAAAATGGTTTCTGCTTCTATATTCATAGAACCATAAAATGTTTGGATTGGAAGGGACCTTAGAGATGATCTACTTCAAATCCTTTGTCCCATCTCTAAACTTTAATCTAAATCAAAAGAAAAATCTTCTAATTTTACTTTCATTAAGTGTAAGTTCTCAGAATCTTTATGACATTTTTATTATATAAACACCAAACATATACACGAGTTAAATACAAGATGAACCCTTAAGATTCACATGTTATTAGTAAGTATTTTAGCAACTTTTCTTTAGAGAGGAAAGGGTTTATTTGAGATTCAATACACAAACTTTCAGAAAATTTAAATAAATATAACTTGCTTTTTTGTGCTTAATGAAACTAAGTAAACCTCAGGTTTTAAGTTTGAATGCTTCTATTTTTTTGGTATAGCTTGTCTATGGCAGGCCAGACAAACGCAAAGGAGAAATCACATAAGTAAGAAAATACAATGTTGTAAGGATACTGTCATTTTTATCAAGGATGCTGAAATTGTTTTGAATGAAACAAGAATTTTTCAATATTCATTCAAGAAATACTTCCAAATTTACTAGCAAACCTTCTAGCACATTCTTCATTGTCACAACCATCGCATTATCACCAGATAAAATTGAAGATTCATATCTAAACCCCTTCAGTCATTGTAATTCAATTAACTCAGGAGAAGTTGTTAAAAGGTAACTTTCCTTGCATTTTCCCAAAGTCATGAAATAGAATTTGAAAACGTGTTTTACTGTCTTTAACCACACTGAATATTACCCTTGTATGTAGTACCAAAGAAGTTCCCAAAATTGCTTTTGAAGGAGGACATTGTTTGAATAGAGGACAAACAAGACAATATCCTCTGACTTTTGTCAAAACATATAGGCTTTACCCTATTTTAGAAAATAAAGCAGGGTATCATTCTCAGGACACACGGAAAATGTGTTATAACCTTATGTTCACCATGGTCAGCAAGACATCAACTTGATCAGCAACACACTTCAGGAGAAAGGCTGATGTTAAAAGTGTGATTGCCTATTATGTGTTGAAATGGTTACTGTGAGAGCTCAGAAATTAATTCTATTGAAGAATGCATTTGAGTTTTGCTTATTCATGTTTAAAAGTAGACTTTTGAATGGATTGCAAGATTTCAAATATATTCATTGCTCAAAGGGAATTCACTGCTCAAAAGTACTTATCAACTTATTAGGCATCTTATTTTTTTCCTCACTTGAAATCTGGTACTGTTTTGTTGTGGTTAAGTGTTCTTTGTGTTTATAACAAAGATGGAATTATTGTTTCACTTTTCATAACAGACTAGAATGTCTACCCCAAGAACTGCAAATTAAATATTATAATGCTGTTTTCTGAGAAATAATCATAATAGTAAATTTCAGCTGCATAAAGATTCATCAAAGAGTATAAAGGCTATGAAAATAAAAATTAGAATTAACGTGATCACATTGCTCATTACCCAGTATAGTGGCACACCCTGCAGTGTTGGCAATGCAATATAAATTTCAAAAAAGACCCATTTTCCTTCTGTTTTCCTCTCCCCTTAGCCTAGTTCTATTGTAATTTTAATGCCATCAATTTTTTCTGAAACCACATAGCATTTGGAGAGCATCTGCAATTAGACTCAACACCATGAGGAGTTGGTCCTATACTACATTTCAGTCAGGAACATTCTGTGTGAGTTTAGTGCTTCATGAAGTCAGAGTCTTGTAACCTTTCCCATGTTGGCAGATTTTGTATTAGGAGTGCTCAAGCCAGAAGGCTGCAAGAGACTTGCTGGCTTTTCCTGGCTTTTCTGAGCCTCATTTTTGGATCTCGTCCTGCTTAAAAACTTAGGTGATGTTAACAATCCTCTCTATTTGAAGCCAAATTCATGTTGCATTATTAGGGTAAAAAACTAAATTATGGAGAGAGAGTGAGCTGAAATTCTATGGATATACCTTTGATTTTCATTCAACCTAGAAGTCCCACCCTTTGCATTCCAAATACCTCTTTTTAATCAACCTAGATTAAAAAGCCATGAAAGCTGGCTATCATGAAGTAGCCAGCTATGGCAATTTTTTCAAAATTTGCTAAGTGACTCTTGGCCTTGTATTCCTAACCATGGGCATGTTTTCAGATGACTCAGTTTTGTAACTGCTGATAGTCACATCTATTTGAATGCCTTCACGTAGATGCATAAAATTGCAATGTTCTCCAAATTACTAAATACTCCAAATCACTTAAATATACCTGGGTATTTTGACAATGCTAATGAATAGCAGGCAGGCAAATATAAAGCAGAAAGATTATGCCAATGGAGAGTGAATAATATTTTAAAATAAGGCTGTACATATTTAAAAAGTAAAGGGTGATAAAATATTTAACTCATTATGTATGTAACATTACCAATTTTGTTACTTGAGAAAAAGAGAATTTAAAAATCTTTAGAATGTGACTGTTTTACAAAGTATAGTGGCCAATGGTAAGTCGACACAACTTACTCAAAAATATTTTAAATATGTCCTCTACTGTTTAGAAATAGCTCTTTACAATGATCTCTTCTAAAACAATCAAATTGCAATCAATATAAACTTCATGACATCCATTTTTTCTACTCAGAATTTCAAAGTCTTATCAACTTGGCTTTTAATTATATTCTTATAATATAAAACTAATTGCAAAATATGCCATTCAACTTTGTTATAAGCAATTAATTAACTGTGATCTGTGTGTACAAAGATATTAATGTTTATATAAAGGAAATGCAGTTTGGAAAAATTGTGGATGGAGCTTGTTATATTTTGACCATATAATCCAGAACTAGAGCTCATTGCTCTGTTTATTTACATGCAAAAATGCGCTTGTATTTTTGGCAGCAAAAGCATTATGTAAATGGATTTAGAAAAAAAACCTGGCTGACCTATTAGAAATTGTAGATGTCAGTATTGTGCAGTCCAGCAGCATTGCAAGAGAACAGTTCAGGATAGGCATATTTAAAGATCCTTGGAAGAGCAATCAGATTAGAAGAACTACTTGGAATGCCTTGTTTTGAACAGCTTTGTTTCACACACAAAAGAAGGCTTCTCAATAGCATGTCCATTTTAAAGGCCTCTTTCATTTGAAAACATTTTCCCAACTGTCCTGATTTTTGTACTTGCATTTGCTCAGATATTTTAAAAAAAATATTTACACTAAAGAAAAATGTGGTTATTTCTGAGAAAATGGAAACTCTGAGCTGGAAATAATGGATGAAAGTTCTCAACAGCATGAGCAGTCAATTGTGTTTTGTGCAACAATGAGAAGCAGTTTAAACCTCTGGAGAGCCCACCTGAGCTGCAGCAATACAGTTAATTTGCTGGGCAGTTGGAAAGTCATTCTGTGAGGCAGTCTGTCCTGTTCATCCATTCACCATCAGAGGGAAGGAGTTCCATGTGTAATGGACACTGACTCGTGGTGCATGGCAGAATTATACTCAGATAAGGTTTAATTTCATTTTTGCCATGGTGATTTGTTTCACTTTGTGAATGAAGTAGAACTGATAGAAGTTTCACAAGCACAGAAATCCTGCATAGAATGGCATTCCATTTTTCATCCTCATCATTTTCTCTCTGGAATAATTTTCACTGTGCCATAGTGAAAGAAGGAATCTGCAGTACCCTTCTGGTTTTACTCTGTCCCTCCTTCCCATGCCTGAAAGCACCCATTGTTGGGAAGATACTGTGAGTTCACAGCCTCCCTGGAGGGGTTCCTATTCAAGACAAAGTGTGCAGGAGCCAGGAGAAAAATCAGCACTGACTCTGCCCTTCCTAAGCAGTCCTTTTTCCCTTGTTGTATCTGTTGTGAATGGTACTACATTGTGCACATCTGCTGAAATCCTAATCAAAATTTATTGTGCGTGAAATTCACTTATGGAGTATTAGGTGCCCAACTGGGTGTGCAACTAGATTCTTTGCTGGCACATCACTGGAAAAAAGCCTGGGGTCTGAGGGAGATTTTGTTCAGTTTTGAAGATTTCCAAAGGCTATGTTTCTTAACAGTGGTGGGTGATAGAAAACTACCCTCCTTCAGCATCAATCTGTTACTGCCTTGTGTGCTCCAGTTCCTGCCCAGCTGCTGCAGCTGACATGTAGCCCAGTAACTGCTGGGTGCCAGCCACAAGACTGCACTTAGGATTGGTTTTTAGTGGGAACCAGAGACTTTGCTCTCCATTCCTGCTGTGAGGCACCTGCAAAACATGACTAAAAAAAAGGTGAAGCTGACTTTGCCCATTTTATTAGACTATGACCCACAAGAGCTCCCTGGAGCATGATTTGAATGTTGAATTTTATCATCCAGACAAATCTTTCTCTTACATTTCAGTTGCTTGTCCACTGAGTGTGTTGTGTTCTGTAAGCTAGTTACTGTGGTGCAGCAGGGTCAGATTGTACTCTTGACACATAGAACTTTTAATCCTTTACAGTGCCCCTTAAAATCAATGTAGCACTTAAGGGAAGTAGAGGTAGGCACCAGAGGTGCAAATAATTGCCTCTAACCCGTGTGCTTAAAAGTACTCAAGCCTTATCTCAGGAGAAAGGTATGAAACCACTGACATCTCCATGTCTTCTTTTGTATTGGAAGCTGCTTCTGAGTTTTTAGTGTGCTTTTCTTGAGATCTCCTATGCACCATAGTCACAGGTGTTACATCCCTTTTCACCAGTACTCTCCTCAAACTGCAGCCTTTGGGGCTAAAAGCACTGCTCCAGTGAACAGCACATTGAAATGATGGAGACAAGAAATACATTTTTAATTTTGATACTTATACTCTGCTTACAAACATGACTGTAATTTGCAGAAATATCAAAACCAAATGCATGTAAATTCTTCCCAGTTCCCCACAATTGTGAATGATGAGTCAGGCCTAGTAGTGTTGCTGTCACTCCTCAGAGAAGGTCTTCAGGTTTCATATGTTTTCTTTTGTCCCAAGGGTAATATTCTGCAGGCTGACAATGCTGGAAGGCCCTTTCCACCTGTAAAGAATGACAGGAAGAGGGCAGAAAGGGACACTCATTTAAAAGAGATACTAGATGGTTGCACAAAGAGATAGGGAGTGTGATACATTTCATGAGGCTGTTCAGAGGAAACGACTGAACACACAAGGAAGGTACTGTACCTTGGGAAGTGTTATAGTGTGTCTCCAGTGTGTGCTGGACAGATGGTCTCACAGCAAACCTAACTTGATCTCTCTAAAACTTTTCAGGTGACAGGCACATGCTTGTCTATGACTGCCCAGGTCTGCCTTGGAACACAGGCTGTGCTGTTGCTCTGAGCAGGAACAGAACAGGAACAGAAGTGTTCAAACAATAAGATGGTGAAAATGCATATCCAACTCTGCAAAATTGTTGTCTGGGGGAATTATTACTGTGAACTTCTCCAAGCAGGAACTTGGTCTCAATTTAACAATGTCTGTTGCAGAAGAATTACTCAAGCCTAATTATTTATAAAGACAGATGATAAATCTGTCTGGAGGTTTGAACACATAAAAATCTGTTGTAAGATATGTGTTTGACTGGCTTCTCTCTAACTAACACCACATTTCTAACATTCACCTGAGATTATTATTCTCTGTGTGACTTTCTCTCTCAATGACATTCCTTTTTCATAACCTTTGCTATCTAAAATTTAAGTGCTTAGTTTAAACAAGTCATCAGTCTCCTAAGGTCCTTTTTAAGTTGGTAAAGTTATTGTCCTCTACAGAAGCCTTAATCCCACTTATTTTACAGAGGGGTCTTGAATGGTTAGGCTGTAACAGATACTAGTTTTTGAGGCAATAAAATTGGAAGAGAATGCTACTTTCATTTTTCTCAGGTCTATATATTCCTGTTATGGTGTTATGAGCATCATCTGTGATGTTTGGGTTTTGTTCTTTGTGATTTAATCCCCTCTGGGAAACTAGTTGATCTGCAAGCATGAGATTTGAGGTGATAGTACTGGATAAATGAGCAAAATAATGATCTTTATCCAAAGGAAAATGAACTTTCCAGAAAAAAGAAAGGTTTGCACGCATTATTGCATTGTGATTTCTGTCTGTGCTTTCTTAGTTGACCTGCCTGTTCATAGAATGGCAGAAGGACAGCATGGCTGGGGTAGGAAGGCACCTCTGGAGGTTAACCAAAGGGTTAAAAAGAGCAGATTGTCCACTCTCTTGTTCAGTGAAAATTTGAATATCTTCAGACTTTATGAAGGAAAGAAATACTTTTTTGAGGATATATACATTACTGGAATGACATCTGAGCTGACAGCCATGAAATTTCTTCCACTGACCCTTTGAAAAGGTGAAATTATCTGCTTTCATCCATTCTACCTTTATGTGTGGCACCTTCATTTAACACTGCATTCAGTGGCAGGGGCACATTTAAAATGTTGTTAATTAATACATCATGCACTGAGAAGATCTTTGCCTATCAGCTGCAGCTCCCTGCTGGGTTATGTTTTGATTTTGGAATTAATTTACAGCTCATGTCATAAAAAATATTAGAGCATCCAAACCAAAACTAAATTTTATTTAACAGCATTTATGATAACTTTTCAAAGCAGTATGAAAAATTAAGAAATATATTTTATTTTTCCATGTCCTAGGGAAAGCAATTATGTTAATTGCATATTGTTTATAACATCAGTTGTAACTTATGAAAGACTGATTTGTGTGTGTGCTGACATTATCACACAATTAAATTTGATTTGATAATATCTATGCCATCAAACATAACTTGTACTAATTTGTTTTTTTAAATTATGTATTCAGTTTCAAAGTGAAGTTACTATTAAAGTAAGGTTACTAATATTACAGCACTATAATAAAATCCTAACAAATATAAATGTTACTTATATATAAATGTATTAAATATTAGATAGATAACAAATATCTTCCTTACTCATAGACCCCAATTAGAAATCTCTTTATTGGTATCAGGCTTCAGATGTTCCTGTAGTCCATAAGGGTTACCATTTGGAACTTTTCTTTTCTTTAAACTAGTATTTGCATTCAAATGTACATTACTTTAGTTTTGTTCTGAAATATTGATAGCAATTTAAAGGACTTTGTCAGCCTTGTTGAAATCAGGAAAGTTTTCTTCAAGTTGAAGGCACATGGAAGTATCACATACTGCAGACAATAATGGAGTGGTATAGCTGGAGGGTTAGGCTTTTGAATCCAGCCTGAGAACAAAGCAATCATATATTGGTTTGAGAGAGAAATTGTTTTGCATGTCTGCCTTCTGGAAGCTCCTCTTTTAATAGTCCATCTGATTTGAATGTACTGACTCATAACATCACAACCTACTTCAAACAATCCCTGTCAAGTTGTAAAACATTGTAAATATAACTAGATTTATGGAAGAAGCAGTACTCTCTCAGCATGACCCCTAAAGCAGATTTGATCATTTACACTGGTGCTATTTAATGAGTAGTATGACATGAATTGAGATGCAGTTGCCATTTCCACGTTAGGATTGCTATTTGTTTCTTTCAAAATCTCTTCATTTGCTTTGAGGCTTATCTTGGCAATCCATAGAAATACTTGTTTAGTTGATGAAGCTCCCTGTGCTGCTAAGAGAGAGGAATACACAGTAAACAAACCACCTTGTTTAATTTAGGCATCAAGAGTAGGGTGAATTCATCTTCCATGAATTCATGTCTTGCATTTTAAAGAAGGAGCCTGATAGTGCTTATCTAACTTTTAGATGTCAAAAGTGAGCTGATATGAATCACAAACTCTAAAATATAAAACAGATAAAGAGATGAAATATTGCAGTTCTTTCCTATCGATCATGATAGAGATTTTTTTTTCAATACAGAAAAGATGCAAAGTTGTTTTCAAGCTTTGTCTTCCTGTGGGGACAGTATTCCATCAATTACAAATTACTTTAAACATGACACCTAAGGTTGCATTTCCTCCCAAAATTGCTGTGTGGAGGAACACTTATCTGTTTGGCCATCACAGCACAGAACCAGCAAGGAGCTCATGAGACCCTCTTCTGGGTTCTTCTGCTCTGTGATCAGGTTTACTGGATCTTGGTCATCCTTGTCAGATGTTTGTTTAAGCAGTTCTCAAGAATCTCCAGTTTCAGAGCCTCAATAGCTTCTCCAGGTTGATTCCAGTGTTTTACACTTAACATCTGAATATTTTTGCTAGCATTTAATATAATCCTTCATGCTAATTCAAATCAATTACTTCCACAATCCACCACTGGCATGACCAATTATTTTATTTCTCTATTCAGCAGTCTTTCATGTATTTGAATAATGTTGCAAGGCTCTTTGGCATCCTTTAATTTAAAGGTCCCTTTAAGCTTTCTTTATAGATCATGGTTTCCTGAATTCTTTACTGTTCTCCTAGGGATTCTGCTCAGCTGGTCCACAACTTTCTTGAAGGGCAATGCTTGAAACTAAAGAGAGAGATGAGTCCTTTCTAATGTTGATCAGAGAGAAGGGATTACTTCAAGTGTTTTGCATGCTGTTTATATTTTATATGTTCCAGTAAAATGTCAACTTTTTTCCTAAGCTTGTGTATAAAAATGGAAAAATGCGAAGATTATGATGCTGATAAAGCTGAAACTGTGGAAGAAGTGGCCTCATTTTTCTAAGACTCTTTATTTTTGTAGTATCAGGAGTTATCTAGCAGCTAATGCAGATATTAAGAGAGATATACATAAAAAAAATGCGACCATTAAATTTTCATTTCAGAAACAAGTTTAGAGTTTAGACAGTTGATATCTGTCCTTTGGTTTTGATTACTTGACAATGGAGCCAGACACATTTGGTTTCTTTTCTCCTGTATAGCAGGCAAGTCCTAAGCATCAGGAGCTCAAGCAGGCCCTCACTGCTCTGCCTGATATATTGAACTGCAACTTGGACTCCCTTCCCGAATGGAAGAGCACTGCTGCCATGACTGCTGCTGACATTAGATGCCAGGCAAGCTTGGCTCTGTTATAATGACAGTAAAAACGACCAGAGTCTAAATGAGATGAAGCACTTACAAAGTATATAAGTGGTTAATAAGAAATAAGTATCAACATGAGCTCAACATGACCCAGAAATGAGCACTTGTAGTTTGGAAAGCCAGCTGTATCCTGGGCTGCATCCAAAGCAGCATGGCCAGCTGGTTGAAGGAGAGGATTCTGCGCCTCTTTAGTGAGATGCCACTGGCAGTGCTGCTTCCAGTTCTAGGACCCCAATGTTAGGACAAGGACCTGTTCAAGAGAGTCCAGAGAGGGGCCACAAAGATGATCAGTGGCTGGAATACTTCTCCATGAAGATAGGTCAAGAAAGTTTGCACTGTTCAGCCTGAAAAAGAAAACATTCCAGAGAGAACTTATAGCAGTCTTCCAATACCTGAAGAGGGCTAAGAGAATGCTGGAGAGAGATTTTTTTTTATGTGAGCATAGTGATGTAGTGATAGGACACTGAACTGAAAGAAGGTCAGTTTAGATGAGATATTAGGAAGAAATTCTTTACTGTGAGGTAGGTAAGGCACTGGCCCAGGTTGCCCAGAGAAGCTGTGGCTTCCCCATCCCTGGAAGTGGTCAAGGCCAGGTTGGATGGGGCACTGAGCAACCTGGTCTAGTGGTAGGTGTCCCTACCTGTCCCTACCCTTCAGCCAAGAGGGCTGAAGCTAGATGATGCTTTAGGTCCCTTGTAACCCAAAATATTCTATGCTTCTATGATCGTCAGAAGTCCTTCAGCCTTTCTCTGTTCTGTAGACAGCAGTTTTGACCTTTGATGGATAAAGGAAGAATCAGTTCCAGAGTCCACCTTTCTGATGCTACACAGACCAGTTCCATCTGTCTCCACAAATGCGATGCAGCTGCTGGAGCTGCTAGAGATGCTGGAGCTGCTGGAGCTGCTGGAGCTGCTGGATCTGCTGGAGCTGCTGGAGCTGCTGGAGCTCTGGTTGCATGCACACCATGGCCAATGGAGTTTGAATGTGGTGCTACTGTGGCTACTGCTTCTTCCTGGGCTCATGAGAGTGGACATAATGGCATGCTATGCTCTTGTTGATTAATGAAGCCTTCCAAGGCATGCTGCCTCTTTTGTCTGTGCTCCCCAACAGAAAACAAAATTGTCAAGTTCGTATTTGGAGTTTTAAAACTATTTTTTGGAGCATGGTTATGTGCTCTGGTAACTAAAATGCCTGCATTATAAATAAATACATTTATTAATCTCATCCCATTCATCTCTCGTGTCGTATCCACATGCCATTTAATTGACAATGTTTTGACAAAACTAAGGCCAAATCTCTATTTTTAATTGTGTGGGTAAATACAGATTAATATATTTTATCATGGCTTATATTCATAATTTTAAATGGTGAGGATAATATTTAAATGTTTACAAAAGTCTATTTTGTGCAGGTAATGGACTTTGTCTTCAAAAATCTGTAGATTGTATGGAATTTTAGAACTGGTAACTGCATAAGCTACAGAATAAAATAAATGGGTAAGTTTTGCCATTCTTTTCCAAACTTGATATTTTTTGTGAGTTCTCTATGACTAGCTTCTAAGGTGATTTTAATATAATTCAGAAACTACATTCTGCCCTTGAATATGATCTCTATGGGTCTTCATGACCTGTCAATGCAGAAGTTGTTGTCAGCACTCTTTTTTAAACTAATACTGTAGCTTAGGTTAAGTCATTAACATTCAGCTTACTTTATGAAGAGAATACCTAAAGTTAAAACTTGCTTTACATAGTGCCAGAAAGATACTGGGTGTATATTTAATTGAAATAAATTCATGTTGCATTAATTATAATTTGATGTGTCCTTTTCTCCTGAATTTATTTTCCTAAGCATGACAAGGACTTCTAAAACTAGATGTTATTTTCCTACTAAGATAAATTATTTAAAATTGCCTTGAATTTATGTTTGGAGCTCGCTGCAACAAATTCATGTTCTATGGCAACTTTTGTAAAACTGCTCTGACGATGTGCATTTAAGCAGGGTTCCAGCTGGCAGCTGGACACTTTTGAACCCTCAGCAAGATTCAGCCCCTGTGGAACCTCAGTGGCACAATGTTAGAGTAATGGAAGTGCAACACTTCCTTTTCCAACTCATAAACAGAGTTCAGAAGGTTTCAATAGAGAGCTCCTATCAGCAAGAAAATATAAAATTGCTGTAATGCTAATTTGCTGCAGGCTCTGTCTGTTGATGACAGAATTACTTTTTTATGCATAAAAAAAGAAAAGTCTTAGTAACCCATGAGGCAAGCATTGCCATTTAAGGCATACATCTTGCACTTAGTGTAGAGATTGGAACTCTGCTGTGCCAGTGTGCTGTCTGCATTCCAAGGGCTTTGGGCTCTTTGCCCGGGCAATATATAATCTATGCCTCCATGGATGTACACTGTTACTCATATGAAGTAGATTGAAGGAATATTTCATCAGATCTGCTGTTTCTGTACTTACAACTGATGGGAATAAGCACTTATTTTTAAAAATGAATATTTTTATCATATGTCATTGATATGGTAAATACAATTCCAGTTACAGAGAGGTCTGAGTATACTTTCTCTTCAACAGAAGTATCTGAGAGCAAATTCAGGTCTTACATTCAAAGATGCCATTCTTGCACAAATCAAAAAAGGTCTTAAAATGCATGATAAAAAAATGCTTTTGTTTTCTTGAAAAAACAGGCAAAAATCCTAAAAATCTACCACCAAGTTATGAATGTGGAGTATAAAAAAAAACTAGCAAGGAAAGCAAAATGTCTACACCAATGAAAGGCAAATTTTTTTCTCAAATATATACACAGGTTGAGAAACGAGTTGAAATGATGTCCCATCTCTTGATTCTCACTGCCAAGACCCTGGAGCAGTCAGTCTGAAGCAGCAACCTCAAGCCAGGGATCTCCTACAAGGTTTTTCAGGGCTCAGAATGCGTTGTGGTGCTAGAGGAGGAGACTGGGAGGTCAGTGGGAAGGGCGGGCCAGAGGCGAGGCTGTGCTGGGTGTCTTTGAGTCTGTGTGGTGGCAGAGTCCCCTGGGGCAGTGCAGACCTGGTGGTGTTGATGTTTTCTGCATAACTGACCTCATTTTCCTTCTTCTGTCTGTGTACAGGCTGGGACTACAGCGTCCCTCTGCTGACACAGGAGGACTCCTTGCCTTCCAAGTTTATGCAGTGAGGCAAGGGGAAGAATGCAAATTTTCTTACCCTCAGGTCTTCTGCTGTAACCTGGCTGAATGCTATGAAATGTGACTCACTGTTCCTCCAGATAAATAGTGGTTCAAGGAGTAATATTTCTGGTAGTTTTGTGTTTGTTTGTTTGTTTGTTTGTTTTTGGGGAGTGTATGTCTGTGCATGTTTTTCTTTTATAATTTCTAAGGGATCTTAAATTACTTTTTAGTCAGGATTATCAGAGACATTTAAAAGAGTAAAAAATTGTACTAGTTGCAGCTTCAACAACTGAAATAATTGATGTTTCAGATTACCAAAATCTAAAGTAGTGCATTCTTTTTCCAGATATTCTTCTAATTTTGTCTTTTTTTTTTTTTTTTTTTCCTGAAGAAAGATAATGAAGAAAAAACAGATCTCATTTCTTCAGTGAGCTGAAATGCTGGGGTTTTTTTCTAAAGTCTTCTTTTAGCTTTCAGGAAGATGGTAGCTATGGCAAGTAATCTGCTCTTTTATCCTTACATTGCCTCTGACTAACATATGTGTCCTAGAGCGTTGTCTTCAGTTTTGCCCTCACACTTGCTGATGGCAGTCAGCTTTTAACAGCAGTACTGTATTAACATTTACCAGAGATAAACTTAAACATAGATTATTAACATTCTTTCCACTTGATAGGCCTTAAGTGAAATGGGGTCTTCTCTTTGGACTGCTTCTACCACTCATTTCCTCAGAAATCCTAACTCTGTGAGATAAAATTTCAGGTTTTTTCTTGTGAAATCTTGGACACTCGAGTTACAACATTGCAACTCGACCTCTTTTTTTCTTAACTGCCATCAGAAAATTACTTATTGCTTTCTGCTGTAGGGCTGAACTCTGATACAAGGTCCAAAGCAGCATGTGTAGGTATAATTGCAAAATTGAAAATGTAAATGAGGAAAAACTGGTTACACTGTGGTTGCATGCCCTCTAGCTGAGGAAATTGTCCTTTCCATCTCATGTTCACACAAGCCCCTTCCTCTGGAGATTTAAATTTGCAAATTTCAGGATGTCTTAACTACCGTGTTATCCTGTATTGTGTGTACAACTTCCACTGAATCTCTTCCACTTTATAGAGGCTAAATATTCTCCAAGACAATAAAAAAAGAGATAAAAGTGTAACTTGGTTAGAGTACATTCTTGAGAAAAGAGAGACCTGGATTCTTAATTCTGCTCTGAATCAAAATATGGACATGAGCCAAGATTTGTCACCTTCTAGGAAGTGCTCAGGAAAGTGCTTTAATACTGAGTAATTTTCCTTCTCACTGGCTTAATGAATATTTAAATAGTCCATACAATATGGAACAGAATCAGTGGGAGAGACTGTGAACAAAGATATTCTCTGTAGAATATCTTACAGTGTTGTTACTTGGTTGTTGAGGAGATGCAGCTTCAGATCCTGTCAGGAAACAAAAAATTGCATTTACTGCCTATAGTTTGAGTGAATATGTTTCTGTTTCCTTAGCTTGCTTTTTGTCCCTCCCTCCCT
>VWYI01049408.1:1562-12059 GCA_013399455.1 Anthoscopus minutus | reverse complement strand
CTCCCTCCCTCCCTCCCTCCCTCTCCCACAAGTAGTACGAAATAAAATGTTTGGAATATAGGGAAACAAGTAACTTTGGATATTTCAAATACAGATTCTCTCAGCACTGCTAAAGAGGAGGTGTTTTATCTTCATTCACGTGAAGGACAAAAAGGAAGCAGAGGAATATATATATGTGGTTTCTAAAGGGTTATGTCAGTTTATGAGGCATTAGATTATACACAGACAGTTGAATTTTTAACACTAGGACATGGCAGGTGAGCTCATTTTTCCTAAAGGGTACACAAAGATGAAGCAGATTGGGCTTTCTGGGCAGTTTAAGCTGACATAATTCTGCACTGAGGCTAAACAATCTCATCCTCTTTTAGCCTTGGCATGGTGTCTTCTGTTCTGACATTAGTCAGTCATCCCGCAAATGTAGTTTGAATATGACTGACTCACTAGTCTGAGAGAAAAGCAAGGATTTTTTTTTCCTTCTTCTTTTTTTTTTTTAATCATCTTTTGTTTTTGCCTGTGCTGCTTCCATGTTGGTTCAGCAGCCTTGTCCACTCAGTGGCTGTCTAATTCCTAGAGCCTTTTGGCAGATTTGTTGCCTTAGACTTGTTTCAGTCAGACACACAGCTAGAAGGTGAGGGATAAAAGAAAAAAGTAATCTTTAAGAAATGAATGGATGCCAAGAATGGACAAGTTAACTGAATTATAAGGCAGAAACCTCCCTACATCCATTTGTGAAAGCCTTTAAAAAAGGCACTACATCCCCTTTTTTTTTGTATCGTAACTATGTGGCTTTCTGTATTTGCATAAACCTCAAGTCAGACTAAAATTAGACATTATTTCCCTTTCCTAGCTAGAAGTCATGAACTGCAGCTGTTCTACTCAGGTAAAGCAGATCCCTAGGATAAGTTGACCAAAAGAAAGTTTGTTTTTCATGTCCCTGTTCACCATAGCAGTCATTCAGACTTTCTCTTCCTAACAGGTAGGTCCTGAAGATACATCTTTTAAAGAGTTAAACTTACTTTTTAACTTTGCATAATTAAAATGATTCATTAAAATGATTCTGTTAGGATTCATAGTTTTTGCAACTGATGCATCTTCAGGAAGATAAATGTAATGTTTCAGTGTCTCTTTTCACACAATTTTATAGCTTAACTGATGATAAACAGTGTGAGCTGCACAATATTTCTATTTCTTAAATTATTCAACTGTATTATTTTTCACATTCATCTAATAATTCTTGTACTCAAACTTTAACATCTATATCTAAACATGAGCAACTGTTGCTATGGTATTGTTCTTGCTTATAGAAGGACATTGTCAACCATAAACTATATTTCTAGACTTCTTAGCTGTTAAAGGAGGCAACACCTCCTTTCTTTCTGCTGCAACTGTATTATGTCTCATGATGGATATTGTTAATTTGATTTTCAGGGATAGAGTGGTTCCAGAACTGATGAATCTATTTGCATAAAAACTCAGTCTTGTGCCTGTCATGGATGGGCTGTGTTCATTATTAAAATAATGAGTTTTGGAGGAATCATTTAGTGTTAAAGAATCTCTTCCCATACCCTTTCTGCCATGCTTATTTGTTATTTGTATTGTGATGCCAGGCAAAGCAAGCTGGATGTTGGCTACACACTCAGGATGAGTCTGTCTGTAAAACAACAGGATTCACAACCAGATTCCTACCTCTGCTGATTCTCTACCAGCACAAAAATTTCCAGTATTCGGACAATCATATTGGAGTCAATGTTTTGGTTTAAAATATCAAGCTAGCAAAATTCTCTTTGAAACATAATAAACATATTCCAAGAATGTCTACTTTAAGAAAAAGAAAATATTCCCAAAGTTTACTAGGTCTTCTGTTCTTGTTGAAGGCTTTATTTTGCAGAAAAAATTCCCAAAGGATAAGAATGAAATCTATGACTCAGACAATTTTTTGTTTTCTTTATATGATGTGTGATTTTTCAGTGCATCCAATAATAAAATAATAATCTAAAACATCAAAATACCTCCATACTTTTGGACTTCATACAGCAGACTATAAGGCATGGACAGAAATGGGAAAAAACCTGAACAGAAGGAATCTACTAGTTACTAAAGCTTGGGGCCAGATTGAACTGTTAGGCTTATGAGCATAAATCTGGCATTATGCTCTCAAGAGCAATAAGATTACTCAGATTTATGCTTGGCTACCTGAGATCAGCATCTGGCCAAGGATTTTTCTGTAAGCACATTGTTGTAATTAGCACTGTCAGTAAAAACATATCAGAAACGTCAGAATCTCCAGGTTTTGATAAATACCTTGAAGAACTGCAAGTCTTCTCATCAGGCATTCTCAATTCTGAATTGAGCTCTGAGGGACAGAGCTGCATGGTGGATTCAGTCTGCATTTAATTTCTTTCAATTTGTATCATAAACACTGAAAAATAATTTGAAACAATGTCTAATGTTGAACTAGGAGCTTTTACCCTCCTTACCCCATCAAGATATTTTCTACTACCTTTACATAAAAGGTGGAACAACAATTTTATGGAGATTTATATACAGAGAGATGCACTTTTTCTACAGTGAACCATTGTTTATGACTAGTATTTACTGGACTGATACACAATATAATAATATATAATATTATATTACTATATATACAAAATTTCTACATATAATTAATATATATAATATATATAATATTTATATATAGTATGCCTGCAGCATCATGTCTGAAATAATTGCTTTGATTCAAAATATGTCCTTAATACATAAAAATTAATTCTTTAAGCAATTTAAACACGGACATTTCCCAGCTATATTTCTAGGTAAACTCTATATGAGCAGTTATATTGCTCCCTTATAAAGAAAATCCCCCACTGGTGGGTTTTCATACAAGCTGACTTGTATTTGGACAGAGGTTTTGTGTCCTTGAACTGACAAACATTTCCATGGTCTCTTTATTCTCTTTTATTTTAGCATTAGAATTTGTATTCAGTTTAAGGAATTCACCAAAGTGTTGCCATTATTTTCTTCCCAATACAAACATTATGTTCCCTAAAATCTTAACCCTGTCAAAGGCATTGCGTTTCTTCCTTTAGGGTAGCCTTAATTTATTTTTTCACTATTGTAACTTGACTTTCCTAATAGTACACCTTTCTTGCAGCTTTTTCAGTCCTAATAGCAAACCATGATTTTCCAATCAGCCATGATAACTTTGTTTCTCTTTCTTAATACACAAGCAGGGAAAAAATTCTTCTCTTCTAGACTTCCTCATCTAGGAATACAATTTTTTAAAAAATAATTCTTATATGGGAAATATTCCCAAATTATAGAAATTTCCTTGTGGAAACTGATGATTCATAACAAATTCAGGTAAAAAAATATTGGATTGCAAAATTTCTAGTACATGCTATACGCATGCTTTGCATCTCTAAAAAAGGGATGGTTCATGGTCCTTGAAGGTCTGCTTCAGGTGACTGATCATAAAGTGGATTTTTAAAAGGTAAATTACTAGCTTAGGAACCTTGGGAATCTTCTTAGGAAAAATTACCTTCTTGAAGACTGCTGAAGAAATTGAGAGAGGATGCAGAAGGAAAAAGGCCTCACTTTATGCTTGTACCAGAATAAAATTTAAGTAAAGGCTAAATTGGCAGTTGATATCTGAAACAAAAGAGAAGGTAAAAAGGAAAGTTATTAAGAAGGGTCCTGATGTTTGACTTTGGAAAGGGTCCTGGAGACTGCAGTGAGAGTATCTTCAGTGGAGCAGAAATTCTGGAAGTGAAGCTGGAAGGTAACCACGTGCAGAAAGAAGCTCATGCATTTCTTGTAGGCAGTGTGTCTCATGATTTTAGAGACTGGGGGGATGTCTGAAATGGAATCATTGTTTGAGAAAGGAGTACAGAAACTGGGGAGTTTTCCAAAACAGAAAAAAGATATGTAAGACAGCAAGAAACTGATAAGAGTGATGAAGGGCAATATAAGGAAAGAAGTCAAATTGATGACTGGAGCAGAAGGGAGAGTTAAATACAGAGTATCTTCTTTAAATAGAGAGTATTATTATGTTAAGTACAGAGTTGAAAACTACTTATAATAGCAGAGACCTGCCAGGACACGACTGAAACATATGGTGTTCCCAACTAGTCAAGTTTGAGGAGCAGTTCCTCAGATTTGGCAGTTTACACTAAGAGGATCAGCTCTTAGGTTTGTTATCATCATGACAAAGAGAGGCAGTGTTTCTTTTAAAGATACTATCACCAAGGAATGGATTAGCTTTAACAGAAGTCAGTTTGACAGTGGTACTCAAGTGACTATGATAGTCAAAAGGGAAACAATGACAACAGAAAGAGCAAGATCATTCTTTTTGCAAAGCATTAGATAAACATATTCATTGGCTCATACGATGAATCAGGAAGTCTTCAAACTCTTGGATGTAAAAGCTAAGCATATTATACTTCATTGCCATGCTGTGCAAAACCTGAATTTTTTAGCAGTCTGTTCACAACAAGATGAATTAATGATTGGGAGTGAAACAAGGAATACAGAAAAATAATTCAGATAATTAAAGGATCAAAGCAATTTGGCTCCGGTGAGGCAAACAAATAATTTAAAATTTGAAAGGGAAAAGGAGGATAACAAATAAGGACAAACTCAAACATTAACTTCGAGCAAAACCAGCAAAATAAATTTTTTTTCCTAGCTCTTTTCTCTCTTCAACTTGTAACTAGGTTGAGGGATACTTCAAATTTTATTTAATTTACTTTATCTAAGAGAAATCAAGGATACTATATAAGTAAAAGCTTTTTAATGTGGAATTGTTTCATCTACAAATGATTGTTTATATACACAGTGACTAAGTGTGTATGCAGTGAACCTGAAAGTGCAATTGAAATTTCTTATATATGTAATAATTGCACATAAAAAATTTACTCTCAAGGAATCTCAAGAAGAAATAACAGTTGATCATACTGCAAAATAGATTCCCATCAAATTTCGTTTTTGGTAAAAGGACTGTAAATGCCATTGCAGAGATATGATATGATATATGATATGATACAATTACCTTGTTCTCTGTTTTCAGATACCTTGGCATTCCCTTACAAGAAAGAGATCTGTAGTAGAATTTTAAATATGAGCTGACATGAAGCCCACTGTAGATGCATCTACCTTTCAGACACTTTGTTTCTTGCACAGTTCATGCTTTCAAACTTCTCTCTTTGGAGAATACTGGAGGATTTTGTCCTGCCATCCTTTAGTTCCATCTTAACTCCCGTCATGGGAAAATGGCACTGTTGAGTCATTGATATTTCTTGTATTTCTGTTGAGAGAGCTTATATAATTTGTGTGTATCTTAAAAAAATGCACCATTCTGCTTTCATTTCTGTGTTATTGAGAGATTTATAGGCAAAACAAATATTTTCTAGTTTTAAACTCTGTGCCTCACTATGAACTTATTCTATTAACTGAATGTCTCAGCTGCAGTGTGTTGGGGAGGGCTGCACCCTTGACCAGCACTGTTGTCTTAGGATCTAAGTGTTGAAAGAAACAGTTGTGTTTTGTACAAAAGATGAGCTGCCTCTGACAGCATCCATGGATCACCAGTGTGATCTGGGTGAGTCTGATTCCTCTCATCAGATGAGTTGTGGCAGCACAGAAAACAGGTGTCCCAGAAGAAGCCAGTAACCAAATACATAATAACCCAGGTAGCAGGGGGTGATATTCTGGGGAAAGACATTCAGAAAAGACCAAAAAGACTCCACAAAAAAAGCTGAAGTCATCCTTTATACAGCATGATGAAAGCATTCTCAGTAGGTGATGCTGAAGGGTGACTTGGTTCTCATGAGGATACTGCAGCAAATAATACATACAAAGAGAGGGTAACATTAGTTTCAGCTTTAGATTTAATGGTGGCTATGAAACCTGGATTTCTTTCTGATAGGTATTTCTGTGCCCAGAAATGTTTGTCCTTCTTGAGCATTCTCCCTTAGTCGTTATTATTAGAAAACTATATAATTTTTTTTGGTTAGGAAAAAGTAAAGCTCTTTCTAAAAGTGTGTTGACTTGCACTCTGTGTTGCAGGAGATTTTTGAAGGATTTCTCTATAACATAATGCAGAATAATTTGAATGTGAATCTGTTTTTTTCCAAATTTGGGAGTATTTGGATCTCAGTTCTGCATAACTACTTAGCGAAACACGGAATGACAGAAAGTTACTAAAATGAGACTTGTTTTTTTTTCCTTAAGCTGTCACAGATCAAATTACAAGTTATGAGTGGGAAGGAGGTGAGAGGGAAAAGAAAAACAGAATTATGATATTAGACCTTTGAAGAAAGTGGAGTGTTTCTGACAGAGAAAGTGGAAGAAGTTTAGAGACAAGTTAATGAAAAAACAAGATTATTGGGTGATAGTTTCTGTCTCAGTATGTGCTGCAGTTGATCAAAAAATGGCTTGCAGTAGAGGCTGCTAAAAAAATCAGTAATAGTGACCATAAAAAATTGATTTCTCAGATATAAAGAGTGGCTTTGGTCCAAAAATCAAATTGAATATTAAATTATAGAAAGCAGTAATATAACAAGATAATTGCCAGTATGTTCAGATGAGATAACAGATAACAGAAAATTATTCATTTAGAAAATGACAATAGTATATTGAAAAACACTTTTAAAAGTCACTATTTTTATTGTCTATAGGGAATAAAAACATATTATAAGAAAATGGCCAGATTTTCTGGCATAAGAATTTAATAATGACTGGATAACAAAGACCTTGACTAAAGACTTATTTAAATTCCTGCTGCATAGATTTCTTTCAAGGTGACTTAAATTATCAGCATTTAATGGTTTTATAATTTTTGCTTTACAATATCTGGAAGCAGATACACATAAAACAACAGGAACATTTTGGGACAGAGCTCAGGATGAGATTGAGCCCAGACTTGGGGAAGGTATGGTGAATGTCATGACTGCAGCAGGCTGAAGCCATGTGAATGGGATGAACCATCTCCTGGCACAGACCAGCAGATCTGAAGGGAGTGGTGCCCCATCTTGCTGTTGTCACAGGATTTATCTCTTTTTCCTTTTAGCAGTTGCACCAGGATGGTGCTAGGGCTACATCTAGAGACTGAGGTTGATAAAGGAGGGTCAAAAGAGGCCCTATCACTTCCTGTCACTGTAAATCTGCCTCTGACACCACAGCTGGGTGAGATTCAGGTACCTGAAATTCAACATCTACATGGATGCTCTACATCTAAGCTCCTTTTTAAATCAGTGAAGATCCAGCCAATATCTAGCAGAATATCTGCCCAGGTTTCTTTGGCTGCACTGGGGTTTCACCATGTGGACATTAGCTGGAGCACAGGGTGTTCTAGGGCTGTTTTGGATGGTTTGTGTAATGCTCCCTCAGTGTGTTGACTTGCTCAAGTGAGTTTAATGCACGTGAGCAAGGGACACTTATAGTCCCACAAAGCACTATGTTTGAAGGCATAAAGCAGATCTTTATTTGTTGATTGTGTGCAGTAGATAGTTGGGACTAACAAGTTCTGACCCTAACAAGGGTAGTCACTACTACGCTTTTCATCTCCACGAAGATGACAATGAGTTTTCGTTGATCAGAAATCATAAGTCAGGAAGGGAAGAATGGGCCTCTGATGTTCACTGAATGCCCTGATCCTTGTTGCTTCTGACTTGTCATCTTTTGACTCCCAGGTGTTTCATTAAAGCTTCTGTGTGTTTCCTGATCATAGTTTTTCCCCTTGAGTTGTGGTCTGTACACATTCTCACAGATCTTCCTTATAAATTAGCAATATCTTCAGAAGTCTGAGATGCTCTTATGCAGTGGGGCTCTGTCAAAACTAGAGCTCAGGAGCAGGTAGACAGACAGCTGAGGAGATAGGTAGGGGGAAGGAAATATCTAGGTGACCCACGAGAAAAGGCAGGCAGACACCAGTCCTATGGGGAATTGCACACTCTGCAGGCCAGGCAGAACACTGGAAATGGTTTTAGATGTCAGGCAACAGAATTCAGACCTATACAAGGTAGATGTAAATGTGTAGTGTACCTGCAGACACCTACATATAGATGCTTAAATGTAGGGGTCTGAATGAAAGGCGTCTTGCCCTAGATGCCTAGCTGAGAACAGCCACCCAGATACTCAACAGCATAAACTGGGTGAGATGAGTTCAGGCTATATGTCCTGGAGTGGCTTTATGATGCTTGTATCCCCAATCATCTGTTTTGTTTATGCTGGATATTAAGTTCTGCACATTTAAGACTGGTTTGGAGAGCGAAGCAGGGGAAGAGACTAAGAGTAGGATTTTCTGTGAAGAGGCTATACTCCAAAATCACTAGCTCAATTCAAACATACCACTTCTTGTCTGTCACTTTTAGACACTGTTTTACTTTATGTATGTCAGACTCTGCCTATTTTATTTCTTCTGGAGATGCTGGCTATTCATACATCAGACTAGCATTTCCACAGGCTTTCTAGGATAATGAGGAGTCATTCCAATTTAGGCAGTGTAAGATGATTTGCTTTCTCTTTCTGACTCTAGCAGCTGCTGTCTTCCATAGCTCTGGCTTTGGGGGTTGTTACTAGTCAAATTATATTTTCTTCTTTATTTTGCAAAGATGACTTAGTATGATTACCATCTATGATGCTTGCAGCTTCCAGTAAAAATCCACACCCAGTGAAATTGTGGGTGCAATGGATGTAGACAAAGTATGCAGGAGGGATAAGATAGATGTATCAATTGTGTTTTCATGTCAAACACAAAAAAGTGGGTTTGGGGCAGAAAACTAGAGTACTGTAGATCCCTACAACTGTGAATAGAAGAATATTCAAAGAGAATATCTTACTGTTCAGAATTAAGGTTCAATGCATCTTTGTACTGAGTTGGGAGAAAACTGATAACCAGTACATATTGACCTTGACTAATTTTAATTTAAATAATTGCATAAGGGATTATTTATTTCAAAAAAACCCATAAATTTAAGGGTAACACCTTGTGTTTTCTGAGTTAATGACCTAAGGGGAATATTTTAATTGTTTTGTGTAGATTGCATGGATACTTAATAATACACCCTGACATAGCTACATTTCTTGGAATCGAATGGAAAACAGTAACTACTGAAACAAAACAGCTTAAAAATATGTAAAAAACAGTTCAGAGCCCTGACATTAATTCCACTGACTGCTAACAAGAAGCAAATTGAATTTTGCACTGTCAGATAAGGCATAATATATATTATAAAAAAATACTAACTATGCCTAGAGTATTTATAAATTGCTCAGGAAGTGATGCAGGAACCAACTGCCTGAAAAACTCTTGCGGTTTTGTTCCTTTTTAGTCTTTACTTTCATCTGCACAGGGAACAAGGGTGCAGGGGCTGTTTGTCTGTAAATGATGCTTTCATAGAATCAGGTGTGCTCATGATTATACTGAATCAAGCAGATTCAGTGTGCCTGAAAGTCTAGAGTCCGTGCAGGGATTTCAGGGGTTTGGTATCAGTCTGAGCAGGTGCTTCATTACTTTTTTGTAGTGCATGCTTGGATTGCCTGTGACTTGTTTTCTTTCTCCTTCGCAGCAGCACTGTCTGTGTACTCAGGTTCTAGGGAATGGAGCCTGCCCTTCAAGATATTTGTTTTTAAAATATACTTTCTCCCACCATGTCATACATGGCAGAACACTATTTACAGTATTTCACCTTCCCTTATTTGTGAGCCTGATTATATTAGAGAGGTAATGAACAAGGAGCAAGGAAATAGGTTGTCACAACAAAGCAAGTATTTGGAGGTTTTTTGTCTTTTTAATTTCCAGGAAATTAAAAATCTTGACTGGAGGTACAGTGTGGTATATTATAATTTTACTAAAACACCTTTAGCTTGCTGCAGGGGAGGTTTTTTCCTTTTACTTTTTGTTGGCCCACCAGAAACACTGATATTTCAGAGGCACCTGAAAAGAAAGCATGGCATTCCAAGCCAGTGTGTAGCCTTTTCTGGATGTATGCAAAGAATATTTCAAAGAACCTAACACAGAAGGTAAGAAAAAACAGGCTGTGTCTTATCATGAAGGTGAACCAGAAGTTGTCTATCCCTGAAAACCTATGGAGAAAAAGTCTTCTATATGGCTGAAAATTCTCTATCATAGAAGAGTAGCTAAAATTTGGAAAGATGGTCATAGACCATATGGTCATAGCCAGGCAAAAGTGCAGCTTGACAGCTAAGTTGCAGACCTGCAACATTATTGTCCCCTGCCTGGCTCACCTGGAGCTGGAGACCCACTGAAATAAAACACAAGGACATTGTCACCTTTTCCCCATTGCTAGAATAGACAATTGTCTGATAAAGGAACCATGAAATATGAACTGGAGACCACTCTTTAAGAAGTGGAAGAAATATTATGAAACTCTCTGTGAGAGATCTCCATCCACAACCTGTCCCATCCTCCTCTAATGGCCATTTCCCTATTCCTGTGACATTATCCCAAAGGAAATGCATTTACAGTCATGGAACTGA
>VWYI01049407.1:0-20681 GCA_013399455.1 Anthoscopus minutus | reverse complement strand
CCCGGCTCACAGCTCCGACACCTTCAGAAGCCGGAAGCCGAAGAGAGAGAGAGAGCTCAGAGTTTCCCGGGCTTCAAGATGGGTGTTCACGGGGGTGGATCCTGACTCTGAATGGCTTACAAAGCTGTCAGTTCTCAGAACTGGACAGCCACTGGCTCCCTCTGAAGCTCCCAAGAGCCCCTTTCAGGAAAACCATCTCCGCAGATGTCTTCTCTTCCTTCCTCCCCAATACCAATCAATGTCAAACCAGCACAGTTTTCCTTATTTTTCTGTATCTGAAGCTGTTATGTTAATGAACATAACAATATATCTGTTGTAATGTTCATTAGCTCCAGCTCCGGAATGAGCAGATGGAATCAGCATGTTTTCCTATAAACTGGTGAAACCTGGAAGAAAGATTGCAAGACTCTGATGTATCTTCCCATAGCCACTGGTTCGTGACAGTGAGGAACTAGTTAGTGACCTAGGGTAAGAGCCTGCTTCAAACATTGCTTGCTGTGCTGAGTCTAGGTCAGTGAGACATATACCCATTGCAGCACTGGCAGGAATCTCTGTAGCATTTTCTTTCTGTTGTTTCATGGTAAGAAACTGCAAATTATTTCAGAAGTGCACATGTATGGCAGTGTGGGTTATGCTGCTTGTTTTTATTATAGCTCTTAAGGTCTTGGGTTTCTCAAAATTATATTTGCTTTAACAAGGAAATGTCTCTGCTGTTCTGTTGGGAGCTTCCTCTGTGGAGCATGTTTCCACCAGATAAAGTGTTTGAACCACCCAAGTGGAAAATGTAAAGAAAAAACATCTAACAAAAGGAGAAGACATGTTTACTGAGTTTCAGCTGGTTGTGTGGATGGTGGAACCTGAGCAAAGGGAATCTCAGGTGGGAGCTCTTGTCCCTAGGTGAGGTTAAGGTATACCTGTGCCTGCTGCTGTGAATAGCCCGTGTTGCTGCACGGTCTGTGCTACACACAGAGGGACAGAATCAGAGAATGACTAAGGCTGGAAAAGCCATCTAAGATTGAGTCCAACTGTTAATCCAGTCCTATTCATCACTAACTCATGTCTCTAATCCATTCTTACAACATTCTAAACTACTCTGTTTCTGTCACCTATGTCTTGCACAGATTTACTCACAAAGGTCACTCATGCTGGGGAGTTCTTTACCAGGCCATTGGCAAGAGTTCTGCACCACGAGCCAGGTTTTGTACTTTGCCAGGTGGATGCATTAAGCAGGAGTTGGTCAATCCCTGTGTCTGAAACTGTGTCTTTCAAAGTCACATTAGTTGACTAAGCCAGAGGAGCTGATCTTTAGAACTGTTCTCTTAGCTACTATCTGAAATATATTTAATGAAAACTCTAGAGTCTAATGGTCTTATCTAAAAGCACCTACTTCCAATGATTTATTCTAGTAAGTACATGCTTATGAGAGTGCTTAGTTATCTCCATCACAGCACTTATTTGGCTTTTGGGGGTTATATTACATCCACAGTAGATTAATTTCAGGATGTTGTATTTGTTCTAACCAATTTTTATAATGAAAGCGCGATCTCATTTATTTTTATTTATGTTGTAATTAATGACAGGTACATATCAGATGCTTGGAAAATGCTGATAAAGGCCTGGGATGATAAATTGGGTAGACATCTCCCCAAAACAAACTGCCAGCACAATCTGGAGCATGTTCTTGATATTTCAGTGGTTTAAAGAAGGTGACCTCTATGATTATTATTAAATATTTCTGTTTCCATTGTGGAGCATGTTCTTGATATTTCAGTGGTTTAAAGAAGGTGACCTCTATGATTATAATTAAATATTCCTGTTTCCATTGTGGAGGTGAAAACCAGCTTCCAGGAAAAAAAAAGGGAAATAAAGAATTAACTCATCAAAGTATTGGTCTGTTCTGTAGGGAAGTTTAGCTGTTAATTTATTCAGATCAAGTCACCTACCTCCAGCTGTCTTAAAATGCATTCAGAAAAAGGAGAATATTTATTCTAGCAAAAACAGTACATTCCAAAATTATAAAATTAAGAGTGTGTACTAATTATTCTCATCTCTGGAACAGAAGAAGCTGCAGAAGGCATTAAAGCAAAGAGGGCAAGGAAGTAAATGTGAATGACTCATATAATAGCTTTCAAGGAGACATTTAGTTTAAAAGACAATACTAAAGACTTGAGATGAACCTAACCAACCAAGCTACAAAATGGATAAAATTTAGTGTTGATAAAAAACAACCCACAATAGAAAAGAAACTTGAAACATCTCTAGACATTTCAGGGATGAAATTAAAGGAAGCCGATCAGAGTGTGGCTGTGGCCATATCATAAAATGTGAGAGCATGGATAATAATCTAGATAAATGCCACAGCAAATGTAACCACATCCTATTTGAGATCCACATTGCAACTTCACCTGCAGCACAACTTTCTAATTCTGTTTGCAAAAGGATTGTTTAAATAAAAACTACTGAGAAAAGCAGATAAGAGGTAATCCAGACAAATGGCAGGCGGTGAGGGAATGGGTAAGAGGAGATGTGCTTAGAGACCTGAAGAGAAATCTTGCACTTCTGTGTACTTTTGTTGCAGGAACAAGTGTTTTAAATCAAGAGGCATCATATCTGGTGTATTGAAAAGCTAATACTCCACTTGTTTTCAGATGCTACCTCTTTTCTGGACAAACATTAAGCACTAAGAAAGATGTAAAAACCACCTCTAAAAATTGCTTGAGCTGCCATGAATGATAACCATCCTCAGAAATCTACTTCTTAAATCCAGACCAGGCCCAAAGGAACTGCAAATGTACCAAAGATTTTCTAGGCACCATATGGTGGTTATGAAAAAACCTAACGCAGGCCTATTTTTGAGTCAGCAGAATGTCAAAGAGGAGGGCTAAGTCTTGGAAAGCAGCATGCTCGTGGTTATGAAACCCAAAGTGGTAGACAGGCTCAAGCCCTCAATGCTTCAGCGACATATCTATTTATAAATCATTTTGTTAGGGGTGCATTAATCAAGTGAGAAAATATTCTTGCTCCAGCCTGCAAGGGAAGAAAGTGTCATGACAAAAGAAAAGCAATTAGAGCTATTTTAAGATATTGGAAGAGACATTAAATGCACCCATGTGCTCGCAGAAGGTTTAGTCTTGGCTACTGTCTCTCATCCTGGGCTGTGAGAGGCATCACAGCCTAGCCTTGCCCTGAGTAGGCTTTGCAGAGCTTGTGTCGTCCTTTGATAAAACAAAGGCTGATAGCGCACAACTACTTACAGAAATGCTGGCAAAGCATTTCAGAGAATGTTGATAAAAGCAGGCTGAGTGCCTTTAGGACATCTGTTTTGCACAGGGAGGTTTCTGTTGCTGTGATCTCCTACCTCGTGTCAGAGGTAGGATGATTTTTAATAAATTCATTAGAAAGTGTCTGAAGGAGGGCTATGAAGTTGGTGAAGGGTCTGGAGCAGCCCTACGAAGAGCAGCTGAGGGCTCTTGGTTTGCTCAGCTGGAGAAGGGAAGACTGAGGTCAGAGCTCCCTGGGGGCTGCAGCTCCTCCCGAGGGGAAGCTCCAATCTCTACTCTCTGGGACAGGAACAGCACCCAGGGAACAGTGAATCTGGCCAGGGGAGGGTTAGGGTGGATATCAGGGTAAGATCCTTCTTCCAGAGGGTGCTGGGCACTGAACACACTCCCCAGGGTTTGGTCATGTCCCCAAGGCTGCCAGAGCTCAAGTTTGGACAACACTTGTGGATGCACAGGGCAGGACTGTTGGGGTGTCCTGTGCAGGGCCAGGAACTGGACTGTATGGCCCTTCTGCTCAGGAGATTCTATGATTTTATGGTTTTACTGGTGCTGTCACTGTCCTTCTCCATGACACTTCCAGAGCATCTGCTGCCTTTGTTGCTCCTCCAGCTCTGAAGTCCCCAGGGCTGCCATGTTTGGGAAGGGTGGGGTTATGTGTATGTTTATATGTCACATTGGGAAAATGCATTCCCAAAGCAGCAGTGGTTTCCTTGCTGTGATACAGCCCTGATGTCTATTGCACTCATTCTATTATATCCTTGAGATAAATAATCTTAGGGATAAGCAGATGTATTTAAATAGGACACACCTGAAACTGATTTTTTTATTGCCCAGTGTTTCTGTTATTTAGTAATTAGCTTAAATGGACCTGAACCCAATAGCAGAATTTGGTGCTGAATAGTTAATTCTGCTATAAATCTCCAAGATCACTGGAAAGAGCTGAATTCAGGCATCAGGGTTTCAGTGCAGAAGATAAAGGTTTATCTCTGCTCCCCTGTGGTTCAGATCAGGGATATTCGATTTACTGAACACAGAGTTTCAATTACTTATTAAAGTTGGAGTCTATTGGTAAAACTAGAATACCACTTTAGAAAATAAAAATGCTTAAAAGAGTGAGCTTGAAATTCTCCCCCACAAAATTTATGCAAACCTCTGAAAAAACTCTGTAAGTCCATCTGCACAACAGATGTAAATTTGTACAAAAGATTGTATTATTCAGATTTATCCAAACTTCTAATGAAATGCAGTAAAGAATGGTCTGTGCTCTGTTAAAAGTTGCCAAAAAATAATTAGAATGACTCTCTGATGAATGACCTGAAAGCCCCGTGTTTTAGCTGCTTTTCCAGCTTCTAAGATCTTTGGGATTTTTGCACTGCACCTTTGATTACAGAAGTATTTAAGAAGCAATGATATTATGAGGTGACACTATTTGAAAATGAATATGATTCCCTATAAAGTGCAAGTAGATTATCAAAAACCCATTCACAACTAGAACCAGCAGAACCATTGTTTCTCCTGCTTCCTACAAAAGCCAAGTTATAAAGCTTCCTAAAGGCCCAGTTAAAGAAGGTATGGAAGGCCAAATGAAAATCAGGCATCCTCATTCAAATCCTCAGTTGTTTCACAGTGTTTTCCACCATGCCTTTGAGTTTCCAGAACCATGCCTTTGAGTTTCATTTCCTGTAGAAATGAGGGCTCTTGCCAGTTTAGGCTGCATATTCTAAATTTTATTAAATGTTGTGAACTGCTTTAACTTGCTGGTCAAGAAGTGACATCCTCTCCAAGAAAGAGTAGGATCAGTATGTTGGAAGTCAGGTGATGCTGTGCCAAGGTGAAATGCAAGCCATCCTCAGCTCCTGGTCTGTCAAAGGACAGTACATTCACCTTCTAGAAACTGTCACCCTATTTGCAGTTTATTACATATCATAGAATCCCAGAATGGTCTGGGTTGGAGGGACTGTATATTGCTCCTGCGCAGAGAGGCAGGGATTTGATTTTTAGACAGACATTGTTGTGAGAGGCCTGGCTTTAAAGCCCAGGAAAAGTAGACTCCACTCCTCTGCCTTAGGGGATGTGTCCTCTAAGCCCGGGAAAAATAAAACTCCACCCTTCCTCTATAAAACCCACAACTCTGCCCTGTTGGCGGTTCTCTGTCTCTGGATTAAGCTGAATTGGTTCCTGTGTTGCTGCAATACATGGGTTCCTGAGTTTAACCAAGCAGAGACCCATTTCATTGAATCCGTCATGCTAGTCACCAGCAGCTGTAACCTCCCTGGGCATGATCCCACAGCTGTGGAACACCACAAGGGACCTTAAAGATAATTTTGTTTCCCCATGGGCAGGGACACCTTCCACTCTCCCAGGTTGCTCCAAGCCCTGTCCAGTCTGGCCTTGAACACTTCAAGGGATCCAGGGTCAGCCACAGCTTCTCTGGGCACCCTGTGCCAGGGCCTTCCCATCTTCATACCCTTTCATTACCAATGTAATGAAAATTGCAGATTTAACTTACCAATGTACACTCAAATACATCAGCCCCTCATTCATTCCCAGTGACATGCTCACAGTTCCCTGAACCCGTTGCTCAGGCATTTAATTGTGAAAGCCACACACTTCTTTTCCCTATCGAACTCAAACTTCCCTGATATCAATATGCTTTGCCCAGCTAAAAGGTGACATTCAGGTCATGCCCGTTGTTCCAGCTGAGGACTGTATTCACTGGGTGCTGTGAGCTGGTGCTACCAGAAACCATTATCCCTTCCTTGCTTTGGTTTCCAGTAGCAACACAGATTTCTCACCATCTCTGGTGTTCTGACAGTAGCCCTGAAAGGTTGTATATGGTCTTCAGATGAAAATCCTTGAAGTAAGCCAATTTTTACAGTTATGGAAATAGCAGAGATTTTGAAGTCTTTGAAAACTGGTTTCCTTTCCAGGATGGTGCTGGAAAAAATCAGTGAGTTTGTCTGATGTGCATAAAGCGACTCTGGTGTTCAGGAGCAGCAGACATTGTGCACATTATTTGAAATAAATAATCGATGACTCAGCAGCTTGGTCCCATCTGTCAGGGTGATGAGCTCACGAGCCATTGATCTCTCATCCAACATGCAATTATGCATGTCCCTCTTCCACTCTTTCCCCAGGGTTGCACCTGTGATTGGTATGGATTGATCCTATACCAGTGGGGAACTGGGTGCGTTTTCATGTTTGTAGAGATGCACAAGATTTACTGAGCTTCACAGGGCCTGGGTGGAGCATATGTCATGGAACATGGAAGTGGAGGGTCAAAGAGACCAACTGAGGTTCTTCATTCTGCTGCATTCTCATATAATGGAGCATCATTAAAACCTCCGGTGAAAGGAAAATTAAGCTCACAGAATTTAGCTGACATTCAGAAAAGGAATTTGAGTGTTGAAGGAAACCCTGTGTTTTAAACAATTATTGTTTCCAAATTCACATTCTGTGCTAGTTTTCCATGCTAATATTGTCTTAGAATTTGGAGACTATTGTTAGAATTCCACCCTCTAATACAACCATTCCAATATTTTGATGTTGTGCACTTCATATGATCTTTGTAATATTCCGTTGCTTGATTGCTGCCTATCCTTATTCTTTTTGCTATTTACAGTTTTCCAGTCCCATGAGGAAGGAATAACTGCACTGACTAATGACATTGTGGTCTGCTGGAATAAGCGAAATTGTTCCTCAAACAGCTACAGCCCAGTGCGGTAGTGAAGTTAGGATTTACAGCAGTCTCATCACAGTGGCTGCTCTATTCCTGCTGAAGTTTCTGAGTGTTTTGCCATCATCTCAGTCATTTGCAGAAAGCAGGAACAGCAGTAAAGAACTATTCCAAAAAAAATTTACAAGACCATGTAAAACTGTAAAGAGAGTATTATGAATATAGGTATTACTGGGTTTTCCTCCTCTAGTTCAACACAGAGTTTTTTAGAGCAACATAGTTTACAAGGAAAAGAAATGAAGCCTTAAAAATGTGACACTAAGAAAGAGCAAGAATCTGCAAAAAAGTCAGCATCAGGAAATTAAGTTTATATGCCTGGAGAGCAAAACTGAGATCGGAGACTGGACTTTCAGCACAATTTTTTTATGAGGTAAGAGTACTGCCAAGCAGAAAGGAAAACTGGCAGATACCTTTTGGTCTCTCTGGCCCTCAGGACTGGATCCACAGTTGCTGCTGAAGCAGTACTGGTCCCCTCTGAACAGCTGCAACAACTCCATAGCACTGTAAGCTTGGAAGTGCCAGGAGATACCTTGCTCTACCCTGGAAGGCTTGCTTGGGAACTGGGAGATTAGTCCTGCTTTCAAAAGTTCATTTTAGAAGAACTAAATATTAGCAGAATTTTGAAGATACGTTATTGATAATGTTGGATACACGGCTGAAATCCAGAAGATGTATTTAAAGCAGAGAATCAATGGTATGTATAATAACAGCTCATTATGGATTTATGACTTTGGTGTTTGTGAAAGAATTCTTCTACACCTGCATGAGTGAATTAGAGCAGACACATCCTTCAAGTACCTTAAGGGGGCTTATAAAAAAGATGGAGAGGGACTTTTTTGCATGGGCAGATAGTGATAGGACAAGGAGGAACATCTTTACGTTTGCATTAGATATTAGGAATCAATTCTTCTTGGTGAGGGTGGGGAGGCCCTGGCACAGGGTGCCCAGAGAAGCTGTGGCTGCCCCTGGATGCTTGGCAGTGTCCAAGGCCAGGTTGGACAGGACTTGGAGCAACCTGGGATAGTGGAAGGTGTCCCTACCCATGGCAGGGGTGGGACTGGAAGGGCTTTAAGGTCCTCTCTAACCCAAGCCATTCTTGGTTCTGTGATACTCGCACACTTAAAGAAGCAGAAGAGGCATATGAACTTAGGGTACAATAGGAATCCATTTTTCCTGGCTGTTGTACCACAGTGTCTTTGTTAAGATGTAAAGGGCAGCACTGCTGGGCTGCAGAGTGTTTTTCCTTTGCTTGTTTAGCTTTTGGTACAGGGTGGAAGCTATAACACTGATAGTTTTGAAGAATCATGGAATGATGGAAGCACTAAGGCTGGAAAAGGCCTCCAAGGTCATCAAGTCTTCAACCAAATCCCACCATGGTCACTAAACTACATTGCAAAATGCCATGTCTGCTCTTATATTGAACAGCCCTGCACTCCACCATGTCCCAGGGCTATTGCAATGCTTTGACACTCTTTCAATGATTTTTTTTCCCCTAATATCCAGCCTGAACCTCCCCTGGTGGAGCCTGAGGGTGTTTCCTCTTGTTCTACCACTTTTTACGTGGGAGTAGAGATTGAGAGACACCCTGGCTCCAGCTTTCTGTCAGGGAGCTGTGGAGAGCAAGGGCCAGAGCTACTGCCTGGTAGAAAGGCAGATGTCTATAAATAAAGTGCATCAGATGTAGAACCTGATAAGGAGAGAGGAGAGCATGCAAAGTGTGCTCCCTGAGCCAAATGAAAACATACGGCTTAATCTTGAGCTGTATGTTCTGCAATTACCACTTTATAGTTTATCTTAATATTTTCCTCCCATAGCAAGAAACTAAATTATCCTTTTTATCCCAGAACTATCAGAAATAAGAAAAATACAGATTCTCCAGGAGCTAATTTGAAACCCACTCTCCTGGGAGATGAAGGGAGAGGGTGAGACACCAGTGACATTCAGCAGAGGAATCCCAGTTATGCCTCCTCTTTGCCAAGTTCAAATCTGTCTCTTGTGAGAATACTGCTGGGTTGGTAACATACAGCATCAAGGAATTTGTGCCCAGAAAGGCACTGGCTTCCAAAAGGAGGTGTCTGGAGGCTGATTTCTGGGGTCAAGGGGAAATGAAGAGCCTTTCTGTCCTCCACCAGCCCCCAAAGCACAAAGAGAACTTTTCATCTAAAGCCATTTCTGTTTCATATTTGTCCTAATCAAAGAAAAAGAACTCACATCCTTATTGACCTGTGGAAGAAATCTCTGATGCAGGTACATGAATTCTTAAAGCAGTTGAGGTGGGGTCATGGCATCCCTTGCAAGGAACTATGTGTTAGAATTTTTCTAGGCAACTTTGACTCCTCAGCCTAGAGATCCTATAATATGCAAACATTAAGGAGCTGCTAACAAGAGCAGGTTAATGTATAGAGTATATTCCCTATAGCTTCAGAACATCTTGTGTTGAAAACAAACCCAAAGAGGGTTTCCTACCTGTCCTAAGGCAACTCCAAAGCTTGTCCAGCCCCTAGCAGAGAGCTCTGTGCACCAGTGATTGACTCCTGGCTTTGTGTTCCCTTTGACTCCTGGCTTTCTGGCACCTTGCAGGGTCCAGAGCTGACACAATTGGTGTGAGGCACCCTCACTTATTGGGATGGCACATTGTAGAGCTGCTCTGAAATGAAGGAATCAAGATGCATTTTGTGACATTACAGATTAATTTCTCTATGTAGGAAGTGAGTAAATTGAAAGTAATGCTCTTTGAAGCTTCTCTAACTCAGTCTTGTAACCTGCTGTTGAAGGATGCATTGAAGCAAATGCCGTATCACAAAAGCACTGACAGTGTGGTATCTCAACTGCTGCTGCCTATCCTTGTGTTTGCAAAACTTCATTAGTATGTTTTTGCAGTAAATAAGAGAGAAAGGGATCACAAAAGAGCTCAGATGTTGCTGCTAGATGCTGCCGTGTAGAGTGTTCGCTAGCAGCCCGCCTCCTTTATTTAGGGCTGGAACAGCCTGATGTATCAGGGAACTGTCCAAAATCCCACTGCCCTCCTATTCCTCTGAGACCCACAAGTGCTCAGGGCAAAGCTAATGTCCCTTTGGGATCTGGATGGTTTGGCCTTTGCACATTGTATAGTTCCAAATGCCTCACATCCTGAAATTTCCAGGGAGCTGTGAGAGCCAGTGAGGCTTCACTTCCAGATCAAGGTACATATAGCGCAGTAGAGAGGCACTGACTCAGGTTGCCCAGAGCAGCTGTGGCTGCCCCTGGATCCCTGGGAGTGTCCAGGCCTAGGCAGGATGGGGCTGGGAGCAGCCTGGAGTAGTGGAACTTGTCCCTGCTCATGGCAGGGGTGCACTAAGGTGCCTTCCCATCTGAACCAGGCTGTGATTCTATGATTCTGTGGCATCTGCCCTTCAGCTGCTGAGGACCAGCTGCATCTCAGTGTGAGGAAGGCACTGTTCCCTCTGAGACTGTGTAATTTCTCTGTTTGACTTCTAAATATGCCTTTTTGCGGGCATTTTCTGCTCCCAGGGGAGGAGCAGTACACACTACTGGTATTTCTAGTATTTTTCAGGTTGCCAGAGAAACAGTTGTCTGTTTGCTCTTTACAGTCCTGGCATTTGGGCCCAATTGCTTCAAGAAATAGACAGGGGTGGGATTTCTTATTTTCCTATCAACCTTCACTAATTCCCCAGCACCCCATCTCCCTTCCTGTGCCCTCCTCTGTCGTTTCTCTTAGCTCTTGGAGAGCCCTGATCATGAGAGGGGAATCCTGGGATAGAGAGGGTGGTGGTCCGGTCAGGATCTGCTCCTGGGAAGAACCTTTTGTCACATCTCCACATCCATGCTCCAAAAGATTTTCCTCAAGACTTAGTGGCCTGGCATAACCTTTTGGATCATGATTCCCTTTCAAAGGAGCTACAGGACAACCCTTTCCCCCTTCCTTCATTCTTTCCTTCGTTCTTTCCTTTGTCCTTTCCTTTCCTTTGTCCTTTCCTTTCCTTGCCTTTCCTTGCCTTTCCTTGCCTTTCCTTGCCTTGCCTTGCCTTGCCTTGCCTTGCCTTGCCTTGCCTGGCCTTGCCTTGCCTGGCCTGGACTGGCCTGGACTGGCCTGGACTGGCCTGGACTGGCCTGGCCTCCCCTCCCCTTCCTTCCTCTTTCCCCGTTCCCCGTTCCCCTTTCCCCTTTCCCCTTTCCCCTTTCCCCTTTCTCCTTTTCTTCTTCCTCAATCATATAAAAATTCTGGTTTGCTAAGCCTTTTCCCATGTTTATTTCTCTTGTGGGATGCAGTTCCCAATGTGGAAGGTTCTCCCTGCTCTTCCTCTGTGGTTGTGCACAGTGCTGGAGAATGTGGTGCTGTGGACAGGTAGGTGCTGGCACTGGTCCAAGACCATCCTTCAGCTGCCTAACACAAAAGAGCTGCCTAGTTTGGAGCATGTGCAGTCTAAGTAATGTGAGAGCCAGAAATACTCAGGAGATTGATATTCAGTGGGGAAAAAGGAGATGCTTCGTCAGAACGCTGAAGAAAAACGACACACATCCCTAGACAAGGGTGGGTAGATATTTTCATGTGTAAGAACAAAGTGGGAGACAGTGAGAAGCTGAACCTAGGAAGAGGAGACTGCTGTTCTGTAATACTGTGGGTTGTGAAGGTAGGAATGGCAGCAGAGTACAGCGACTGCCTCAGCTGAAGCAATGGAGACAATGCTGAAAGCATCACTGCCTCTGGAATATACTCTGTAATATGTTGCTCATAACTCATGTTGCTAGGAAACTTTTATATTAAAAATCATTCATCTTTAAACCCTTTAAACACAGTAATAGCTTCTCTTCTGTGTTAGGGAAGCTCTTTTAATGTCCTGATGTTACTGAGACAAGTAATACATGAGAAGGAGAAAAATACCTTGGATTATCTTGGGCAAAGATTAGAATCTAACACTTTTAGATAACTTGCAGGGTTCAACTGAGGTTTAGTCATTCTGGTCTGACTAGCAAGACACCGATGAAGCATTGAATCATACAGCTGTAGGATATCCCAAGCTGGAAGGGACCCACAAAGATCATCCAGTCCTGCATTTTTTTCACTCTTTCTTTTTTATTTGTGGCTGTTTTGTTGAGGGCTTTTTTCCTCTCAGTTTTTTCTTCCTTTCCTCCCTGCCTTGTGGTACTGCCATCCCAACAGTCCCAGCCTGATGTCATTACTGACCAGCACCCTCAGATGCCTCATGGGTGCAGCAGTGGCTTTGCTCTTGCTGTCACCACACTCCATCCTGCCAGTCCAGTCAGGGAACTGCACAGTACTTGCTGCTTCTATTCTACCAGTGTGCGCTCGCTCTCTATGCTCTGGGCATACCAAAGAATATTTCCCATGTCAAATTCAGAATTTAAAACATGCTATATGACATATAATGGTCACCTTAAAAATAAACAAGGGGTAAAAGATCCCCGAAACCACTATTGATAAAGAGTACTGTGAGTAGTTGTAATGGAGTTTTATTATTACTCTCACTATGGGACCTGTCCCAGGGTGTTGGCACCTTTCCCATAGTACATTCGGCCTCTGTTTTTGCCCTGGGGGAGCACTGCAATTCTGAATGATTCACTGAGGGGTAGAACACCCTGCTAGGGTTGACATTAAACATATTAAGTGATTCTAAAAGTAGTATCCTTGGAGTTTTGTGCAATGAAGATTGTTGGGTGGTATTTTTTCTGAATGAAAATTATGGCCTTTATCACATCAGCTGATAGACCTGGAAAAAGCAGACACATTTTTTAACTCAGCCCGATTCTAACTAAAGACTTGTGTAATAACACCAGGGTGGAATTGGCAACCTGAACCTGTGGGATGAGATAGGGCCTCTGAGGGTGTTCCTACCCTGGAGATCAAGGCTATCAGCAGCTGTGGCATGCCATTGTCTTCAGGAATTTCTCTTGCCTGCCCTATCCTTCTCCTGGTGTTTCCAAAAAGGAATATGTGTTACTTAATGTCTGGAAAAATTCCAGAGCAGGAGCCATCATTGTTTTTGTTGCTGGTAACCCCATGTGTGTCCTGTCCAATACACTGCTAGCACAGAAATCAGCAACACCAGGTGTTTCTGGGCCAGATGTGTACGTCCATAGAGGCATTGGTTCTGCAAGTGGCTATGCAAAAGTGTGATACTTTCATGATTCACTTAATAAAAACAAAGGTCTGCAAAGAGCTTGCAAAATTGTATACTACCATGCTTGCCTTGTTAGCAGATTAGTTTGAATTTCTTGGTCTATTTTCATGAAATCCAATGTAGCAGTATTGCAGGAAAAACATTTACTACGTTTGCCAAAATATAACATGCAGGTGTTCTAAATATGTGGTTTTGAAGTGAGAAGACCCTTGAAATATTTGGCAGTAGAGCTAGGTAGACAAATATGTGCTCTATTAACAATGGACTTGTTCTTTCTGTTCATATTTAATTATAATATTTATCTAATAGTATATATTTTAAAGGATATGATGTGTCTACAGCTCAAAATACAGATCCACATGTAATTGGACTTTATGAACCATATGGCTCCCTTTCAGCTCAGGATATTCCATGATTCCATGGTAACCAGTAGGATGGATGAGTAGACAAGTACTGCAGGATCACAAGCTGAATAGTGGATAATAATTCTATTGCAGGGAATCTTTCCCTCAATGCTCTACTCACCTACCATGCTCTGATGTTATGGGAACACCTTCTCTCTTATGCCACTTGGTGGAGCTTAGTGCTTTTGACTCTCACAAACATCATTTTGTAAACTTACTCTTCAATTACACAACAAGTTGTCACTGTGTCTTGAAAATAGGCCAAATCCCTGCCCAGAAAGCAAATCCAAAAGTGCACTATAAATTCTAATGAGCAAGATGCTGGTGCCTAGCTGCTAATGACTTGGATAATCATGTCTTCTCTTCTTAAAAGTAATAAAACATGCAGTGTACTAATTTCAAAGGAAAAGTTACAATACAGGCTTAGGACCTTTGAATTTATGATATATAGGATGAGAGATGGGTAGAATTATGTCACATTTGGTTTATTTTTTCAGATTTAAAATAATTATTTACTTTCCTTTGCAGAATTTTGGGATGTATCTGGCTGGGAGACCTCACATTTGTTTGAATGTATGTTTTTTACTCAACAAGCACATGGACAGACCCACAATTACATTGGGTAATTATTGTACCACATAGTGATCCTGCCTTCTTTTAAATCAATGGCCAGTCAATGCAATTAAATCAGAATTGGGACCTTGGCTCAGACTTAGCACTTGTGCTTCAATCCTACCTGGAAATTCAGGACATTACACCAATTTCATTCTGTTGACATCTAAACTATCTGTTGTTAAGTATAAATTAGCTACTCTACAAATCTTATGGAGTTCTAATTTTGTATGTTTGTTGAACACTTATTTTAATTATCAGTCAAATACTATTATCCAGTTAATGATATCTAATGTTTTAAAAATGCTGAATTTTAATACCTGAACTCCAGACCCTGCTGTTTGGTACCCAAAGTGAGGTATGTTGCTTTTCTTTTTGGAGGTATGCTCTAACTAAGAGGTCTCAAAAACTCTTCCTAAACCCTCCTCATACAGGATGCCAACTGTCTTGGAGGAGCCCCAAGATCAAAGGTTCATATGCAGTCTTTTGCTATTGTCAGGGAAAAGAAGGAAAAAGAACAAAGGACTCAGTCCTGGAATTGGTTGTCTGTGGTCTGAGGTAGGATCTTCAATGGATTTTCTGGCTTCCTCTTGAGAACTGGAAATGGTAATTGCATATTTTTTACACCGTGGTACTTCTCAATTTCTTTTCTGTTGTGTTGGACTGACAGATGAGAAGGAAAATTTGACATAGCAATGTGCATACATATTCATCAAATACTGAAAACTAGTAATATATCAACATTCTTCTGGAGTATTATTCTACAAGGCATAAGAGTAAGAGCAAAATTCTAATAGGACTTCTAAAAGCAATTCAGAGTTGGCTGTGACTCTGCAACACACATGCACCAGCAGCTCTCGACAGATTCTTATTATGAGAAAAAAAGTCACATGTAATTCTGTCCAAAAGGATGATGCAGCTTAAATTGAGTTAGCTTGAAGAAAATGAAGCTCATATGGAGATCTTTTCACTCTTAGCACCTCCCTGATAGGAGGATGTAGCCAGGTGGGGGTTTCTTTTCCCCCAAGTAACAAGTGACAGGACAAGAGGAAAGAGCCTCAAGTTGCCCTGGGGGAGTTTTAGATTGGGTAATAGGGAAGATTTCTTCACTGAAAGAGTTTTCCAGCTCTGGCACAGGCTGCCCAGGATGGTAGAGGCACCATCCCTGAATGGATTTAACAGGTGTGTACATGTGGCACTTGGGTAACTGGTGAATAAGGCAGTGCTAGGTTAATGGTTGGACTTGATGCCCTTAGAGGGCTTTCTCAACCTGACTGATTCTATTACTTTTTCAGATGTTTGCAGGGGATTCAGCAGAAAGAAGAGCAAGATTATACTAAACAACATACATGCATACAACTGCATGAGATGACACAAGGCCATCTCTCCTGTGTAGCCCACATTCATGTCCCAAGCACTGAGCCCATGGATGGACCTCTTTATCCCAATTGTACTGCCTGCTTTCCAATTGTTAGGAAAATTAATCCACAAACACCAGGGGTTTATATCCAAAAAGGAGACAGAAGAGTCCTTTTACTTTATTTGAGGGAGAGGCCATGAGGAATTCCCCTGGGGTCTCTCAAATTTCTGGAGGATGCAGCCTCCTTTTTATCCCAATTTCCCGGCTGCATTTCCCTCTCTCTTTCCCCACTGACTGAGGTACTTGAGAGGTACAGGCTTCCCAGAATGCCTGATACCCAAGATTCCCCTCTAATGTATAATCCTCCCATTAAATTTTTAATTCTTATGAAATCTATGGCTTTCCCCCATTATTTCTTCCATCTTTCAATACCCAATTTCATTTATCAGCAAACCTACAGTTTGTTTGTAAAGGCAAATGTCTTTTCCATCAGTGGAATCCTTCCTGTTGTTTCTTCTATCTCGCAGTGCTAATTCCATTTACCAGCAGACCCACAGCTGGTTTGTAAAGACAAATTTGTCATTCCTTTCACAATGATGCCCTGGCATTCCAGCAGAGCAGTCAACACTGAAAGGCTTGGTCATGTATCTCAGGTATCATATATCTCAGTCACCTTGGGACTCCAAAATGTTCCTTGTCCTTGTTGTCACCCCTTAACAGGTTGGAGCTCTGTGTGTCCATGTGGTGACTCCCTTCAGGAAGCCAATGGTATTTGCTGCTTACGTAAAAGTCCTTAAAAATGAAGTGTCAATGTACTAAACAGGAGGCTTCTCATGGGAAGGGTGGAGGATGAAGGCTGTTTAGAGAACAGGCATTGATCCTCAGGTCTTTCGTTGCCATCCGTGTGTGACATGTGTGTGATGTATTACTTGAGTGGTTAACCTTAGTAAATATTGTTTTAACTTCAGGTTAATACCATAGTAGAGGTACTTGTGACTTTTGAGAGTTCCTTACAGCAATTTGTTCACACTCAGGAATCAGGTCAGGCACGTGGGCGCAAACCTCACAGCGCAGTGCCTGTTTGAACTCTTTTGTGACATGAACTTGTCACTAAATGCACATTGCATGGAAGGAGGGTTTTGTGCTGAGGTTTTGAGTTCTCACCACTTCTTCAGTTCATGGAAAAGCCAGGATCAAAGAGTTCAGTATAACAAGAAGTGTTTTGTGGAGACAAGATCAGCAGATGTTCTTATTGAAGTTAGAAGAACTTATGCCCCATCTTTTATATTAGGAAGAATAATGGCACTGTCATTATGTCTTAAATCTGCCTATTTTGCAACACAATGTGTTAGATGGGCTCTTTGATAAAATACAGCTTCATGTTAAAAATAAAAAAGTAAAGGCTATTCACTTGCTCAACTTAAATATTAATATTTTGGAAAGTTCTAACCATGGTATTAAGTGTCACATTCAACTCCTTGATTTTATCTGTTTTGCTCCATTCCTTGTTTGATCTAATTCTTACATTTCTCTTTCCATCTATTTTGTTTTCAGAATAAAGGTACCTAAGGGATCACAGCAGGAAATGGCATAAGAGGTGAAAGAGGTTTTCAAAAAAGCCAATCTGCTCTTTGAACTCTTGCAAACCCTGCGGCCACGCAGGAGCATTGGGAAATCAATTGGGTCATTCATTTGGGTTTATGTCAGGCTAAAAGCCATTGTTTTCTGGCAAAGAAAAGCAGAAAAATAATTAAATACAAACTTTGGAATTATGCAGTAATTTTAAAACAACTATTCATCATTGGTCAGATTTGGGGTGGGAAAGGTGACAGGCTGCCTGTCTAAAAAATAAACCTCACCTTAATGAAGTGGTGTGGGGAGATGATACTTGATGTAGATCATAGAACTGTAAAAGAATTGGTTTTGCTGACTAAGCTGGCCTTCAGGGAGGTCATGAACACAGTTCCCCAGGCACAGCTGGTGCCTGGCTTGGGGAGCAGAAATCACACCTCATAAATCCATACAGCAATGAAGATACTGCCCAGTAACTTCTGTGCAGCACTGTTAAGCTTGTTTATTTAAGGAACCTGAGAGGTAACGTGATGGCATATTGTTATGCCTGTTAAATTCTGAAGGAATTAAAAACGTGGAACATTTTTTCAGTCTAAGCTTGTCATGCATGATGATGATGTGTTGTACCAGTGTCACACTGCAGGGCAAAGAAACATAAATGGAGTCCAAACCCTCTTGAGAAGGGTGGCACATACCTTTCCATCCCTCGCTGCCTGGCTTCCTGACCTGCAAGGTGAGTTTGCCAACAGCATCCATCATTCTGACACACAGAGATGCTTTTTTACACCTTTGTGATTAGTTTGTATTAACTCAATGACTTAGTATCATAGAATCAGAGTCACTAAGGTTGGAAAAGACCGTTAACATTAAGTCCAACCATTAGCTTGAGATCACTTGATACTTAGGAAGAAGTTCTTTACTATAAGGTGGGGAGGCCCTGGCACAGGTTGCCCAGAGAAGCTGTGCCTGCCCTTGGATCCCTGGAAGTGTCCAAGGCCAGGATGGATGGTGTCTCGGTTTAGAAGACAGATATCTGTTAAGGAAGGCAAGAACCTCCCTTGAAATGAAAAAGAAAAATGTAAGCCCCCCCACTTTCCCTTCAAATTATTATATTTTGAAAAAAAAGAGGCTCTCAGGCAGAGATGTGGGAACAGGAATAACAGTTCTTTACTAATATGTATAATAAGGCAAACAAATGACAATGACTACAGTATTAACAACAGAACAGGGACAAGACGGGAAAAGTGGAGGAGAGGCTGTGCCTCACAAACCCTCTGCGGGCAGTAAGTCTTGGAGCTCCTGCAGGGCTCTGAGGAGCACCTCTCTGGAAAACGGCAGGGATGAGCAGAAAGTCCCGGGCCAGTGGATGAGATGCATCAGCAGCTTCGTGGTGGCCACTGGCACTGCAGCGCATCCAGCAGGACAGGGGATGTGAGGGCCACACCAGGAGGACGAGGGAAGAAGCAGCCGCTCCATCTCGGTGATGGCAAAAACCTCTCTCCTAGCAGAGACAGCTCCCAGTGAGTATCTCCCTCTCCAGCTGAAGGAAAAAAAAAAATAAACCAGCTCTCTTCCAGCTGCCCCCCCCCTCCCTTTTTCCTACCCTTCCCCACTGGGCCCAGCCGATTCTTTATCTTTCTAAAGCACTGAAGAAATACCAGCCATCAGGTTTCACCTCAGCTAATGGGGAAACAATTCCAGAAGCTGAGAAAGAACAAAAGAAGGGACGCTGAACCCACAGCAGATGGGGACTGGAGCATCCTGGGATAGTGAAAGGTGTCCCTGCCCATGGCTAGGGGTGGAATGAGATGACCTTCAGTCCTTCTAGGATTCTATGATAGTTGGACCACTGTATCTATATTGTCTCTATAAACAAATAGTTAAAACGGAACACAGATGACCTAACAGAGAATATATTGTAAAACTGGCTTTTTTAACTGATCATTATTGTTTTTTCAAATGAAAAACAATTACTACATAACACTACATTAGGACCCATAGCACATGTGCAGGCGGAAGAGCATATCCTGGATGCAACTGAAAGTAGCTCTCGGTAGGTATTTGACCTGATTTCAATCCAATTATAAATTATATAAAAAAACCAAGTTAATAGAAAACTGGAGGCCAGTACAGAGGTTTCCATGATCTCCTGCAAGCATTTATTTTAAACAAATAAAAAATTTCTCAGTATCTGAGAATCTGAAAGTCAAGCTGGTCGAACTGGACTGAAGTTCCTCACTTGAAACTAACAAATATGGAAAGAAAATAAGGGCTATTATAAGTAAAAATGGGGTTTTTTTCTCCCTTTTAAAACTAACACTAGCTATTAAGTGGGACAAGCTGTCCTGCTCTGTTTCAGTGAGTGACTGTTCCTGCCAGAAGTGAGGGGAGTCAAAGACAGACCTACGGTAATCTGCTTGTCAAGTGAAAATACCCATCTGTGCTGTGGGGCAAGATGTGTCTCACTCAGTGACATGCATGGAGAGTGAACTTCACCTAGGGGATGAGCATCTTGACTTTCATTCTTGCAAAGAGCAGTTCTCCAAGTTAAAGGATTGATTAAGGTCACAGTCCGAGGTCGCACCTTCACTGCCTGCTGGTTGAAACGTGCTATAATTTCCAATGCAATCTGTATACCAGTCAGCTCTTGAGGGTGAAGCTGCTTCCAGCTTGCTCTGATGATGGTTGATGATCCAACAATCCGTTCATCTTTTGCAAATGTTCTTCTTTTTCCATGCTTTTTGATAACAAAGCACACTGATGAAGTATGGTGTGTGGGTAGAACTACATCCTTGTGTCTATGTGTCTGCTGGCTTGCTCAGGCTGAAACAGGACAGCAGAAGAATCAGATATGCTTCTGTCTTTGGTAAACTTAGGAAAGTAGACATGTTGAGGGTTAGGTGTCCTTTTTTTGTGCTCTTTCTCAGCTAGTGGAATTTTTCTCCATTTAGCTGAGAAAAGCCTTGATGGTTGGTGCTTCTTAGCTGCTTAAAAAAGACAAAGGAACAGCTGGGCCCGGGGGGCAGCTGTGGAAGAGAGCGGGGATTTTTGGGTCCTTCGGCGGGAGAGTGGGACAGACACTCTCAGAGCTGTTTTCTGCTGAGAGAGATCATCCAGATGGAGTGGCTGCCTCTTCTTCTTTTTTCTTCTTCTTCTTCTTCTCCGTTTGTGGCCTTTGCACCCCTTGTCCTGCCAGATGTGCTGCAGCACCAGCTGCAGCACTGCAGAGCTGCTGATCCATCCCATCCACCAGCCCGGGACTTTCTGCTCATCCCTGCCGTTTCCAGCGAGGTGTTTTCCTCAGAGCCCTGCAGGAGCTCCGGGACTGAGTGCCAGCTGAAGGGTTTGTGAGGCACCGCCTCTCCTCCACTTTTCCCATCTCAGCCGAGACGAGGTCCCTGTTCTGTTCTGTTGTTAATACTGTAGTTATTGTTGTTGGTTGACCTTATTATACATATTAGTAAAGAACTGTTATTCCTATTCCCGTATCTCTGCCTGAGAGCCCCGTGTTTTCAAAATACAATAATTCTGAAAGAAGGGGTGGGGACTTACATTTTCTTTTTTTTTTCCTTTCAT
>VWYI01049406.1:304767-335917 GCA_013399455.1 Anthoscopus minutus | reverse complement strand
GGCGGCGGGGCCGCTGCCGCGGGCTCCGTGAGCCCCTGGGACATCGCGCTGTGCGCCACGGGCACGGCGGTGGCGGGGGAGAACGCGCTGGTGCTGGCAGTGCTGTTCTACACGCCGAGCCTGCGGGCTCCCATGTTCCTGCTGATCGGCAGCCTGGCGCTGGCCGACCTGCTGGCCGGGCTGGGGCTGGTGGCCAACTTCGCCGTGCGCTACCTGCTGCGGCCGCCCAGCGAGGCGGCGGAGCTGGCGGCGGCGGGGCTGCTGCTGGCCGCCTTCTCCGCCTCCGTCTGCAGCCTCCTGGCCATCACCGTGGACCGCTACCTGTCGCTGTACAACGCGCTCACCTACCACAGCGAGCGCACGCTGGGCTTCACCTGCGCCATGGTGCTGCTGATGTGGCTGCTGTGCCTGGGCGTGGGGCTGCTGCCCCTCCTGGGCTGGAACTGCCTGCGGGACCAGAGCTCCTGCAGCATCCTGCGGCCCGTCACCAAGGACAACGCGGCCGTGCTGGCCGTCACCTTCCTGCTCCTCTTCGCCCTCATGATGCAGCTCTACCTGCAGATCTGCAAGATCGCCTTCCGGCACGCCCAGCAGATCGCCGTGCAGCACCAGTTCATCGCCACGGCGCAGGCCACCTCCACCCGCAAAGGGCTGTCCACGCTGTCGCTCATCCTCGGCACCTTCGCGCTGTGCTGGATTCCGTTCGCCATTTATTCCCTGGTGGCCGATTCCAGCTACCCCGCGGTCTACACCTACTCGCTGGCGCTGCCCGCCACCTGCAACTCGCTCATCAACCCCATCATTTACGCCTTCAGAAACCCAGACATCCAGAAGTCGCTCTGGCTGGCCTGCTGCGGGTGCATCCCTTCCACGTTCTCCTCCAGACCAAGGACATCCAGCGACGTGTGAGGACTGAGCACGGAGCCAGAGGTGCTCCATGGCTCTCCTCCTCCTTCTCTTTTTCCCCTCTGTCGTTATTGTTTCCTACCGGGAGGAGCCCCCCGCCCGGTCAGCACATCTCGTTCCATGGAAAAGATGGCCAAAAAAGAGGGAAAAAAAAAACCAACAAAAAAAAAAGCGAAAAGGGAAAAAGAAAGAGAGAGAGAGAGTAGAATGATAATGGTTTCCTTTAGAAATGTTATTTTCTTACACATTTTATTTTTTATTTAAAAACACAAAACACCAAAAAAAAAAAAAAAAAGGAAAGAAAGAAAAAAAAGAAAAGGAAAAGGATCCTCGCGCGATGGCGTTTGTCTGCTCTCGGGGTAAGGAGCCAGGGGAGCAGCAGGCCCCATCCGGGTGGTCCCACGCCTCGGGGGCACATCCCATGGGAAAGCCACAGGAGCGGGGGGGCGGGCAGGGAGGAGTCGCGTCCCCCCCGGCGGGGCTGGTCCCCATCCCCCTGAAATCAGGGCCTGCGATGCTATGCAATAACGGGGGGCCGTGGGGAGGAGGGACACGGGCACTCCCTGGCTCTCTGCGGTTCGAGAAGCACTTTGAGAACCCGCGGGTGAAAGACGCTTGAGGTGTGGCTCGCCCGGGCTGTCGCAGCCATGGGGGGACCCAGGGAATCCGTTCCCTCCTTTTCCCCCCCTCAAAAAATGCGACTGGGGCAGGGCTGGCGGTGTGGGGGTGGTGAGGGCAGCTGGGGTGCCCTGCACCCCAAAGTCTGGGAGGCCGAGGAAGGGCTCTCCTTGTTCAGCCGGGGCAGCGCTGCGCTGCTTTCTCCCCTTCCACACGAGTTGTTTACATGGGGTGGGATTTTCATCCAAAGAGGGGTCCGGGCTTGCTGGAGTCCCCGAGGGGGAAGCCTCTGTCACCACACGTGTCACTGCTGCTGCTGTTTTCTTACCTCGCTTCCTCAGGGAAGCGCCAGGCGTTCCCGTGCCGTGTGCTGTGCCGGCTGCTGCCAGCGAGACCATGAGGAAGTGCCCTTTGTCCCGTGCTTGCTTTTGGCCGGGAAGTGGAATCGTGCATTCGCAGAGAAAGCGAGGAAGCATCCGAGCAACCCCCGCAGAGGCGGCAGGGCTGGGGCTGGGACATCCAGGGTGGCTCAGGGCACACGGGAGGTGCTGCCCGGGGTCCTGGCATGGGAGGCTTGGGAGAGCCTCCAGCGGCTGAGCCTGGTACCCAAAGATTCTGTTTGGCTGTAGAGAAGAGGTTGTGATGTTGGAGAGGGACTTTGGCAAGGGTGTGCAGTGACAGGACACAGAGAATGGCTCCCAGCGCCAGAGGGCAGGGCTGGGTGGGATCTTGGGCAGGAATTGTTCCCTGGCAGGGTGGGCAGGCCCTGGCACAGGTGCCCAGAGCAGCTGGGGCTGCCCCTGGATCCCTGGCAGTGCCCAAGGCCAGGCTGGATGGGTTTGGAGCAGCCTGGGACAGTGGGAGGGGTCCCTGCCATGGCAGGGGTGGCACTGGAGGGACTTTAAGGTCCCTCCCCTCCCAACCTGTGACATTCTGTGAGTCTGTGACAGTGGAAGAAACGTTCTTGCTGTGTGTCACTTTGTGGCTGGATACAGACAGATCCAGGTGGATTTTGTCCCTGGATCTGTGCAAGAAATCTCTCACTCCTCAGAGCCAAGTGCTCCTGAGACAGCTCTGAATCTCCCAAGTGTGCCTGGGCTTGGACTTTTTGTTTACTTGTGGGAGGTGGCCAGTCTTTGAGTTTTTATGTTTTGTGGGTTTGGGTGGGTTTTTTTCTTCATTTCCTTTCTCTGATGAATACATTGGAGAATGGGCAGTTGGCACAATGTGGAATCAATGTCAGTTTTAAAGTAAATATATATAGAAGAAAGACTAATATTTATACAAACACTTCACTCATTCTGTTTCTTCTGGTTTCTTAAATGTGGCCAGGTCCCTGCAGCTCCTCAGTGTAAAAACTCAATAGCTTAAACCCTCTTTGAAACATTGTGATCATTTGAAATGTTTTTGTACAACCATCCTAGCTAGAAGTCAGGATTTGTTTGTCTGGGCAGCTCATTTTGTATCTTTAGATGAAAGGTAGTTTAACTAATCAGCTCTGCAGAAGCCTTGACACAAAAAAAAAGTTGGATTTTCTTGGCTTTCCAGTAAATTCCCTGTTGCTGAAGAGCTTGATTTTAACAATGCTCTTTGTAGAACTGAGTTGCTTAGGTAAGATGTGTCTCAGTTTGAGGGACACACTGATAAACTTTGCCAAAGTCAAATAAGCATCAATGAAAAATTTCTCCCTGTGGCCCTCCGCAGCCAGAGGAAAAAGATTTGGGAAGTGAGGAGCTAAAGCTGAGGACAGAGCCCCTGGCAGACTGAGGTTAAGTGCAGCTGGGGGTGTCCTCAGTGGGACTCTGGGTCAGCCAAGCACATTTACAGCCAGGCTGGCAGAAGCAAACTCTGAATCCTGGCCCCTGAGGGCACTGACCCCGCTCAGGCAGTACCAGGATGTGGCACAAGCCCATCCTGTGCTCAGAGTTACTGTAAAATAACAATCTCTTTTTTTTTTTTCCTTGTGTCTAGCACCTTTCTGAGATGTTAAAGCTGCCCGTGGAAGCTGTTAAAAACACTTGTTAGGTTTCAGGAAAAGTCTCAAGAAATCTCCTCGAACAAAAACCCCATTTTGATCAATTGGCATTTTTGCAGTCATTCCCCTTACTAAAAATAGTGCAATTTCCAAGTGTAGTTTTTTTCCTTTACTTTTGTTGTTTGTTTTTGGTTTGGTTCTTTTTTTGCTCTCCTGTTTTATCAGAGGAAAGGGGGGGATATGAGGAGAAGTGAGGAAGAAGATAGAGAGGTTCAAGTTCACCTGCCATGCGTTGCCTTGTGAAAACCTGTGGCCATTTTGCTGCACTTTTGCTTCAGTGCTTTGGTTTTGTTTTCAGCCCTGTTTCCCACAGAGAAAACCTTTTGCTGGAAAAGTTTGGAGTGGCAATGTTGGATGTGGGTTTTTAGGGGCCTCCTTATGCAGAACACCAGGAAAGTGAATTTAAAACCTTAAATCTCTTACCAAGGCAGTGCTGCTGTGTGTGTAGGGTGGGAATGTCCTGGTGTTTGGGATGTCCTGGTGTTTGGGGCTGGCTTTGGGACATGTTTGGGATGGAATTCAGGGCCTTAGGATGAGGTTCTGTTGCCATAAACAGGGAGCAGCTCCCATGAATGTAATGGGATCACGTTTGGGTGAGGCACCAACAGTGAGGGAATCACTGGCAAACAAAACGGGGTTTCCAGCTGGATTGGATTCACTGAGCATCCAAAACCTGGTGAAAAGAGCCCAGCAGCCCCTGCCCTGCTCCTGGGCACCACCAGAAGGACGCAGAGCAACTGGAGTACATCCCAGTGCTCCATGATTTCTGGTGGTGGGTGTACTGGGAGGCCTCCCCCAGCTGGGATTCTGGATCTCTGTTAAACTGAGGTCTCCAAAAGCCTCTGATTTAATGATTGTGCTGGGACAAGGGGGCAGTCCTGCACAGCACAGGGTCTTTGGCTTGTTGGAAACTTGCAGGTGTCCTTGGATTTCCACAGAGTCTCTGTGGCCACTCCAGGTGGAAACTGGGCCTGCCTGGAGAGGGCTGGTGGGTGTTTGCTTGGGAAGAACTCCCTGTCCTCACCCTGGCCAGGATCTTGCCATTGTGTCTTCAAACTCTGAGCTTTGCAAATGGCTTTTGATAAAGGATGAGAGGCCAGAGCCAGGCTGGGCTCAGATTCTTGTCACTCCTGGACTCTCCAGGAGCTGGTCTGGATCTACAGCAGCAGAAATGGGCAGGAAACTGGTCCTGAGTAATCACAGGTGGCATCCAGCCAGCCCTGAGCCTGTGGCAGGGATCAGGGAAATGAATCCACTGCTGATTTGCTGATTTATTTACAGGTTTCTGGGTGCCTTTGGCTTTTCCACCGCGAGCTGGTGGCCAGCAGAATGTAGATGTGAAAAGCTCTCGGGGTTGGTGCTTGCTGGGTTGAGTTGAGGGGATGAGGAGAGGGAGAGGAGGAGAAAGAAGGAGAAAACATTCCTCAAATACACTGTGACAAGGCCAGGGCCACCGTGGGGTGGGATGTAACCACAGCTGCCCCGAGGTTCGTGGAGATGTGCCAGGGTTATGGGGAGCTTGTGCATTTACAGCAAGCCCTCGTCCCTGTCCCAGCATGAGAAATTAAAAAAAAAACCAACAACAAAACACAAAAAAACCGCATTAAAATGTACAGACTCTACCTACAAAGCTGCTTAGTTTTATTTTGGGGTTTGTTTTCTTTTTTTCCTTTTCCATTTTGGTCAGTTTGGGACTTTGGGCAGAGGAAATGTCTCTTTTCAGCCAGCTTCATGTCAGTAGGCAGCAGTAAAGATTCCAAGGATCTCAGTCCTGATGTGGCAGCCCCAGTTCGTTGGTGTCAAAGAGTTTGAATTGAACCTGGAGTGAGTCCCCAAGAAACCATTACTGTTCTCATTAGGTGGTGAAGTATCTCTTTCTCTTAGAAGCATCAACTTTGGGGTGGAGAGGCCTTTTAAAAAGCCATGGGTACTTGTACTGGCGTGTCCTGAGCAGCACGGAGCCTCACGTCATTGCTAATGAGGAATTAACAGCTCTCTTCTAATTGTCGGGAATGATTGCTGGATGCACATGGTATTTCCCGGCAATTCCTCTCGTTCATGCTCAGCCTTCCCTCGCGCTGAGGTGAGGCAGCTCCACTCGGACTATTTGCACCTCTTCTGTTGTCAGTGCAGCTGCCCGCTCCAAAATCCCCCCAGCCCACCCTCCCCGCCGTCCCTGGGGCCAGAGCTCTCCCATTCCCCTGGGAAACTCTGCCACACAGAGCACCGCAGAGAGAAAATGGGGTTTTCAGCAGGGAACACCCAAGTTAGCCCCGTGACCCGAATCTCTCCAGCCCCTGACTCGGAGGGAGGTGAATAAATTGCCTCCAGCTCCCAGGGCAGCAGCTGCCTTCCCGAATTCCTCTCGCTGCCAGGTGCAGCTGCCTCTGTCCCAAGGTTATCCCTTCCCAGCCTGAGGATGTCCCACAGCACTGAAACCACAGGCACGGCTTCACGGCCTTCCTGCAGGCTCTGGGAGCTGGGAAACCGCCGGCTCGTCCCAGGAAAAGCTTTTATTTCAGCAGAGCCGAGTCAAACCCATTCCGATGCTGTGGCTGAGGCTGAGGGGCAGCGCTGGGCTCTGCCTCGCCCTTCCCCTGCAGCACAGGGACAAGGACGGGGCTGGTGTGTGACATCCCTTGGGGGCACAGCAGCCCCCGGCAGGAAGAGCAGCCTCGCTGGGAAGGGAATCCTCCAGCCATGAGGCAGGGATGCGTTTCTGGTGGCAAAGCCCGGCAGGAAACTCCCGCAGAGGCAGAGCCTGCTCTGGGCTCACCCTGCCGGGGCTCTGAGCCCCGGGTCGCGGCAGGATGCGAATCCATCATCCCCATTCCCTGCCTCCCGCCCTCCCCGATGCCCCAGGAACGAGGCCATCCCACAGCAATCAGGACAGCGCCTTGCTTTGCTGTCAGCGCTGTGGTGTGAGCCTTTTAACCTGGCTGGGAAAGTGGATCTCAAAGGGAAATGTACAGTTATCATTCAGCTATGGTTAAATCAAGCCCCCTCGATGCACTTTATGACCGAGTGAAAACAAATCAATGCTGTTATTGCACTGTATCTCTATTGTGTATAATATTATACATTCATCTGTAAGAGTAATTTATTTTTATTACTGTAAATAAAACTGTTGAAGTGATTTGTCAAGAGGATATCCAAAAATGGGGGGGGGGAGGGGGGTTAAAATTAAAACCTTTGAAGATCTGGGCTGCTGTCCCAGGTATGTGCCACGCTCTGTGTGTTTGTGTTTTTATTTCAGAGTCCAGAACAGCTCTCTGCTTTCCCTCACCTGGGCTCTGTGCTTCCCCTGGGGTCAGGAGGAGCTGGATGAGGACAAGAACTGCTGGAGACACGGAAGGGTTGGGAAGGAGCAGCTCCTGCTGCTCGGAGCCTCCAAGCACAGGCAGAGCTTTCCCTGCCCTCTGATTCCTCAGGGATTAAATACCAATTAAATATCAATTAATTGATCTTTGAGGGCTTGGTTCTCCAAATGAAGGCTTTTAGAGAGATCACAGCTTTCTGCTTCTCCTTCCATGCCCTGGCCTCTAGCAGAGGGGGGAGCATCACAGGGCTGATTAACTCACAGCAAAGGACAAGCCAACAAAAACCCAGACCCGAATCTACTGTAACCTCTTAAAATCTTTATTAATTTCCCCCCCCCCCCCCTTTTTTTTTTTTCTTTTAAATTTAATTAGCACATGCATAAAGTGTCAACAGTTTGGGGGTTAAGATGACATTTCTTGAACAAATGTAGTTACAAGCAGTGCCTCGGGTGGATCCAGGTTTCCTCTCTACCCTGTACAGCTCGAGCTGCGACCTTCCCGTCCTCGTGTCACCACAGGCAGAACCCACAACACTGGGGAGAAATACACTTGTTCACAGGTAGCAACTGGGTAGGGGAGAGAGACACGGGCAGCAGCATCTACTCACCTACTGACTAAGTGCACATGGTTAAAGACCCCACCAGACAGCGAGCGTCTCCTTCCCTAACTCAGCTCTAGAACCACGGCCTGGAATGGCTGAGCCTCCCTTGAGGAAGGTGCCTGGCTCCCATCAGCTCCTTCTACCAGCTGGCAAATCTGAGGAGATAGAGTCATTCTTCTGCTGTGATTAAAAGGAAAGGAGCCTTTTGCAGGAGAGTTGGGGCGGCCCCGCTGGTGCCGAGCTGTTCCTGTCCCCTCTGCGCCATCCCTGCAGAGCTGGAGGCAACAAAGAGCAGCCCAAGCCCTGCTCCAGGCTCTGTGTGTGATCAGTTGGTGCCAAAAGGGGAGAAAACTGCTTTTAAAAATGCCCATCTGGAGCTGGCTGCTTGCTGGCGCTCTGTTTTGGAAGGATTGGTGCCCCTGTGCTCCAGGAGCTCAGAGTTTGGGCAGTGCACAGGGGTCTGAGGTGCCTCGATGCACAGGGCAGGATCCTCACCTGCCTGCAATTCCCTCCAAAACAACTCCCCTGCAGCACCTGGCCTCACCCAGAGCTGTCAGAGCTCCTGCTGGCCCCAAAGAGGATGGGAAACTGGAAGGAGGTGGCTCCTGCCCTGCTGCAGCAGCTGGAGGAGGAGAAGGAGGATGAGGAGGAGGAAGATTGAGGATGAAGAGGATGAGGATGAGGATGAGGATGAGGATGAGGATGAGGATGAGGATGAGAGTGAGGAGGAGGAGGAGAAGGAGGATGAGGAGGAGTAGGAGGATGAGGATGAGGATGAGGATGAGGATGAAGAGGATGAAGTTGAGGTTGAGGAGGATAAGGATGAGGATGAGGATGAGGATGAGGATGAGGATGAGGATGAGGATAAGGATGAGGATGAGGATGAGGATGAGGATGAGGATGAAGTTGAGGTTGAGGAGGATAAGGATGAGGATGAGGATGAGGATGAGGATGAGGATGAGGATAAGGATGAGGATGAGGATGAGGATGAGGATGAGGATGAAGTTGAGGTTGAGGAGGATAAGGATGAGGAGGAGGAGGAGGAGGAAGGCTCTCCTGAATGCTTGCCCCACGACAGCAGCACCCTGTGCATGTCCCAAAGTGGTGACAAGGTTTGTCCCCTCCTCACACCTCCCACATCCTCTGGGGCTGCTCCTGTGCCTCCAGGGTGCTGGAGCAGGTTTCCCTGGGAGTGAAAACTGCTCCCCAAGCCTCTCCTGTGGAAGGGGAGATCCCAGAGGAGCCCGTGGGGTCTGGGCAGCTCCAGGTTTCCAGCCCAGGTGAGCTCTGCCCATTCCCAGCACAGCAACACCACCCACCCCAGAGTGCCCGAGGCACCTCCAGGAAAGGCACTTGTGTCTGAAGGAGCTGCCCTGGCCCCGTGGTGCTCCCAGCAGGAATTCTGGATCCAAGCCCTCTGTGTGACAGGGCACAGCTGAAAGCAGAGGGGAGGAAGGTGCCAGCACAGCTCAGCATCACCCCAAACTCACACTCTGCTTCAGAGCCCCCCGATGGGGCAGGCAGCCCCAAAATCAAGGAAGTCTATTAATGTGAGGAGCCATCAGCCCCAAAATGTCCTGAAAATGCATTTTGAGGAAAAGTTTTTTTTTAAATTTGTGGGGATTTGAGCAGGTTGGGCAGGACCTGAGGCAAGCTGCTCTCATGGAAAGTGTCCTTGCCATGGCAGGGGGTGGAAACCAGAGTGGGAATCCAAACAGTTCTGGGATTCTATGATTTGCTTTCTTTACCTGATCTGCTCTGATTCGAGACAAAACACACCAGAAAGAGCAGCTCCACTTGTGGAAAACTGGCCAGAACTCCAGATAGAGCTGAAACATCTCAGTGGAAAATGAAATTTGGAGAAGCAGCTTGGGGGGGCATCAATGCTTGTGACTGTGATTTTTGGAGACCTGGCAGGGCTCTGCCAAGGCTGCTCCTGCTGCCAGCAGGGAATCACCAGCTCTCCATGGGCATCACAGGATTGTCCCTCACTCCAAGCCCTCCTCCTTTTTAACACAAGATTTTTGCGGTTTTTCCATGGCAAGGAGTGATTCTCCATGGAGTCAGCAATCCCAGCTGAGGCGTCAGGATTGCACCAGTAAGGGGTGAAAATCGATGGGATTTGAAACTCTTGAGCTGGGATTTGTCCAGGGACAAAAGCACCTCCTGTAGTGGCAGGAGACCCTCTCCTTGCTGCACTGAGAGGATGTGATTATTGCTTTTCCTTAAACACCAGTTTCCTGGGATTTTTGGAAGTGGTTGTGATAGCACCTGCTTCATTCTGTTGCTGATTGACTGGGAAGTGTTGCTGTGTCTGACCTTCCCTCGAGGTCTGAGGGAAGGGAAGGGAACAGTTTATCCTTCTGGGAATCATGTGTGAGTTGTTTGTTTGTTTGCTGTTTAGTTTTGTGGGTGGGTTTTTGTTCGGTTGGGTTATTTTTTTTAATTCTTAAATTTTTTTTTTGTTTGCTTATGTTTAGATTTTTTTTAATTTTATTTTTAGGTTTCTCAACTGAGCTAGCCCAAATCAAAGGGTAAATTTTAAATTGTCTCCTTTAATGGCTTACTCACTACAGTCTGTGGATCATGAATGGTCCAGAGGTGCTGCTGCCTTTTAGCTATTGAAATACAGCAGAAACAGCTCTGAGTTCACATCCTTCCCTCTCAGGTGTTTATTCTGCAGCACATCTTATCTCTACTCTATTTGAGGGTCAACACCAAAACCAAGGGGGGAGCAAAAGCAGCTGCCCTGGTTGCTGGGGGATTTTTTGGGGATATTTTTGGGGACAGACCACCAAGGGAGAGATGAGGGAGAATTACAAACCAGGATAAAAATGGAGAACAAGGGGGGAAAAAAGCACAAATTAGTGCCAGAAACGCCCTGTGGGCACCTCCAACACTCCCTGGCTGCACATGAGCTCCTCTCTGGCTTCCCAAAGCCCTCCCATGGCAGAGCCTCTGTGACCTGAATTTCTCCATCCTCACCTGCAGAAAGCTCTCCCTGAGACCTGACTCAGCTCCTTCCTGCCACAGCTCAGTCCCACACTGGCCTGGAGAACAGATTTATTCCCCTCACTGCTCTTGGTGGCTTTGCACGGGGTTTGACCTGGCTGAGGTTTTCCCTGTGCAGGCTGATGTGAGCATAACCAACCTAAAATTCTGGGCTGGCTCCTTTCTGCCTTATTTTCTCCTCTCTGCACAGCATAACCAACCTAAAATTCTGGGTTGGCTCCTTTCTGCCTCTGGGTTGGCTCCTTTCTGCCTTAATTTCTCCTCTCTGCACAGCATAACCAACCTAAAATTCCGGGCTGGCTCCTTTCTGCCTTAATTTCTCCTCTCTGCACAGCATAACCAACCTAAAATTCTGGGTTGGCTCCTTTCTGCCTTATTTTCTCCTCTCTGCACTCTTAACCTTATACAGAACCCAGTGCTGGAATTACCCCTGAGCTGAAAATCCCCTCGGGGCCAGCCCAGTCCCCTGGCATTGCCACAGCAGGAAAAGTGTGCAGGGAAAGGCTCCTTTCACACCCATTTGGGCTCACAACAACCAGCAAGAGATTGAATCCTGTTCCTGGGAAGGGTGAGAGGGCACAGGAGCTGTGGGAAGATCCCAGCTCACGGGAGGGTGAAGCATCAATGGTGCTGTGCTGGCCTCAGGGTCCTGTCTGGAATTCAGGCACCAATTTGGGTAATGTCACATCAGCTCTGCCTTCAGGGGACATTTTCCCTGCAGCTCCTGCCTGGGGGTTTCCCTCAGCAGGAGCCCAAGCCTTGCTGCAGGCTCTGCCTCAGCTTGGTGACACCACCAGGTCTGTGCCCTCCCTTGGGGACATCCCAGCCTGCCTGTGGGCACAGCTCTGAAGGCTTTGGGGCAAACGTCTCCTCCCTGAAGTTCCTAACTGTTGGGTTTTTTTATTCCCTCCACCAGTAAAACACATTTTTTTTCACCCAGGGAAGGTGGAGCTTGAGGGAGCTAGCCTAGAAAACCTGGGCTTTGTCCAGCAAAAATCAGATACACACACACACACACACACATGAAAGAAAAACCAAAACACCAAAAAACAACTCCTATGATTCCCAAAAAGACTGAACTACTTCAAAGTCTGGGTTTGGGTTATAAGTGCCTGGCAGAGGGCATTTCCCAGAGGCTGTCACATGGATTGGTGGCAGCCCTGAGGCTCCCCAGCGGTGCTGCCAGGCTCCATCCCCACCCCACCCCAGGGAGCACAGCTGGGCTGGGGCTGGGGAAAGCACACCCCGAGGGCACAGGGACCTGCCCAGGGACAAACCCAGCCTGGCTTGGCTCTCCTGGGCTTGGCTCAGGCACTTCTGCGTGGGGGAGTGGAGGGGCAGGAGAGCCCCGGCGGGGGGGACGTGGCTGTGGTGCTGCTCAGGGGTCACCTAAGGAAGGGACAGCAGTCCTCGAGGTGCTGCTGCCCAGCCGAGGGGAAATCTATGGGTGAGTGAGCATTTGAGGCTTCTAAAGTGCAGTGCAGGTTACATGGTCTTTGCTGTAGACTGTAAACTCCTCAGGACAGACTCCTTGCCCTTACTTTTATTTTATTTTATTTTGGTTTTTTGTTTTTTTTTAATATCTGTAAAGTGACATTCCAGCTGAGAAAACCTTACCCCTAAATAACTACTACTACAGGGAAAAAAGAGGAATCTCGGTGAATGGAACAGCCTGTGCTCCCCTTGGCAGCATCCCTTCATGGGGAGTGCTTCCCATGTGCTCCATCCACAAGGAAGTGGCACAGAGCTCCTGCCAGCTGTGCACCTCTGGAGTGCAGCCTCCAAAATGCCGCCTCCAGGCCTACAACCTGCCTCCCTCCAAGCAAAACTTCCGCTTGCCATTAAAGCTGAGGTGTTAATTCAGGCTCAGGGGAGCCTGCAAATCTTCTGGTCAGGCTGTTGGGAGTCCAGAAAGGGAAAGAGAGATGGAAAAGTTGCTGGGAGGAAATTTGAGGGCTCTTCTGTGGAAAGAGCTCTCTGAAGAAGCCAAGCTCAGCCTTAAATTTGTCTCTGGAGTAAAACCTTCCCAAGATGAAACAGCTGCAAAAGCAGGAGCTCTCGTGGGATGGGATGATTGCTCCTCTCTAGGTCTCTTCCCTGGGTGGGAAATGAGAAATTAGAAACTGCCCAATCCATTCTTCCTTCAGGACACTGATCCTTTAAGAGCCACCAGCCTGCTCCAGTGGCCACTCTCAGTCAGGGAGCCAGGAGTGAGCACTGCAGCATTCCAGAAACCTGAGCAGGACCAGCCTTCACACCTGCTGCAGCTCCACAGCTGTGCCATGGGCACAGCGGTCCCTGTAAAGTCCTTTTCCAGATCAACCTGGGATGTCCAAGAGGTTCCTGATGGACCTCAAGGACAACAGCCTTCTATTAATATTCCCAAGCAGAACCAAAATGGCTCATTTTCTGTTCCACTGACTCCAGCCCAAGCCATCTGTATGGGCACAGGGTATTTTTTTCCCCACTATTGACAGCCATATTTATTATTTTTAATCTATGCCCATAAATTGGCAAGTGGGGAGAAGCAGATAAAATGGAAAAAGGAAGTCTCATGAGATCAGTTGGACTCATTAAATGTTTGGCACTCTGTGATTATCCTTTGGCAATGAAATGCCACTGCTATATTTTAGCAGGGAACACGATACCTTAATGTACAGGAGAATCTCCTCAGCCCAATTCTGGTACTCTTGAGAGAGGAGAAATTCAATCATCTGTGACCTGGATTGCATTTTTTAATGTCTGCCAAGCTAGATAAAATATTTAAATATTCACTTTTATATCAGCCCACATGAGGATTTGAGCATCTCACGTTGTGTAACACAGCATGGCCTACTTTGGGGAGGATGTACAGAAATAGGCACATATGTACAAAATACTGAGTGTGCAGCATGTGGGGCAGACAGACAGTGTTAATTAGTGTGGCACAATCCCAGCAGCACCAGCCCAGAGCAGCCAAGGAAGGAATTGGTGTCACTTCTGTTGGATTTCAAAGGTCACCTGAGCAAAAACCAGGTGAATCTGCCTCAAATGAAGGTGCTCAAGGGTGGCTGAGTCCCTCAAGTGAAGGCACTGAGGATGGAATGGCTCTCCTGGGATTGGGGCTCCTGGTGCCACCATGGGGCATGAATGCTCCAGCTGGGAGATCCTGGAGGTCTTTTCCCACCTGAAAGATTCCTGGTGCTTGCCTGCCTCGTGGTGCTGCTGGCAGGGTGGGCAAGAGCTGGGTGTGCCATGGTCAGACCAGAAATTTGGGTGTCCAAACCCACCCTGAGGTTACTACCCCAGCAGCTCTGCCAGACTCCCTGGGATGAGGATGGGGGATCCCACCCCTGCTACCAAGACAGCTCAAGAGTTTCCATGGCAGTCCTGGCCCCTGGAAGAGGGGGACTGTGATGTTTCCAACCAGCTGGCAGGGCTGGGAGGCCGTGGTGCTGCTGGCTGGCCTTGCAGCTGACAATGTGAACTGGGTTTGTGCTACCAGGGGATTTCCTTCAGCAGAACAGGATGGGTGAAGATGTGCTGGGATGCCCAATGGGGACATGGTGTAAGAACATAAAGATGTGAGGAAATGGGGGTGAGCCCTTCCTGCCCACCCTGGGGCTGCCAGCTGTGCAGCTGCTCTGCAGATGTGGCCTGTGCACAGGGTGGGCAAGGAATGAGTGACCTAAATGACCTTTAGGGCCCCTTCCAACCTTCCTGTGATTGTCAAGCCCTTTGCCATGCAATGGCACCAATCCTGGCAGCTGCCAGTGCCAGCACAGGTGCTGTGGGAGGCCCCAGGGACAGCCCTGACCTGCCACACACCCCTGGAGCCCTGCCCCAATTTCCACGCTCCCATGTGACAGGCACAAAGCAACTGGTGCATGAAAAGAAGGGACCTGAACTTTTAGGGGCACTGGGCTGCTCTCCAGCTCCCACCAGGACTGGCTCAGCTTTGCAGAACTGGGACAGTCACAGAGCCAAGGGATGAGCCAGTCCTGTGTGCTCCTGAGCCCTTTTGGGGCCTGTGGGACTCCTCAGCTCCTCTGGGTTCCCACAGAGACTCCAGCCCCTCGGCCTCTGCAACAGGTAAGAGCAGCTCCACCAGCCCCTGCTGCTTTCTCTCACTCATAAAGGGTTATTACTCTCCCTAAATTCCCTAAATAAAGGAAATTTCTCTTTGATTACAAACAGTTTTGGGATTGTATCTACGGCAACAACGCTCCACCAGGAACACCACCTGAAATGCTGCCCTGAATTTTCACATTGCTTCCTTCTGAACCCGCTCCAGGCCAAACCCCAGCTGCTTTCCCAAGGAAAGCAGGTCCTGAGCATTGCAGGGGCTCTCTGTAAAAAGCTCTTGCAGCCATTTCCCTGCATCTCAAAGGGTCAACATCAGAATCAAGAGCTCTCAGTGAGCAGCAGGCGTTTCCTGGCTACCTGCAGGGCACTGTGTCTCCCTGCCTCCTCTGGTCATTCCTGCTCCTTGGCTTTTGCAGATGAGTTATTCCATATATCCTGCTGCCTCTTGCCTTGTCCTCTCCCACATCCCAAATCCACTCTGCACCCCTGCCCAAGCCCACTCAGCACCACAGCTCCCAGCCCGGGTGTTGGAGGTCTGCAAGGTGTCACATCCAAGGGACAAGAGATTATTTTGTGCCACTCAGGAGAAGGGAGAGCTCCTGGGGACATTTCCCAGCAGCTGGGCAGAGGATTCAGCACATCTGGCCATGAGGGGTTTGTCACTGAGGGCAAATGAGCAGATGTTTGGGACATTGCTCAACAGCAGCATTTCCCAGGAAATCAGCAACCTGATAGTGCAAGGTGTTCCTGCCCTTGGCAGGGGCTTGGAATGGGATGGTCTTTAAGGTCCTTTTTATCCCAAACCATTCTAGGATTTTGTCAATCTGAGGATCAGCATTTGGGTCTCAGCCATATCCTCCCACCTCTTTTACAGGTCTGGCTGCTTCTACATAGTCAAAATACTGCTGAAGCAGCCATCACCTACAGGGCTACTGGGAGAGGCAGGGAATTGTGCACAGAGCTCAGGCTTTCCCCATCCAGGGGCTTGTGGAACAGGGGTACACGAGAGAGGGTCTGGGGACATCACACTGGCCAGCCCATGGCTGGTCCTGGCCCACTTTCCACAGGTGGGGAACCTCTCCCAGCTCTCTGCAGCTTTTCGCCCCTGCCTGTGATATTTCCAGTATTTCCCACCCCTTTGCTCTGCCTTCCTCTGTGCCTCCTCTCTTTGTAGCTCTGTGAAAAGTCTTCCATGGGTCACGCTCTTATTTGATGGGAAAGCAGGTATTTTTAGTGCTGAAATAGGGGCCTGGGCACCCAGCTCCTCCATCAGAGCCCAAATGTGGGACAGGGGACGGAGCAGGATCAGGTAGGGGGAATCAGTGCCTGGCTCTGAGCTGGTCTCAACTGTACAGGCACAGCTTGTGGGGCTGCAAAGTGCAAGTTGAGAGTTTACCTGAAAGCAGCAGATTGTCTGATTCACTTTTTCTCAAATAACACTGAAATGGTGCCACACTAAGGCCAAGGAGAGCTGGGCTCAGGGAAGCTCCCTGGACACCTCCATTCCTCTGCTGGAAAAGGCAGGACAAGCCTTGACAAGGCCGTGTCTCCCCTGCCTTCCCTCTTTGCTCCTGGAAAACCAGCTCTGAGGGTGGCTACAGGCTAAGGTCACCAACACCCCGGGCTGCTCAAACAGCCTGCTCTAGTGGAAGGTGTCCCAGCTCTAGCTGGACTAGATGGGCTTCAAAGGTGCCTTCCAACCCAGAGCATTCCATGATTTTCCAGGGAGCAGCCACACAGAGGTGTAACTGCTATGGAATGTGGCGCAGGGAAGGCGGCTCCTGCCCACACGCAGCCTTTGGAGCTGCCTGACCCCAAAACCACCGGCAGCAGAGCATCCCCAAGCCCACACGGCCACCCCTGCGCTCCCGTGGTGGCACCAGCTGTGCAAACAAGGCTTCTTCTCCAGGAGCTCCTCGTTATCACAATTAACATTTAGCTGAAAAGGCGCCGCTGCCTCTGGGGCTCCCTGCTCCCTCAAAGCGCTCTCAGGGCCGGTCCTTGCTCTTGCTCCAGGTGTAAATCTGGAGTAATCCTATTAACCTGCCTTCAGAGAATTTCGCAAGTCATTAACTATGAAGGTGCTGCTAATTTCTGCTCTCACTGCCTCCGAGGTGCATCCTACCAGTGCTGCTGCTGCTGCTGCTGCCGCTGCTGCTGCCCGAAGGGATTTTGACATAGTGTAAAAGCAAAGCTCCAGACCGAGCGGGGCCACCCCGCGGCGGCGTTGGGGAAGGTGCCTATACACACCTGGAACGGAGCCGGGAGCTCCGAGCCAGCCCAGCCCGGGGCCCCTCAGTCCGACCACTCGTTATCGTCCAGCTCGGAGTCGTCGTCGGACTCGCTGTACTCCACCGCGATCCGGCGCGACAGGATCGTCGCCACGTCGTTGCCCACGGGCTCCTTTTTGGCCTCTTGTTCCCACTGCTCCTGGACTTTCCGGAGTTGGATTCCTAGAGGAAAGGGGGGAAGGTTTAGGGGGGATTGCACCCTTCCCTCTCCCGCGGTTATAAAGTATTGGCTGAGACGAGAGGGCTGCTGCTCTGGTGGTTACGCAGCTATGTGGGATAATAGGATGGGATTGGTAGGACAAGAGGGAATGGCTGTAAACTGAAAGAGAGTAGGCTCAGGTTGGATGTCAGGAAGAAATTCTTCGCTGTGAGGGTGAGGAGGCCTTGGCACAGGTTCCCAGATCAGCTGTGGCCGCCTCTGGACCCCTGGAAGTGTCCAAGGCCAGGGTGGACAGGGTTTGGAGCAGCCTGGGATAGTGGGAAGTGGAAAGGGTGGAATGGGATGAGCTCTAAGGTCCCTTCCTGCCCAAACCATTCTAGGATTTTATTAATATGTATGGTTACAAAGTATCACAGAATAAAACTCCTCCTCTGCTTCCACTCAGCCTGAAGATACTGAACCGTCTGGAAGGTTAAATTTACCATTCAACCTGGAGATTGGCAGGAAAGGGAAATGTGGGAGACTGTCACCTTGAAATTATAGCCTTCTGATGAATGTTTTCATAGTTGTAGTGCACCTTCTCACGAGTCTTCTGTAAACACAAGTTGTTTACCACATTCCTTCTAAGAAATGTCATTTGATGGACTTCTAGTTTGACCAGTGTGATTGGAAAGGTGGTAACCTTCTTCTCCAACCCCTGGTCATTGTCCAGAATCTATAAATACCAAGGTCAAATAATAAACCTTCCTCATCCCTATTCTAACACTGTTGTGTTGCTGTGGCTCACCCCGTGCCCTCTAGCGACAAAGGACACCTTGGAGCCACCACAACCTGCCAGGAGGCCAGGCTCCAGCAATCCATGGGGCTCCATTCCACCTCCAAGCGGGGCTCCCCCACCTCGTCCCCGCATTTATCCCCGCACACCCATCACGCCGCCAGCCTCGCTCTGTCAGGGCGCGGTGTCCCCGCTGTCACTCACCCCTGCGGATGGCTGCCAGCAGGTCGCTGCGGGCGTCGCTCATGGGCATCAGCGGCACCTGCGGCTTGCGCGGCTCCGGGGCGGGCGGCGATGCGGAGTGCGCGGGAGACGCGGACACGGCCGGGGGCCCGGGCGGCGGTGGCGGCGGGGCCACCGGGGGTCCCATGGGGCCGGTCTGCGGCGGGGNCGGGGACGCCGAGTAGGGGCCGGGGGGCGCGGGGGGCGGTGAAGGGGCGTAGGATGGGGCTGCGGCCGAGCCGGGGCCCAGCGCTGGCGGAGCAGAGATGGGGCTGTCGAAGGCGGTCTGCGCCGACGGGATGACGGGCGGCGGCGGCGGCGGGGCCGGAGGCACGAAGTACTCGGCCATGGGCACCGGCTGCGGGCTGCAATGGGGGGCAGAGGGGTCAGTGCCACGAGAATCACACGGTCGAAGGATGGGCTGAGTTAGAGCAGAGCCGCAGGGATCATCCAGTCCATCTCTGGGCCCTCTGGGCACCGTCCTGCCCTGTGCATCCCTCAGAGCTTTGTCCAAACATGCCTGGAGCTCTGGCAGGTTTGGTGCTGTCATCATTTCCTGCTCAGTGTCCCACGACCCTCTGAGGGAAGAATCTTTTCCTGATATCTGACCTAAACCTCTTTTAACACAGCTTCAGGGCATTCCCTCGGGTCATCACAAAGAAGGGATCAGCATCTGCCCCTCCGCTTCCCCCCAGGAACCTGCAGGCTGCAATGTCTCCCCTCAGTCCCTCTCCTCCAGCTGGATACACCAAATGCCCTTAACCACTCCTCTCACAGCTTCTCCTCAAAGCCCTTCACCACCTTCATGGCCTCCTTTGGACACTCCCTGATTCCTCAATGTCTTTTTTACATTGTGGTGCCCAAAACTGCCCCCGGTATTTGAGGTGAGGCCGCCCCAGTGCAGATCAGAGCAGGAAAATCTCCTGCCTTGCCTGGCTGGTGATGCTGGGCCTGATGCCCTCCAGGGCACAGCTGGCCCTCCTGGCTGCCAGGGCACTGCTGACTGAAGGATGGCACCCATTACCCATCCCAGCACCCAACTGGCTCGTGAACCAAAACAAAACCAAACCTCTGGCTTGGTTTGCTCTGAACCCCAATAAAATCTCAGTCCCTGAGTCAGAACAGTGGTGTAGGTCTGCTGGTGCAATGGGCTATGGCTCATGCATTGGTGGAAAGCAGGCAACACCCCAGAGGAAAACCCTCCATCCACCCTGCCCTCTTACCAGGGATGACATTACCCCAAAAGCTCTCCCAGCTGACTTAGCCTTGAGTCTCACCAGCAGTTTTGTACCACGAAATCCGCCGAGGAGGCCTCACCCTGCTCCATCAGCCCAGAAACGGGGGGGAAATCACACCCCTAGCAAGCCTCCCTTCCCTTGGACAGCGAGCAGGCTGAAGCTTTACCCGTAATCCTTGACGAGGTGGGGTCTGGGCCCGTTGAGGACGGCCTCGGGGGGCGGCGGCGCGTGGGGCTGCTGCAGCCGGGTCAGGCTGTTCTGCCGGCTGCCCGTGGCCGGCCGGAACACGTGCTCCGGGGGGTTGGTGGCTGCCAGCACCCCCTCCTTGTGCTCCACCGGGGCCAGGTGAGCCGCCGGGGCCAGCAGCTGCGCGGGGTGGTTGGGGCTGGCCGGGTACGAGTGGTCGGCAGCGTCCGACGCGTAGGATCTGCAGCATGGGAAAACCCGACTGTTGTATTCCTGAGGGAGCTCGGCTGGCGTGGGTTTGGGGAGTGTTTTGGGGGGTTGAGGCAACAAAACAAGGAAAGGCCACGGAAATATCGATGTACAAGACAGCAGAGTGAGAGCAGAGGGGAGGGGGATGCAACAGAGCCGAGCCGTTCTCTTCCCTGAGCTGCAAAACGGGAAGTGCTCGGGTTTTTCCCAATGCCAAGGCTCCTCCTGAGGCCCAGGATGACACTCTGGGGACACCAGCTATCCATGAAGCTGAGCTGAGCACCCCGACCCCGCTGTGGGCAACAGGACCCCCGCAAAGACGGAGAGGAAGAGCAAAGCAAAGGAGAGGCGTGAGCTGAAGGTGTAGGAGGTAGAACCTGCCTATTATCTGGGGACAGTGATCCTTCCGATGACGCCATGTGATAGGGGGATGGTGAGAACCTGTTATCCGGCCGGAACTCTTTGTCATACGCCATCATGTTCCACTCCAGGCGCCTGTTTCGGGCTTTTCTCACTTTCTTCACCTCCCGGGTGGAGTCCTCCACCAGCCGCTGCTCCTGGGGGAACACAAAGTCATGGCTCCACCTCCAGCCCGGCTCCTCCAGACTGGGAGTAATCCCTGGGGAGCATCACCCAGCCCTGTGGGAGGCACCCAGTGCAGGGGAGGGGAACATGAAGGATGCAGCAGGAGGTGACTGTGCCCAGGTCCCCAGCATCCCCAGCTCCCTTGTCCCCCACCTGTCCCCCCTCACCTTCTGCCTGCGCTTCTCCTTCCTCTTGTCTTCTGTCGCCTGCAGCATCTTCTCCTTCCATAAGTTGAAGAAGTAGGAGGGGTCGGTGTAGAATTTGAGGCCGTCCTTCTTGTCATCCCTGGGGGTTGGGAAGTGGGGAGAGAGGGTTACCAGCCCCAGGAGAAGACCCCCTGTTCCCCTTCCCAAGAGCTCTGGTACCATCACGACCATGAGCTGCTGCCCCACCACAAACACGTCCAGCACAGCAGTCACTGCCTGCCAGGCGCAGACACACATTCCAAGCATCCCACGCAGTGGGGCTGGCAGCATAGCAGCTGAAAAAATCCAGCCTGATCCTTCTCATGGACAGGACCCCTCAGGGGAAGCACCGTGCCCCGTACCTGTAGGGTGTGAGGATGTTGAGCGGCGGGGGCTTGTCGCAGCGCTGGTACATCTCCATCACCGGGTTGGGGATGGAGTTGCGGGACACGACCTGCTGGTTCTGCACCGTGGAGCTCTTGAAGGCTTTCCTCATGTTGATGTCCTGCAGCGAAACTGGGGGGGCACAGGAAGGACAAGGCATGCAGGGGTGGCCTCAGCCTGCCCAGCAAGGCATGGTGGGGCTCTGGTCCCGAGAGCACATCTGGACATGACCCCAAACCTCTCACCTTCCTCCACAGTGGAGTCCAGCTGCGTCACCTTGATGACCAGCAGGTCCACCCTCTCCTGCAGTGAGTTCATCCGCATGTAGAAGCTGTTGGCTTCGTTGAACAGCTCTCCAAAGATGTCCTCTGCGTGCCTGCCTGGTGGGGACAACGCACCTGGCACCGCTGCAGGTGCCTCACCCAGCTCAGCCCATCCCCATGACCTCCCCACTGGCTCCCTGGGGTGCCCATCCCAGTCTGGATTTCTGGGAGCTGGGCCTCATCCTCTCCCAAAGTGCTGCAGGGAGGCAGGGGAGCCCAAATGAGCACCCCTTTCCAGTGAGAGCAGTACCCACAGGGGCACAGAACATTCATGGCGCCCCAAAGAGCCCTGGGATCCATCAGGACAGATCAAGCCAAAAAATGAACATCACACAACATGACCTGGGGAAATTCAGCCCAGGTAGAAAGCCAAGGACAGGGCATAGGGGACAGTGCCACAGCAGGGAGAATCTGCATTGTGTTTCACTTTTTCAGTTCTTTTCCTGCATCTCTCAGTGCATCCCTACAACAGCTCATTTATTTAGAGTTATTTATTTGGATATAAGGATTATTTAGCTATTTATTAGGATTATTCCCATCATGGAGCTGAGCAAGGTGTCTGGCAGAACATTGCTGATACCTGTAGGCTACAGCATCTGTCTCATCCCATCTCCCCAGATCCTCAGGATTTCCTCCAATCCCACCTTTTAAACAGTTCCCAAGATCAGGGCACTTTTGAAACCTCCTTGGAACATTCACCAGTTTGGTCATATTTGATTCCTTTTTCCCCTGGACTAGGAGGCCTGAGCAGACGTGGGTACCGCTCCTGTGAGCTGCTGCATTTCCAGCAGCTCCCTAAATCCTGGGTGTATTTTTCTGGGAGTGTTTTAGGTCAGAATCTACTTCTGGAGTAGTGCAAAAGACCCTGAATATCTTCTCTCTCTGTTTTCAGTGGATATTCAGCATGAAATAGGTTGCCCCTGTTAAACCTTCACACTGGTGCGTGCAGCACTCTCATCTGTCCCTTTTCTGCTGAGATCAGTCCCAGGGCAGGAAGACACCTGAGGATTTAGACCTTTGATAGAGACCTCTGTTCCTCAAAAACCTCTGACTTTAAAAAGAATAGCTTGGGGTATTTTAAACCTTCACCTGACCTTCCTATTTCTGGCTAAATGGAGAAGCAAGCGGCTCCTGAAGGCTTTCTGTCCCCCACTGCACCGACCAGCTGTGGGAGGAAAACGGGTCTCAAAATGTCACCACGTCCCCACTTTGAGCTTGGCTCTGAGCATCCTCCTACTTTCAACAAGCTGGATAATTCCTACTGAATCAGGAGCGGCTGCAACCCCCATGGCTCTCACACAAGCCTTGTTTCTCTGTGTTTGGGAGTGACTGTGGCATCCCGGTGCCATCCCAGTGCCATCCCAGTGCCATCCCGGTGCCATCCCGGTGCCATCCCAGTGCCATCCCAGTGCCATCCCACTCCAGGTTGCTGTGCCATGACTTACTGAGGCTGCCCAGCTGCTTGATGATGGCAGCCAGGGTGCTGTTGGTGACACACTCCAGCTCACTCGTTACCCCATCGGGAAGGGCCCCCCGGCACAGGTGCCGGGGCTCGATGTTCCTCTTCACCAGCGGCATGGCGAGCCCTCACGCCTCTCCTGGCAGAGGAAAGAGAAAGGAAAGATGAAAACACACAACTTCTACCCTTTGCCTGTTCTCCCCGTTTCTGCCCAGGAGGTTTTTTCCTGCCCACACTGGGACAGCAGGGCTTCTCCAAGCAGGGGATGCTCTGGGGGTGCAAACCTTGAGGTGCTGGTGAGGATGCCAAGGTGGAGGTGAGGATTTTGTCCCTACCTCTGTGCCACTGTGTCCTGTCCCACTCACTTTCCAGAGCTGTGCTCAAACCAGGAGCAAACTCCCCTGTGCTGCAGCCCTTCAGCTGGCCCCGAAAAGCCTCATCCAGCCCAAAGAGAGGCAAGGAAGCGCTTGTAATGCCATTATTTCCAGCTCACTGCAGGCTCTCCAGGGTTTTATTTGTGCACACACTACACTGAGACAAGCTTCTGTGGCCAGCTCATCCCAGCTCCTGCACAGCCCCCACAGCATCCCTGGGTGCCCCCATAGCTCCTGTGGGCCCCTACTCTATCTTTGGGTGTCCCCACAGCATTTCTGGGTGTCCCCACAGTATTGCCTGGGTGTCCTCATAGCTCCTGTGTTCCCCCACAGCATCTCTGGGTGCCCCCATAACATTTCTGTGTGTCCCCATAGCTCCTGTGTCCCCCCACAGCACCTGTGGGTGACCTCCAGCATTTCTGGGTGTCCCCATAGCTCCTGTGTGCTCCCACAGCACCTTTGGGTGCCCCCACAACATCTCTGGATGCCCTCACAGCATTTCTGGGTGTCCCCATAGCTCCTGTGTGCTCCCACAGCATTTCTGGGTGTCCCCATAGCTCCTGTGTTTTCCCACTGCATCTTTGGGTGCTCCCACAGCATTTCTGGGTGTCCCCATAGCTCCTGTGTGCTCCCACAGCATTTCTGGGTGTCCCCATAGCTCCTGTGTGCTCCCACAGCATTTCTGGGTGTCCCCTGCTCCACTGTCGCCCACCCCAGAGCTGGGGATGGTTCATTTCCTGCAGGGTTAAGGAGATGTAGGGAGATCTCCACACCCAAAGGCCTCATCCCCACTGAGGGCACCCATGGGAGCTGCAGGGAAAGATGAGGGATGGGCACCACGGGGTGTGGGGTGCTGGGGACAGGGTGATGGTAAATGTAAAGGGTGAATGGTGGGGAGCAGGCCGGGGAAAGAGGCAGAAAAGGAGCATTTCTTATCCACGGGGGTGTCTCCTGGGACTGGGACACGGACTGGCAGCGACCCCACAGCCTCACACAAGGGGGCTTTAAATGCCACGAGTGCATCTGCTGAGCTCCCAAAGCAAAGGCAAACTGCTCATAAGGACCGGAGAGCCCCACCAGCATCCCCAGAGAGCAGAATCCCCCATCCCACATCCCGGGCACTCCCCACCCGCCCCATCTGCCGCAAAACTTTGGCAGGGAAGGAAAAGCAGCTCCCATGAGGCGCCGGCAGCGGAGCCAGCGATGCTGCCCGAGAGCGCAGCCAGCAATCTGCAGAGTTCACATTTTTTTGGCCCCGGCAGCGTTAGACAGAACAGTTTCCCATTGACAGCGCCCGGCCAGCGCTCCCAGCAGCAGCAGCAGCTCCTCCGCTGTTTTCAAATGCAAATTCAAGCTCCCCCCATGGAGAAGCCTTTTCCAAGGGCTGGGCTCTGCCCCAGGGCACTCGGGGCGCCGTGGGGAGGAGCCCGGGGATGAACCCTCGGCGGGGCTGTGCGATCCTTCGGGCTCAGAGCAAACTCTGCGCCCTCCGGTGCTTCCCACAGCCGCTGCTCATGGATGTGATGTTGTCCCCGCCGCCCAAAAATCAAGATTTCTGCCAGCTGTTTGTTCCTCTGTGACAGCATTTGCAGGGCAGGCTCTGGATGTTTGCTCTGGCCATGCACAACCTCCCTTTCTGGGCTCCCCCGAGCTCCCCAGGCTGTGCAGCTTCACCCAGAGCTGGTTTTATGTGTCACCCCAAAATCTGCCCTCAGAGGCTGAGCCCTGGCACGTCCCGGGGCTGCAGGGACTGGAGGGCACAGGGGACAGCCCTTAACGAGCTGCCTGAGCCCAGCAATTAGAAACAGGGAACAAAGAGCCATTCTCAGCATCCCTTTGGGTCACAGCCACTGGACACAGCCTCAGGCACCCAGGGCTTTTTGTCCCTGCACAGGGGACCCAGGGGGAATTGGGGCCACCTGAGCCCACAGCCCCCACGGGGACCCTGGAGCAGAATGAAGGGGAAAAAAAAGGGATTTGTGGTTTGGAACTTCCCAGCAGGGACAGATTGGAAGAGAGGCAGAAAGTGGGTGAAGGGTGTGATGGCAGCATTTGAGATTGTGCCATGGGAGAGCATCCCTGGGGGAGGAAAATCCCTTTAATCTCACCCCAAAGAGGCCAAACAAGACTCTGAGCTTGCAGCAGAAGGAACCAAGGAGGAGCTGAGCACATTTTAATGCAAGGACTGCCTGTAAAGGCAATTTTGAGCAAACCACAGGAGGAGCTGCTTTCCAGCCCTCCCTCCTCAATTAATGGAGCTCAGGGATCAGAACCCCGGGACAGCCCTGCCCTGACAAATATTCTCTCAACCTGCTGCACCAACAGCACCAAACCCCTGACTTCTGCCTTGAAATCCCAGCTTCTCATCCTCTCCCGGACACCAAATCCACTCTCTCCCACTGGGCTGTGATTTACAGCCCTGCAGGAAGATCCAAAGCAGCCTGAAGGACCAGGTGTGCTCTGGGTGGCCCTGCAAGGAGGGACAGCCTGGTGACCACAGATTTTTCAGGTGGCAGATTTTTTGGGTTGGTCAGTGCCTGGCACCTGCAGCCCCGGAGCCCTGCTTGGGAGAGAAGGGAGAAGTGTCCTGGCTCCCACCTTCTTTCCACGGTGGAGCAGAAAACAATTTTGGGGATTGTTTTTCATGGGTGTTCCCTGCAGGAGAAACCTGGAGAGGGAGTGGAGCTGTGGCAGGGATGAGCAGCGCTGGTGGGAAGGATGCCCATGCTGCACCTCACCAGCTGCAAATCGAGGCCCCTCCAATGTTTCTGATGGAATTGGGTGGTGCATGGAGCAGCAGGAATGAGGGAAAACTCCTTCACTCTGTGTCAGACGGCCAGGAAAAACCCCAGCTTGGATTTGGGGAAGATGTGGGTAAGTGTGTGGTGAGGCAAACGCCTCAAGACTGGGAGCTGAGCTCAGCCCTGCACTTAGCTCAGTTCTAGGCCAAGCTTTGGGGCTGTTTGCCCAGCCCTTGCTATTGAAGCTCTTTCCCAATTTGGGCTTCCCAGAGCCCTTCTGAGCTAGTTCCTGCCAGGAACTGGAGGATTTTGAAAGGCAGCAAATCTTTGGTCAGATGCCAGGAGCCAGAGCAGTGTTAAAAACAAGAGATATGTTGAAAAATATATTAACCTTGAACGAAAAAAAAGTTTATAAGTGAATATTAAACAAACAAAAAGTGCCAGATCTTGTGGTGGCTGCTCAGGACCCTGTTTTGGTGCAGAACCCTTGGAATGGAGATATGAGGAAGAGCTGGAGTCAGGAGGGAGGCACAAAGTAGTCCTGAAATAGTGAAAAGAGCAGCAAAACCCCTGAATGTGAAGTCAGGGAAAGGACAAGAGGCAGAGCTGACACTCAGTGGGGCTTGCAGGTGCCCGAAGGAGCTCGTCCTGTGGAGTTTGGCAGCATGGATCTGGTACAAAGAGGGCTGGGAAGGATCTGGGGGTGTGTGATGCTTCTGAGCAGACAGAAATAGGTGGTGGGTGTGAAAGCAGCAGGTTCTCGAGGTGCTGATTTGTGGAGCTGTGCCACAGCGTGGTGGAAACCAGCGTGGGATGGTTCAAAGAGCAGCAGGACAAACCTGCAGAGGACAGAGGGGCCACCAGCAGCAATCTCTGGCTCAGGTGGCTCTAAACTCCTGCTTTCCTAACAGTTTCCATGGGGAGAGCAGAGCCTGCAGCCTACAGGGGCTGAAGTTTTGTTGTCTCAGGAGAAATTCAGCCAGGAAAAACTGTGCAGGCGGCTCTTTGTGGTGCAGGGAAAAACCTGCCTGGGAGAGCTGGGCCAGATCTGCTGATTTACTTCCCACAAAATGGAGCAAGCAAGGACTGCTTGCTCTAATTTACAAAATGCATCTGTGACCACTTCTTCATTTGTTGCCAGCCCAAATGCCTGAGAGCACCACCAGCATGACAAATGTCACTGCTCCCTCTGAAGGTGATCATTGCTCCAGAGTTGCTGTCCAAAGGTTCATTAAATAAATTAAACCTGCTGGATCCCAAGTGTTGCCCTCTCTCAGAAGGAAGCAGAGGGCAGGATTTCAGCCAGAGTAAATTCTCAGGGTGCCACTTGGGGCTGGTGGGCATGGGAAGAGCAACGCCACTGCCTGCCCCTTCCTTGAGACCTCTGCATCCTGAAGGAGCCTGGCTTTACAAATGGTCTGGGGCCATGGAAAGCATCCCAGCCCCTCTGGAGCGTCAGAGAAGCATCAGGTGGAAAAATGCCTCAGGGATTGAACACCCCAGGCCATGGGATGGTGTTTTTGTCCCCCATCCCCAGGATATCAGCCCAAGGAGCTGGGAGCCGGGGCTGAGAGCTCGCTGTGAAATGAGCAGAGAGGTCTCAGCCCTGCGTTGACACAGAGGGATTTCTGCTCTTGGGCAGGGACAGATTTGGGTGGAGCTGGGGAAGGGCCAGGAGCTCCTGCCAAAGGGGGGAGAGAGCTGTGACCTGTGTCCATGGCTGGATCAGTGACCTGTGTCCCTGGCTGGATCAGTGACCTGTGTCCCTGGCTGTGACCTGTGTCCCTGGCTGGATCAGTGACCTGTGTCCCTGGCTGGATCAGTGACCTGTGTCCCTGGCTGTGACCTGTGTCCCTGGCTGTGACCTGTGTCCATGGCTGGCTCCGTGACCTGTGTCCCTGGCCGGAGCCGGTGCCTGTGTCCCCTGCNTCTCAGGGTGCCACTTGGGGCTGGTGGGCATGGGAAGAGCAACGCCACTGCCTGCCCCTTCCTTGAGACCTCTGCATCCTGAAGGAGCCTGGCTTTACAAATGGTCTGGGGCCATGGAAAGCATCCCAGCCCCTCTGGAGCGTCAGAGAAGCATCAGGTGGAAAAATGCCTCAGGGATTGAACACCCCAGGCCATGGGATGGTGTTTTTGTCCCCCATCCCCAGGATATCAGCCCAAGGAGCTGGGAGCCGGGGCTGAGAGCTCGCTGTGAAATGAGCAGAGAGGTCTCAGCCCTGCCTTGACACAGAGGGATTTCTGCTCTTGGGCAGGGACAGATTTGGGTGGAGCTGGGGAAGGGCCAGGAGCTCCTGCCAAAGGGGGGAGAGAGCTGTGACCTGTGTCCATGGCTGGATCAGTGACCTGTGTCCCTGGCTGGATCAGTGACCTGTGTCCCTGGCTGTGACCTGTGTCCCTGGCTGTGACCTGTGTCCCTGGCTGTGACCTGTGTCCCTGTCCCACTGCGAGGCGCTGCCCCCGCCCCTCCTCCGGCCCATCTGTGGCTCCTCCTCTGCCAGCTCTGCCAGGAGGCATCAGCGAGCGAACGCTCCACAGCAAAGTGCAACACAACGTTAAGTCATAGCTAAAAATATTCCTCAGGAGCTTTATTAGTAAATGCCACAGTTGGTGGTTTGCTTTGGGGGTTGTTTTTGGTTGGTTTATTTTTTTCCCCTTTCTACTGTAAAATGTTTCAGCTCTAGGAACAGCACTTTGCTAAACTGTCCCTAAACCCTCACCACCTCCGCGGGCTGGGCTCTGCAGCATCCTTAGAAGGATGCCAAAAAAAATGCCTTGCTACTCTGGGGTCAGTGCAGAAACCTCGTCCTGCTGTGAGTCTGGTTTAAAACCAGCAGGCTCCTGGAGGGGTTTTATCTAAATGATGTTTCTTTTGGGGTAGGTGAGAGCAAGTGCTGTAAATCACAGAAGCACAGGAGGGGTTGGGTTGCAAGGGACCTTTAAGATGATCTCATTCAAGCCCCTGCCACGGGCAGGGACACCTCCCACTATCCCAGGGTGCTCCAAACCCTTTCCAACCTGGCCTTGGACAGGGATCCAGGAGCAACCACAGCTTCTCTGGGCAACCTGTGCCAGGCCCTCACCAAGATCACAGCCAAGAACTTCTTCCTCACTTTTAATCTAAATCTCTCCTCTTTTGGTTCAAACCCATTCCCCACTGACCTGTCACTATTTCCCCCTACAAAAAGTCTTTCCCTCCTTTTGATAAGACCCCTTCAGATACTGGAAGGGGCTCTCAGGTCTCTCCAGAGCCTTCTCTTCTCCAGGCTGAACAACCTCATCTCTGGCAAGTGGATTTTCAGGCAGCAGCTTTCCTTGGGGTTTAGTTAACATGGAGTTTGGGTTTTGTTGTTTGATTTCTCAGAAATGGGGAGCCCTCAGTGTCCCCTGGCACTGGTCATGGAGCTAAGGGCCACTTCTCCAGGTCCTTCCCATTCACCCTTTGGCTCTGTCTCTGCTATGGTTACAGATCAGAGTATCCATGCAAAACCCATGCCAAAAAAAGGACATCCATCCCGACACCTTGATGCTGAAGGGAAAAAGGAGGGGGAAAGTTGTGGATGAAACTATGCATGACCCTCCTCCATCACCCCTTGGCTGTTCCTGTGCGAGGAATGCCCGGCAGCAGCGGCACTGCCTTGATCTTCAGAGGAGGAGTCAGGGGCTGTGGCTGTGGGAACACAGCACAGATTTCAGCTCTGTTTTGGCTGCAAAAGATCCTTGCTGGCCCAGGAATCATGTGTTGTTTTTAATGACTCTATCACCAAAGGAAAATCTTCAATGACAGCTTTTTTTTTTTCCCCTTTTGTGCCCGGCTCATTACCAGAAGGATCTGCCTCGCTCGCTGCCGGGCTGTGCGAGCAGGACGCCGCTGAACAAACCAGCCTTTTTCTCCCCAGCATAGAAGGCGCTTTGATAAACCGGGGAAACCCTCGGCCAGCAGCGAGGGGTTTTCTGGAAAGCCTCTGCCTTTGGGAACGGCTGCAGGACCGGCATCTCCAGCCGCGGAGCAGAGCGCTCCCAGCCCGCTCCAACCTGCTCCCTGCGGGGCTGGGCTTCGCCTGCTGCTGGCGTGGGCTGCTGGATGTGCCCCCTACAAAACTCCGGGAGGATGTGGGGAAGAAGGGGCAGATCCCAGCCTGGAGCTGGCTGCAGCCTCGCTGCTCAGAGACATGCGAAATGCCGCGGGGTGCAGCTCAGAGGGTGTCTTTTTGGATGAGCAGCTCTGCAAAAAAAAAAAATGAAAAGAAAAAAAAAAAGCACGTTCTTGCTTTTCTTTTTTTATTTCTTAACACTTCTGGCTCGAGGGCTGTTGTTCGTAACTTGTCAAGATCTTGGCATCGGCGGCTGATTTGTCATCCGCCATAAAATGGAGGATGAGCATCTTTTGGTTCAGAACTGGGCCAAGGGAGATGACAGCTCAAAGCAAAATATGCTTCATCTCCAGTTTTCTCCGTGGGCTTCAGCTCCCGGGAAAAGGAGCGGACATTTGGGGTCTGAGTTGCATCACAGCGTTCTGGGTAAGAGCCCTTCTCCTGCTCTGCCTTTGCGACAGCACAGCCCGCTGCACATTAACCCTCTGCCTGCCAGAGAGGGCTGCGCTGGGCTGACGTTGCCATCACCCTGCCCTCCTCACCGAGCGCTGCAGCCGCTCACCCTGGGAGCTACCGAGATACTCAAATACCACCAAAATACCATTTTCTAAAAGAAAACGATTCCAGCAATCTCCTTAAAACCCAGCTAATGAGCTGCAGCGCCAGGGGTGTGCCTTGGCACGCTGAAGTTTGGAAGATGAATTATTAATCCTGCCATTCCCGAGCTGCCCGCACATCCCGGGGCTGCGCTCCCCTCCTCCGGCTCGCGTCCGGCCGCTGGCTCCGGTGTGCCCGGCACACAAAGCAGCCACAAACTCCGTTAAAAAGCGTCTCAACCCGCAGGTATTCCATCGCGCTGACACCACCACGAGGCAGCAACAACTCGAGTTGGAAGCGATAAAATTCAAGCTCCCTGCAAGTAGCTGAATCACTGAGCGTGGAGGCCCAGGCTCGGCACCTTTGAGGGGCTCTGGGCTCACCTGCAGCTCTGCCTTTTGGGGTGCCCCGGGCTGGGGGGGTCACCCAGGGGGCTCTGAACCCAGCGGGGCTCCAGATCCCTGCGAGGGCACCAGGATGGGGAGGGGGTGACATGCACAAGAGGTGACACCAGGTTGTGCCCTGCTCAGCGCTGTCCCCTCTGTATCCCCAGCCTCATAGCGGCCTGCAGAGCCCCCCGGACGCCCCCCGGTTGCCCAGCCGGGGGGTGATGAGCCCTGCTCGGCGCTGGCTGTGGGCGTACACGCTGGGCCCAGTTTATCCCGCACAGTGATGTGAAGATGAAGGATCCTCCCTCCCCAAGGATGTCAAGTGAAGCCCCCCGCCC
>VWYI01049406.1:279075-296773 GCA_013399455.1 Anthoscopus minutus | reverse complement strand
GGCCGGGGCCGGGGCCGCGACCGAGCAGGGACAGAGCGGGGTCGCCGCGCCCTTCCAGCCCCCGGAGGGCGGCTTCGGCTGGGTGGTGGTCTTCGCCGCCGCCTGGTGCAACGGCTCCATCTTCGGCATCCACAACTCCTTCGGGATCCTCTACATGATGCTGCAGAGCGACCTGGGCGAGGAGGAGAAGGACCCGGCGCTAGAGTTTAAAACAGGTATGGGCTCCGCGGCCCCTTCCCCGGGCCGGGCAGGGCAGGGCGTGCGGGGGGTGCCCGAGAGGAGCGGGGATGCCCGAGCGGAACGGGAAAGGTGCGGCGGCGCGGCCGGCGCTGCCTCCCGGAGCTGGAAGCTCCTTCTCGGTTGTGTTGAACCTCGATTGCTCCCTGCCCCCTCTATCCTCGTAGCCGTGGCTATATTTATCTCCGACAGCATCATGTGTTTCTAAGCTCCGATGTACTCAATTAAAAGTAATTCGGCTGAAAAACACGCCCTTAGCTTGTCCTGCCGGTGTGTCTTGGGGTAAAGAAGAGCAGCGCTGGTGAATCAGCTGCTGGGTGTGAGCCACCCCCTCTGGTTTTTTTTTATTATTGTTCTATTTTATGGGTTTTCAAGTTTTCTATCTGGCTGCCTCGTTGGCCGGGGGTGGCTGCAGGAGAGCATCTGCCCCGCCGCGCTCCCTCCGAGCCGTGTCCGCTCAGGGACAGCGGCACCGGGCAGGGCTGGCAGCGCCGCCTGCGCGGTCGCTCCGAGGGCAGCGCGGGGTCTCCAGAGCTTCACATCCCTGAAAAGCAAGATCCATGGGCTGCAGCCAGCTGTGTGTTTTGGCAGGACCGACAGGCCCGGCCAGGATGCAGACTGGGCAGGGTTAACGTGGAGAAAAGGGATGTTCTTTGCTGCCAAGACCCTGCTGTTGGAGCAGACTTGGCAGAGGGACGCCAGCCTGCTGGCGTGGTGATCCCAGCTGGAGACAGGTGTTGGGAGGCCCAGCCTTGTCCCAGGTCCTGCTATCCCCGCTGCAAGATCACATCCATCCCTGGCATGGACACCCGCGGCCCACCTTGCTCTCATCTGCCGGGTGGACGCTGGATGCTGAGGGAACCTGCTTGTGCTGCTGCCCTGGCTCTGCACGGGACGCGGGCAGCAGCCGGGAACCGGGAGTGTGCTGGGGTCCAGCTCAGTGCCAGGGCTGTGTGAGGACCTTAAAGCCTTGTTTTGGGGACCAGCGCTGCCCGCACCCCCCCGCTCAGCTGGCGCATGGCCGGCGAGTGCGGCGGGGAGCGCGCCGGGATGAAATTCATTACGGGATCCACCACATCTACAATCCCAAATTAACTCCGTGATACTCTCACCAGGGAAACGATGCGACCATGTAATTACGGGTACTAACAGAGTGCCACAGAGAGCTGCGGACGTGTGGCCAGTTGTAATTAGGGTGATTGATGGGCCGGGAGTGTGTGTGTGCTGTGTGTGCGCGCGTGTGATGCCCAGGAAGCTCATAGCGTAGCTCTCTGTTTCCTGCTGCCTGTGATTGTATCTAGAAAGCCTAAGGCAGGGCTCTAAAGGTAGAAGCGGTAACAAAAGAAATTAAACACTGCAAGTTCTGGTGGTTTCAAGGCTCTGTGCCCAAGACAGAGGTTGTAGGAGACAGCATCTGCCTCTTGCTCCTGCCATCTATTTATTTAAGGCTGTGACCGCACGGAGGCCTCGAAAAAGAAAAGGCGTGTGGGTGTGCGGGGTGAACCCGGGCTGGGTAATTAAATTGCCTGGGTGACGAATATATGCATTTTGGTCTGGGTGCCTAATGAAGAGGCCGTTAATAAGCGAGTGGTGGCTCCGAGGTTGCGGTGCCGAGGCTCTGGCGGCGGTGACGGAGCCCATCTGCGGCACCTCCGGGGCTGCAGCTGCACTGGCAGGGGCTGAGGGCAGCGGGGTGCAGCCCGGGGCCCCCCTCCAGCCTTTCCTCCCTCGCTCCCAACCCCTCCCCGCTCAGCGTTGCATAATTTCCCCGCGGCGCTCGTTTGCGTGCAAACATAATCAGGAAAATATCGTAGCTCCTTTCCAAGCGCTAAGTGATATGGCCTTCCTGAAAAGACCGGCGCTGTCTGTTTGTCCTCCGACGTCACTCTGAGCCCGCCAGCTGCAGGCAACAGCCGGACCCCCGGGAGCCCCTCATCCCTCGCCAGCGGGGAGCAGCTTGGGAGGACGAGTATCCGCTCCCCGCTCCGACAGCGGCATCCAGGACGGCTTTGGGCACGGCCCAGCCTTTTGTGCCTGCTCTTAAACCTCCTCCGGGTCTCAGGGAGGTGGGTTTGTATCAAAGAGGGGTTTTGGAGGCAAAATGGGGAGTGATGCTGTCAGCTGCTCAGGCATCCCTTTAAAAATAGGGTTCTGTTTATGCTAAAGCGGGTGCTAGTCGGCACTAAACAATAGCCGCCCCGGCTATAATTATCAAGGTTTATTTCTTGTTTGCATTGGTCACGTTTTCTTGCGTTTGATCTTGAGAAACGCAGGATCCGTGGAGTTCAGGTCTGGGGTCAGGCTTTGAAAACAAAACCCCGTGGCAGCAATGCATCGAATGCATAGGCTCCTCTCTTTAAAGAAATATACTGTGCTGCCTATGTCAACAAGCGCGGCGGGCTGGGGCGGGCGGGCTGTGCGACCACCGCGTGTCCCTGCCCCGCGGGACGCCAGCGCCGGGCCCTTTGCAAGGCACACTCTGTGCTCTCGGCTTTGTTTTCTTGCGGGGGGGAGTGGAGGAATGCTGAGACCGGAATGAATTAAAAAAAAAATAAAATATATATATATACGCGTGAGCACTCGGCCAGGAAAAAAAAAAAAATCCAGCTTTGCTGGAGAGGTGTTGAGTGATGTTTGAGGGTGTTTGCTGGGAGATGAGGGGTGATGTTTTGCTCTGGTTGTACAAGGCTCGTTCCGGTGCTGAGGGATCCACGGATGCGTGGCTGTCCCTGCGCTGGTCCCGCAGTGAGGGCTGGCACTGAGCCAAGGGCCAGATGAGCCACCCCAGCAGCTCACCTCCCCCAGCTCCAAAAGCCCTTCTGAGTGGCAGTGCAGTCCTGGTGAGCATTAACCGGGCCCTGACCTTCTTACACCAGTGTCTGCTCTGCCACTGCTTGGATGCTGCCCCAGCCTTGGGACAGGGGACTACAAAGTGACTTTGTCCTGCCCAGGGCTGTGCCCTCAGCCACGAGCCACCCAAAGGTCTCACAGGATGCTCCAGCTGCGGGGGTAGAGCCAGGAGAGTGGCATTTCTTGGTGCATCCTGTTTCTTCAAACACATCCTTGATGCTGTACCTGAGGTCTGGGAAGCCCTGGTGGGACAGCCTGCAGAGGCACACCGGTTTTGGGTGGGTTTTTTCTAAAAAAAAAAAGGTTTATTTATCTATTTCTTCTCCCCTCCTCCGCTTTGTGTCAATATCCCAGGTATAGATTAACTCTCTTTGCTTAATATTTAATGTTTTGGAGCCTGGAAATGGAACTGAAAGCATTCAGAGAGGTGGCCTGAGGAGCTGCTCTGGTTTGGCTGCAGCTCCTCTGAGTGCATCCCTGTGTCCATCAGCATCCTCTGATCTGTGTGCAAGAATTTGGGGAACAGCTTCCCCACTTTAGTCCAGCCCCAGGCAGGGAGCAGAGGCTGCTGGAGCTCCCTGTGCTTAGGGAAGCTGGAATGGTGCATGGACCACAGTCCTGGACTGACCAGATCCCGATTCTCTTCATTCCTGAATTCCTGAATTCCTGAATTCCCATCTGTTTGGCTGGGGAATTTCTTTGTGATGATTTTACATCCTTAGGACAGGTGAGCACTGGTGGAAAAGGCTATTTTTACTCCAGCATTGTAATGAAAGCTTGGTGAGAAAAACGAGGGGGTTTTTGGGGGGGAAATAAAGCATTTCAGTGCTAACAGTCACATGAAAGAGGGGGAGGAGAAGCCCTGGGCTCCTCTCTGGGCTGAAGAAGATTCTGTGGGTGGGTGGGTGAGCGTGACTGGAGCTTTAGTAGCTGGGAAGAGAAATCCCAGAGTGAGGGCAAATCACAGAGTGCTTTGGGTTAGAAGGGACCTTAAAAATCATCCCATTCCACCCCCTGCCATGGCAGGGACACCTCCCACTGTCCCAGGCTGCTCCAAACCCATCCAGCCTGGCCTTGGGCACTGCCAGGGATCCAGGGGCAGCCCCAGCTGCTCTGGGAATTCCATCCCAGCCTCTCCCCACCCTGCCAGGGAACAATTCCTGCCCAAGATCTCATCCAGCCCTGCCCTCTGGCACTGGGAGCCATTCCCTGTGTCCTATCCCTGTCCAGCTCTCTTGGACTCCCTTTAGAGGAGGGGAAGAATCTCTTCCCTCAACCTGTTGGCAGCATTGCTTTGATGGCAAGAGGCAATTCTTGGAAATGATCCCAACTGAATTGGGATGATGGGGTCAGCATCCAGCGCTGGCACTTGGGAAGCTCTCATGTCCTGAAGGTGGCATTGTGGTTGTCACCTTCTTACCCAAATCTGCAAGACTTGGAGCTTTTACTGATTACCAGGATGCTGTGCTGGCCCCGTGCTGCAGCTTTTTTGGCCAAGGGAGCTGTGGACCTCAGAATTCCTGGGGCCTTTCCTTTCCCATGTCCATCCGGGCTCCCAAGCCTCCTCTAACCCCCTGGAGGGATGCGCTGACATGAACAATATTTACATAGCCCAGATGAGGATGTAAATCCAGCAAAAAGAGATAAAAAAGACGTTTTTATGACCTTGCCCTGCTGGCTGGGGTGTACAAAGGGTACCAGGGAGCTTTCCCAGATTTCCTGGGGGTTTCCCATGGTGGGTTGCCAATGTGCCAGCACCAGGCTCTGCCCCAGCTCAGCTGCCTCTGTTTTGGGAGCTGGAGTTTGTGACTACAGGGAAACGAGGGGGAGTTTTAGAGGAGCTGGGGTTTTGCCTGAGCTGATTGCAAGGTACCATGTGAGATAAAGCAGCCTGAAAGGCAAACAAAGCCCAGTCATGTTGTTAAACCTGGTTCTTGGGGCTGTCGGGAGCGATTAAGGTTATTAGGAGGCCAGAGTGCTGTTTCTAAGGGAGGTTCTTGTTTTTCAAGACTGCAGGGGCCCTCTCAGCCAGCACATTTGCCATTTTAGTGTTTTTTAATTTGCTTTTAAGTGTCCTCCACGAGGCAGCCAAGAAGATGTAAGGTTGTATTTCCTGGTGGCCATTGTCCTTGAGTGGTGGCAGCTCCTGTGGCCTATGAAGAAGTGGAACATGGAGTTGTGCAGTTGGTTTGGAGTTTTTTGGTCCTTTTGGTTGCAACTGAATGAACAAAACCACCTCCACTCTGTGGGGTTTGGATTAAATTTGGGGCTTGGTTAAAAGTTGAAGGTGCTGAGTTGCAGCTCCATCACTGAGACTGGGCTGGGAGCAGGAGGAGGATGAGGAGGGATTGGAGGGTGAAGGGGTTAGTGCTGCAGATCACAGGGCTGGGATGGATGTGGTGGCGCGAGGTGACAATGGGGGTGTGATGCAGAGCAAGGCAAAGGAACCATTTCATTTCCTCTTTTGGGGAAAAATCCAGAAGTTTGACAATTCACCCTTTAATTTCCATAAAACCCCTCAGCAGCTGGAAGCCACCCATCAGCTGGGATGGTTCTCATCCAACACCTTAAAATAGACCTAACCCATCAGGTTGGGCCAAACTCCAAACCCCTATGGTGGGGGGGTTAGGGTTAGGGGTTAGGGGTTAGGGTTAGGATTAGGGTTAGGGTTAGGATTAAGATTAGGGTTAGGATTAGGGCCAGGAGGTGCTGCTGACCTCACTGGCAGTGCCCAGGGAGTGGCTGTGAATAGCTCACGTGGGCATTGTCACCTGCTCATGTCCCTGGGACAGCTCCTCTGGCTCTCTCCCTCCTTATCCAGAGCCTCCAGACACGTCTGTTCACAGGGATTATCCCATTTATGGGGCAGCACCATCACTCACCCCATCCCACCAGCATCAGCCTTCCAAAAAATCTGGTGGTGTGATGGAGACCATCAGGATCAGTGCCTGTGGAGCCAAATTCCCTGTAGGGCAGTTTAGGGAAGGGGGAATTACCTGGGTTTCCACCTGCCAGGGCTGATTTTTGTAGCCCATGGTGTGCAGAGGGGAAATTCCCCGGCTGGCAGCGAGCCAGCCCCGCTCCCACCGCGCTGACAGGGCTGCCGTGGCACTGCCGCCGTGCCTGGCAGGATTTGGCAGCATCTGGATACGAGCCCAGAGCAGCCTTTTGGTGTTTTAGCCCAGCCTTTGCTCCCTGGGACCTCAGCCAGCGTGGCACATGCCAGCAGCAGGGGGACAGCGAGCCTGGATGAGGCGACACGCGGCTCTTGGGGACATCGGCAGCGTTTGGGCTGATGCCACGGGCGCTTCCAAAGCTGTGCCCTCTTGCTGGAAACAAATGAGGCTCCACCCTGGCTCCATAATCATGGAATAGTTTGGAAAAGGCCGCTAAGATCCCCGAGCCCAACCGTATTGGGGTTCTGCCCGCTGTTGGCTGCTGTCCAGGTGCCATATGGAATTTTCTGGCACAGCACCAAATACCTCGGTCTCTCCCACTCATTTTTTTGGGAATCATCACCCTTCAGGGGTTTCTTACGAGCGGGTCAGAGCATGGAGGAAGACGCCAGAATTTCCCAGCAGAGACAGAGGCCACGCACCCACATCTTGCAGCCGGTGTTTTCCCTGAGGAATCACTTTTCTCCAAGGAATCACTTTTTCCACGAAATCACCAAAGAACCACTTTTCCCTGGATCTCTGCAACCTCGAGCCTGTGCATCCCATGGCATCACCGTGGTGATGGACAGCAAGAGGACTGGACACCAGTGTGTAAACACACTGCTGCACCCATCACAGCAGGGATTTGTTGGCTTTTCCCTTCCTCTCCTTCCAAGGATTGATTACTCTCTATTGCCAGGGAAGGAGACGCTGCCTTTTGGTGCTCAACCCTGCGGAAAAAAGCCTGCTGGAGAGGCGTGTGCCAGGCTGAGCATTGCCGGGGGCCGTGCCCGGCTGTCCCGCCGGGCCTTGCCGTGCCCACCGCGGGCACCGCAGCGCTCGGTTCTCCGCGGGCCCTTTGGGCGCATCCACCCCGACACAGTTGGGGAGGTTGCGAAACCCACATGACGTGCGCTGGGAATTGCTGCAACACGCTCGCGAGGCGAGAGCCATTCCAGCCTCTCCCCGGCACCTCGCACAACAGGTCCTGCCAGCTCCGGGGCCGGCGCTGCCCGCACGCCCTGCCCGCTGCGCCGCCCGCCCGCGGCTCCGGCCGCTGCTTCGGCCTCCCTCCGATACACCCCGCGGGCAGGGAGGCACAGCCCTGCATTCCACCCGCACCTTCGCAGGGTTTTACCCCCCCACCCCAGCCCTTGCCCTTTTAGCTGTAGATCCCTTAAATTTTGCCTGATGCACGCGCTGTGCCCAGCACATCCTTGGAGAGCTGGAGCGGGGTGAAACATGGTGGGAAACCCTCGGGAAGAGCTGCCGGGTCACAGCCCTGTGCCCGTGGCGTGTTGTTCAGCTGGAACTCATCTTGGGCATCCTTGGCAGCTGTGCCGTGCCGTGCCGCGCCGTGCCGTGCCACGCTGGCCTCTGCGCGAGGGGCAGCCCGGCGTGCTCTGAGCAACCTCCCGGCCCCATGCGGGATCACGGAAAGGACACCGGGACCGGATTGGCAGCCCCAGCGCCCCTTTGCCTGCTCCAGGGGAGTTCCAGCGGGGGGATATCCCGTACTTCCATCCCCGCAGGGCACAGGCACAGCAGCACCCGGCGCCGTGTCCCGGTGCAGGCAGGTGGGGAGGTGCTGTTAGTGGACACGAGATAGCAGAGTGGATTCACATTGTAATAGCGAGGTGTCATTTTAGTGAGGCAGAAAAGCCTTTATTTTGGGGTTTGCAACCCTTTTTATAAGGTGTTTTGATACGTGTCAACATGATTGGCCAAAGGAACTGTTTTTCTGGTCTCGTTGGTGGACCAAGAGAAAAAACACGTTTAGAACTTTGGTGTGACATTGTTTTGAGAACCAAAACTTATTTACAAAAAACAGTCCTTGAAAGAAAACGTCTCCCAAAAGATTTTCCCTTAGGAACAGATCAGCTATGACAGGCTAAACACTCTCTCAGGTTCAGAAAATCCTGGCTGCTTTGGGGTCAGTGCTGCCAGTGGCATGGTTTTGGGAGAACCTGGTCTGCAAAACCTCATGCTGGAGGAGATGAGCTCACCAAACCCCGCTCCTCTGCATCTTTGGGATTTTATTGTCTCTGAGTTTGGATTTAGCAGCTCATGATGGGTTTTGCTCGCTTCGCCAAGCCTGGGTTGGTCGGGGCTTGGAGCAAGCTGGCCCGGTGAAGGTGTCTGCCCATGGCAGTGGGGTTGGACCTGGATCTTTCATTCCATGATTCCCTGCAGAGCAGCTGCCTCTGGAGCGGCTCAGGCGCTCGGTGCATGGGCTGACTTGTTGGGGTTCGCCCCGGGCAAACACCGGGGCCCTTCTCAGGGAGGAGAAACAACCCTACCACAGTGCCTGCAGCCAAGGAACCCGCTCTGAGCACCACCTACCACCCCGTCCTGGGGACCAGCTGAGCTGGGCACCCCAGGGCACACAGCCACCCTGCCCATTGGCATCCCCCAAGGCCCTTTTCTTGGTCATCTCACATCAGGCACCAAAACAAAGCTTTTGTTTCAAGATCATGACCTTAATCTGTCCTCCCCTGTGTAAAAGGGAGGCCAAATCCTTCCCTCTTGGGGGGATGTTGGTGTTTGCCGGGGAGCTGGAGGGGGTTTTTTTTGGCACAAAACTTGTGCAAAGCAGGGGGAGCTCAGTGAATAAACCTGGAGCCCACCGAGGTGGGAATCACACTTGATGGCAGCTCCTTCAGTGAGGATTGTGCCTCCCAAGCTCCGTCTGATTCGAGTCCGATGGAAAAGTATCATCTGTGATTAAAGATTGACGGTAATTACATAATGGGTATGCACCAGATGATGCCCAGACAAGCTCCCTCCTGGGATTTCCCAACTTTTGGAGTGTTTGCAATCATCCCAAAGAGCTTCCTTCTACCAAGAGAGGGGAGGGTGGTAATTATTGATTTTACAGCAGCACCAGCACAAGGCTCAGCAGCAGCACCGTGGTCACCAGAGCTGGGCTGTGGCCACCCTGCCTGCCTCGATAGCTCTGGGGCACGGTCAGGCACAAGAGATGGATCCCCCCAGCCTTGCAATGGCAAGAAAAAATACAGTAACATAAAGGAGAATGAAAAAATAAGGGAGCAAAGCTGCTTTTTGGCTCTCCTGGCAGAGCGAGCAGAGCGGCTGCCGCCGCGTGCTTACGCCGTGACGGGTGACGAAAAGGCAACGTCAGGATGTTCTTGATGGTGGGCCAGCTATTAATCCGTGTATTTTAGCAAAACCCAGTTTGTTCCTTAAAATTTGTGGGAGTGGGGACGACTGGGGGTGTGGGGAGCTTGTCTGGGATTAAACCTGCCTGAGAGCCAAGCACGCCAAGCTCGGGAGCTCGGGGAGAGCTTAATTAAAGTCAACGGAGAAGCGTTTCCAAGAAAATAATACGGGGTTTTTAAAGGGGATATTTTCATTCTGGGCCCAGAAATGCCTCCTTTTCCCTGGTCGGTGTCATCTTTAATAAAACAAAAACGAGATCTCCAAGAAAAACAAATTGGAGCTCTTAAAAGGGCGCTGCGGAGATAAAAATCAGTAACAGTGTTGCTGGTAACACCTTGGGTTATTAAAAGGGAAGGAATGCTAACGATGCAAATCACACCAGCCTTTCTTGTGGTTGCTCCCCCGGCGGGAGCCTGCCCGCCCTGCCAGGGGGGCACGGGCACGCTGCCCCTCGCCGTGGCCCCTGGGCTGGGGCTGCAGGGGCACAGAAGCTTTTCCCTCCACTGGCCAGGGGGATTGGGAAATGCTGACGCAGGGAGGGATTTTGGAGTTGTCTCTCCCGAGGTTCTGGCGGCAGCTCCCGAGGTCAGGAGCGGTGTTGAGTAGTGAAAGGCTTGGGAAGATGGCAAGGGTCGGGTTTTGGGGCGCAGCAAAGTTTAAAACAGCTGAAATCAGGGCTGGTGCTGTTGGGAAGATGCCACAGCCCGTCGGAGCTCCTTTAGAGGCGATGAACATGTGACTGGAAACAGCAAGCTGGGCTTTTTATGGCCTGGCAGCAGCTGGGTGTGGCTTTGCTCCTCGTGCCAAGGCGTCAGGCTGGAAAACTGGGATCACTTCCTCTAAATGCAGTGCCCCAATCCCACTGGTACAGCTGGGTCCCACACTGAAGGGCTGCTCTCACAGCGCCCTGGCCCGGGCAGGCTCTCCAGGCTGCCTGGCCTCGTGTTTATCCCCAGGATGCTGGAGCAGGGATGTGGAAAGGGCTGGGGATGTGGGTTTTGTCCCTCCACCACCTGCTGCTGCCTTCCCACAGCCAGAGAGGACTCAGAGCTGCCCCTTTTATTCTGTGTGCTCCCATCCTGGCCACGTCCTGGCTGGGAGCTGGGGATCCAGTGGGGCACAGGGGGATGCTGCTGCCCCAGGTTTGGAGAGAGGAAGCTGCTGTAGGGTTCCTGTCTGTCCACCTCCCAACGGAGCAGGAGAATCCTTTCAGACAGGGTGGCTTTAAAATGCCCAGGGTGATGAATTCGAGGCCAGCTCCTGCTTTGCTGCTGTGCCCAGCTGCATCAGATAAGGCAATTACAGCTTTATCACTTAATTGCAGAGCATAATAATAGGAGTGGTATCAGGATAGGCCGTTGCCAAGGAGAGGAAATCGGCCGGTTTTGGGTTCTTATCTTTTTTTTTTTTCAGCATAAAATCGTTGGAGCCTCGGCACTGCTGGAGGTTTGAGGTCTTTGGGAGGCTCCTCCTGCCTGTTCCCCATCATTCCCCTACGCAGGGGAGAATTCAGCATTAAATAAAAGCTGTGCTGACTGTCCTGATGCCAGGGAAGTTTCTCCAGAGCTGGTGAGAACCCAGCCTGGGAGGGGAAGGGGTGAAGACTGACAGGGATGTTGTCAACAGCTTTGTGGACAGCTTTTCCCTTGCACCTTGGGAATGAAATTTCCATCCCTTGCAGGTTTTTCCTGTCCTGCTCAGCAGGTGTGGGGTGCACACTCACAGCTGCACAAGGGCAGATGGGGCTGATTCTGGGGGTCTGGATGCCCTTGGGAAGGACAGCTGGGAGTGAATCCTACAGCCCTTTGCACCAGGCTTTTCCACTCTCAGCGTCACGTGCAAAATGCTTGATCGCTGCGCTGGAACCCAGATGGGAAAATGAAAATTTTATATTTGGCAACTCTTTTGCAGCCTGCTGGGGTGGTGTGGGAGAGGTGAGAGACTTTGGCTGCGCTATCCAGAGCTCTATTTGTCTCTGGCTCACATGGCCCCAGTTTTCCACTCTCCCTGTGGAGCTGTCAAGGAGGCTGAGCACTCCCAGTGTCAGAATTTGGGGCATTTCCCCCACCCAAACTGGCCTGGCTGGTGCTTCTCTGCCTTGAAAATGGGGATTTTCAAGACCCAGGGTGGGTTTCTCACCAAGAACTCAAGTTTTGCCTTGCTTGTCCTGAGGTCTGCAGGGTCAGGTCATAAAAGCTCTGGTGATCTGGGGGCAAGGGATGGTGTCCAGGCTTTTAACTGGGAGAGCTGAAACTCCCTTGGGATCTGCATTTTAGGAGAGGACCTTTATTAAGGGAGATTCATACAAAGCCCAGTGTGTTGCCCAAAGCTAAGAAATCATGGCTGAATTTTTTTAAATTATTTTTTAAAGCTGTTAAACTCTGCTCTGCTTCACTTCATCAACCAAAGAGCCTGGAGAGGAGGCACTTCAGGTCCTGGTCTGACCCCTGTGCCTGGCTGTTAACTCCTGCTGGCCCATCCTAATCTCCATCTGGAGATAAGATTAGCCCCAGTCTGGTTTTCAGAGCTCGTTTCCTTCCCTTGGGGACAGCATCCTCCCAACCCCAGGGTTCCCAGCCCCACCATCTGCAGCCTCCCCCAGCCACAGTTTGTGTTCCACTGGCCTCATAAACAAAAATGACACCAAAAAAACCCCTTAAACAAACAAAAAACAAAACCAAAAAAACCCACTAAAAACACAGAAAACAGTTTTTACAGCAGGCAGAGTTTTTCTGCTCCACAAAGGCGCTTGTTTAGATTTTTATTGCCGGATGAAGAAGGGCAAAGATAAAAAACAACCCTTAAAGCTGTGGGGAAGATGATGCAAGGCAGAGCAGCGTGGAAAGCGATGTCTCTGAGGGCTTTAATGTTTCCTCTGCTTCCGAATCAGGAATTAGCTGTTGCAAAATGCCAGGCACTGCCGGCTGATTCCAGCCCCTGGCCACACGCCGACACTTTCTACAGCAGATAACTCCTGCTTTATCACCCTGCTGCACAGGGCCAGCACCTCCCCTGAGCGCTGGAGCTTGGGAAGATGATGAGGCAGCAAGCAAGCAGCATGTGGGGCTGGTGTGGAAGCAGCAGGTTGTTGGCTGGCTTCCCCATTAGTCAGGGTGAGGAGTCGATCTCCTTTCCCATTTTCTTGTGAATGAATCGGTTTTGGCTGAGCCCGATGGTCAGACTGGTTCAACGAGAAGCAGCTGGTATCGGCCTCATTAGCAGAGGAGACAAAACCGAGCCTCTCCCTGGCTCTGCAAACTCCCTGTGATCCCGGCAAGCTTGCAGCTGCTGGGGGTTTGGCTCCTCCACGGCCCCATTCCCTCCCTCCTCTGTGCCTCTCCCAGCTCCTGGGCTCGCTGAAGCTTCACGGACGCTTCCAGACAAGCGTGGATGCGCACAGGGTCCTGCAGCCCCTGCCTTTGGCTCTCCAAGTGCATCAGTGCTGCAGCAGGGGTGGCTTCAGGGGACAATTTCAGCTCCAGGTTGCCTGTGGGGAGCACAGCTCGGCTGTGTTTGGTGTTCCGCTCAGGGCCAGCCCTTGGCCAGTGGAAAATGCTTGGCATTTTGCCACAGCTTCAGCTGGAGCAGTTGGGATTTGGGAATCAGGGGCAGCGGTGAGGCGTGGCTGCCTCTGCTCAGCCCCGTCGTGAGGGTTTGCCGTGGTGTCACCGCTCCTCCCTTCATTGCTGGCACCCAGCACCCCTGTCCTGCTCTGCCTGTGTGTAATGCCACCCCCCGAGTGTGCCAGCTCCCTCGGGAAGGGATTGCCCTGTGCCAGGATCGCTGCAGAGCCTGAGGAATGTGTTTCTCACATTCCCCAGGAGCAGCATCCGCGGTGCTGTCACAGAGCAGGGCCGGCTGCTGCCCTCCAGCACATCCCCATGGATCCGTGCTGGGCAGGGCAGAGGGGCTGGAGCCACCCCACGCTTGGGGCTTTGCATTCCAGGGCTTCCCCTGGCCCCTCACATCCCTCCATACCCCAAAATCCTGGCAGGCTTCAGCTCCACGCTGCTGGATCCTCTCAGCACCTGCTTTTCCCCTGAGCATGGAGGGGTGAAGAGGGAGCTCAGGCAGCTGGAAACAAGATTGGGGGCTGTGGGGAGTGTTCCCTACAGCAATCCCACCCCTGGCACCTGTAGGGCACGATGAGTTTTGAAGGGACAGGGGCAGTTTTTAGGGACAGCTTTGATTCCCACCCCTAAAATCCGCATTTCCATGGGGAGGAAGAGGAGGCTCCCTGGCCACAGGGATGGATGTAAGGCTTTTAACCTTGATTTGCAGAACCAAACCTCACCCAGTAACTGGCAGAAGCCTTCATTAACCTGCCCTGTTGTTTATTCCCATTTCAAAGCCCTTGATGCAGCAAAAAGCAAAGGCATTTCCTCAGGAAAGCTCATTAACATTTCACCTGCCTTCAGAGCCCTTTGCCACCGGGGCACTCGGAGTGGTCGGGGCTGTCCCCAGTTCCCCTCGCTCTCGTTAAACATTGTGTGGCTCCAAGGGAGCTCTGCCTGTGGCTGGAGCCCTCAGGGGTTGGTTTTTAATTTCCATGTAGATGTGAGTGTGTGCACAGATCCACACGGGCCTGTTGATGGTGGTTTTGGTCGTGGATCACGGATCCCCGTGCGAGGGGCAGCAGCAGGAGCTGCAGGGCTCGGGGCTGGAGCTCCTGGGATGAGGATGGGAAGCAGGGGGCTCATCCTGCTGGGAACTGTGGCTCTTCCCCTCCTGCCTGCAGCACCAAAGGGCAGGGCTGGCCCTTCCCTGAAGCCACCCAGTGTCTGAAAAACTTTCAAATGAGAGCAGGTCAGCCAAAAGTGACAGCCCGTTGGCAAAGGGGTGTAACCTGCTCCTTGCTGGGCTCAAAAAAAAAAATTAGATAAAATAATGCTGGCTTTCACTTTCCTTTAGCAGTCAGATTTGCTTAATGACAGCCTGGTCTATTTTTCTGAGATATCCATTTGTTTTCAAATGTGGTCTTTAATGTAAGGAAGCTCCAAGAGATTAAAATCACATGGATATTTTACCCTTCTCTTGCCCTCTGGGTGTCTGGTTTAATGAAGATACGCAAGCTTGGTGTCATCTGGGGATTTTTTTCCTGGTGCCTAGGCTCCAGGAGCACCATCCAAAGGCTGTGTCTGCCCTGCAGACCCAGGGGAATCTCCCCAGCATTGGGGGCACGAGATAATTTCCCAATGGCCATGAGGAGAAGAGCCCAGATGTTCCACCACAGAGCTGATTTATGCCAGGAATGACTGTGCCTGCCCCAGGGCTCTGCTCAGCTTGCTTAAAAGCGGCTTTTCTTCATTTATTTTGATTTTTAAAGGTATTCTCTCAGTGGAGGAGGCTCTCCGGTGTGGTCAGTCATCACCTTGTGTCCCTCGTGCCACGGGAGGGCTGGGGCTGAGCCCTGGGACAATCTGGGGAGGAGGCTGGTGTGGCAGGAGAGCTGAGGTGGAAGAGGCTGTGGAGGGAAGGTGTTACCTCCTCTGTGAGTGAACCTTGGGGGCAAAACAACTTAAAAGCCACCTGGCACAGCCTGGGGAGGGGCCTCCCCTTAGAAAGCACCTGGAGCAGCCCCCAGGATTTTCCCTTTCATATTTCCAGCCCCGTGCATCGCTGGGTATTGGGGCAGACTTCGTCTTCGGGGAGATTTTGGGCTGTGTTGGGTGGAAGCAAATGTGTAACATAACTGAAATATTTTGGTAATACTGGGGTGGGTGTCTCTGCCCCAGTGCCACAGGGGAGGAATCCCAGCCCTCCCCATTTCAGGGTGTTTGCTCCAGTGAGGCTGAGGCTGCCACAGCGGGGGTTTTTTTTTCCCTGGAGCTTGGAGGGGGCTCTGGGAGGTGGCTGTGGGTGTGGGTGGCTCTGGGGATGATGCTGCAGGGCTGGGCCAGCAGTGCCAGTGGAGCGTGTGGTTGGCACTGGGAAAAACACAGGGGATGCTTTCTTCCAACCTCACTCGTCCTGGGGATGTCCTGGCCTTGGCTGATGGGGGTTTGGGGCTTTGGCTCTTCCCACACCATCCCCATCCTCATGCCCATCTCACAGGATAATAGAATCATGGAATATCCCAGGTCAGAAGGGACCCTCAAGGGTCATCCAGTCCAATCCTAGACCTGCACAGACACCCCAACAATCCCAGTCTGTGCATCCCAAAACGCTCCTGGAGCTCTGGCAGCCTAAGGGCTGTGCCCATTCCCTGGGAGCCTGTTCAGTGCCCCAGCACCCTCTGGGGGAAGAATTTTTTCCTGGTATCTAGTCTAACCCTTCCCTGACACAATTCCATGTCATCTCCATCCCCATCCCTGTCCACCACACAGTGGGAAAGGATTGGGCTGACTGGGAGATGAATATGCAGTGCTGAAACTGGGCTGAGGTCGCTCCTGATAGGGGACAGAAGGTGCATCACTGCCTTCAGCTCCCTCAGAAATTGCAAAAAACCAAGGTAATTAACTCTCTGTCCAGTGAGGGAGAGCTTGCAAAGTGATGGTTGGAAATTTTGAACCAAGGAAGGTGTTGGGAGAAATACTTGGAGTTCAAGACTGGCCCTTGTCTAGAGGAAGGTATAGATGTATATTAAGCACCCTGTAGGGATTGAAAAGACTTAAATGACTCCATAATTCTATGATTCCAAGACTGGACATGCCCACCACCAGAGGGTTTGGAGGAAAAGCAGCGCAGAAAAGTGCCAGGACTGGGAGAAGGCCGCAGATGTCCTGCAGTGGCAATTATTTGTCTAAAACCAGTGCCTGGGTGGGTGAGGAGCTGTGGCCAGGGCTCCTGGCTTTGGTGTCCAGCCTGCTGGGACTCTCCCCTTCATGCTCAGGGCTGGCAACGGGCTGGAAGTATTTTTCTTTCTGAGTATCCCTTAATTAGCTGAAAGGGAAGGCTGTCAAGTACCCAGCTGGGAAGAAAAAAGATCTTCATGAGCCTGTGACCGGCTGAACATTTCGCCTCCATTTATTTTCCCTGACTTCTTTGTTTTCCCCTTTGAAAAAAAAGGGTGTTTTTCTCTTTCCTTTCATTTAACTGCTATTTATTTGCTGGTAAGTGGAAGGAATTCAGCTGGGATCAGCCTGGCTCCTGCCAGTGACTAGAGTTGAAAAGTTTCCGTGGGGGAGATGTAAGAGCAGAGCAGGGGGGTTGTTTTCCACCCGCCGCCGGTCCTCGCTCTGCGGGTCCCTGGGTCACAGCCAGCCAGGTTGCATGGGTTTAATTCTCCTTTTTTTTTTTTACTGGGATGTTGACAAGTGCCCATGGGAGTTGTGGTGGGAGGAGTGTGGAGCTGGGCCGTGGGGTTTCTTCTTCTCCTCCTCGCTGTTAATGGGAAACAGAAGACTGCTCGGGAGAAATTTGGCAAAGAGGGAAACTTTTCTGTCTCTTCCAGCTTGGAAAAAAGCATCCCTTCTCACCCCTGTCTCACAGCAGAGAGAGGAGGGTCCAAACACAGCCCAGGAGGGGTTGGTGGGAGGAGGCAGAAAGTGCCCAGTGATTTCACAAGGATGGAGCAGCCTTGGGCCGCCAGCCTTGTTTTGGGAGTGGAGACCAACCTGCCTCCCCTTGGTCCATCCCATCCTCTCCCCACAGCATCAAGGGCTTGGGATGCCTCAGGTGCTCCTCACCTTGAAGCAACACTGGGCGTTTTTGGGATCCTGTGTGTCAGGTGTGATGTCACCATGTAGACGGAGATGCAGTGGTGGATCCTATAGGGGGATGCACATGGATTCTGTGCCTGGCTGGGACATGAACCCCTGACTTGGCTTTGCTCCTCATCCCAGCTTGTGAGCCAGTGCTGCTTCACCTTCTGCTCCGAGCTGCTCTGGCCAGGAGCCACAGCTCCGTGTCCTGGTGGATCACAGGCTGGCCAGGCTGCTCCAGTGACAGCCACAGCTCTGTGTCCTGGTGAATCACAGGCTGGCCAGGCTGCTCCAGTGACAGCCACAGCTCCATGTCCTGGTGGATCACAGGCTGGCCAGGCTGCTCCAGTGACAGCCACAGCTCTGTGTCCTGGTGGATCACAGAGCTGGCCAGGCTGCTCCAGTGACAGCCACAGCTCCATGTCCTGGTGGATCACAGGCTGGCCAGGCTGCTCCAGTGACAGCCACAGCTCTGTGTCCTGGTGGATCACAGGCTGGCCAGGCTGCTCCAGTGACAGCCACAGCTCTGTGTCCTGGTGGATCACAGGCTGGCAAGGCTGCTCCAGTGACAGCCACAGCTCCATGTCCTGGTGGATCACAGAGCTGGCCAGGCTGCTCCGTGGCAGCCCCAGC
>VWYI01049406.1:254611-271302 GCA_013399455.1 Anthoscopus minutus | reverse complement strand
CCTCTCCCTCTCCCTCTCCCTCTCCCTCTCCCTTCCCTTCTCCCGTCTTTTTTGCCTGGAGTTGAGACGAGAGCCCAGCCAGCCCCATGAGGTTCCTGTGCAGCCCTTGCTTTTGATTTTATTGCTCCACTCTGCATTTATTAAGGAAGATTTTGAAGTAAATTGGGTCCTTGTGAACTTATAATTAATTTGGAAGGGTCAGCTCTTCCCAGCCTGGGGAGGGCTTCTTTGTGTGGTCCTTTTGTGAAAGGCAGAGGTTGGAAGGGCCGTTCTATAGCTGGGATTTGCTTTTAATAGGGACCTGGCTATTTTTTGGAAATCTCACGGCTCTGGAAGGGCCATGAGGGTGTTTTTATGCAGGGCTGTGATGAAAAGGTTTGCAGAGCCCTTGGCTTGGGTGCAAAAAAATTTAAAAAGCAACCCTGAAAAGGGATAAAAAATGGTAAAAGGACCACATGTCCTGGGGCTGTGCTTGGCAGCCCAGAGGCAGCACCTGGAGCTTGGAGATGCTCCATGAGGTCCCCACATTTTGGTGCCAGGTAGGGCTTGGGGCCTCTTGTCCCTCTGTCCATCCTGCTCTGTCCCACACACCCAGGGGACCTCTTGCTTCTCCTCAGAGCTGTTAGAACTGAAATTCTTTTCCTTACCACATAGCTTTTATGGAAATCCTGCCTTTCCTCCCCAAAATAGTCACATAAACCATTAAAAAGAGAAGGTGGAGGGAAGGGAGAGGTGGAAGACAGAGAGAAGACAGTGGACAAGAGAAAACGGCCTCAAGTTGTGCCAGGAGAGGTTTAGGCTGGATATTAGGAAAAATTTCTTCACTGAAAGGCTGGTCAAACACTGGCACAGATTGCTCAGGGCAGTGATGGAATCGTTTTTCCCTGGAGGGAATTAAAAGCCACGTGGATGTGGCACTTGGGAATATGGGTTAGTGCTGGGCTTGGCAGTGCTGGGGAAATGCTTGGGCTTGTGGTTCCTAAAAGGCTTTTCTAACCTGGACAATTCTATGATGGGCTGAAAAAAAAACCCCCGTGAATAATTAAAGTTTCTGGAAAAAAAGACAAGCAGACAGACAATGGTTTTCTCCAGAGTGGGCTGGAAGGAGACAGGGCATGATGGTCCCACTTGGGCATTGGCTGGCAAGGTCAGGGGTGGAATTTAACCTGGGATAAACACGTCTCCATCAGCTCAGCTGCAATGAGAGATCCTCACTGACCGTGGGGAGAGGGGAAGGTGAGGAATGCTGACCCTGGGGAGGAAGGGAGGGCTGTGTGGGTGTGCTCCCTGGCAATCAGGGCTGTAACTCAGGGTAGGAAACTCTCGTGAAGGATTTGGAGGAGCTCAGGGGGCTTTTGGCTGTGGAGATTCCTGATGGAATCAGTGGGGGCATCTTCCCATGTGCAGCAAAGGTTGTTTGGAAAGAAAGGCGGTGCCTTCCCGGGGACACAGCAACCCAGCAGAGAGGAACACAAGGGAAACCTGTCCATACTCCATCATCGTGCTCCATCCGTGGTGCCACCAGCTCTCTGTGTCATTTATGAGTTGCACCGTTAATTAACAGCACTGTTAATTAACTGCGTGATGCGGCTGCCTCTCTGCCAAGGCACCTTCAAAGCTGCACTTGGTCCCTGGTTGATTCCCCAGTGCCCCTGCTGGGTGTCCCACCCTGACCATCACCTTTCTCCTCTCTCTCCCCAGCATGGGTCGGCTCCCTGGCCATGGGGATGATTTTTTTCTGCTCTCCCATCGTCAGCATCTTCACCGACCGCATCGGCTGCAGGACCACGGCGGCCATGGGAGCTACCATCGCCTTCATCGGGCTCCTCTCCAGCTCCTTCACCAAGTAAGGCTGTGGAGGGGACACCCAGCTCCTTGGAGGGCTCCTTTTTCTCCCTGTTCCCTGCAAATCCCCTGCCAACACACTGCTGCTGTCTTTGGGGGCAAAGCAGGTGGTTCCCATCCGCATGAGAGGTGTCCTGGCGTCCCTACAGCCCACGTGTGCTCAGCCTGTTCCCCTCCAAACTGAGCCTTGTGCTCTTGGGTAAAAAAAGAGTGAATTTTACCCAAGCAAGAGACTGTATTTTCTGGGATTTCAGTGCTCAGGTCGCTCATTTGATCTTTAAAACAGCAGGAGAGGTTGGTGTGCCTCTCGCAGGGAGCTCCAGAGAGGCACTCACAGAGAAAACCCTTCTCCTTTGCAGCCATTTCCACATTCGGTGCTGAAAGTAAATTAATGCTTAAAATAATATTTGGTGGATTACGCCTAAGAGGGAGTTTCTGTGCAGGGCAGACAGGGAGGGGAAGGCAGACAGGGTTTGCAGAAGTTTGTGGTGTTCCTGTCCTGGCTCGTGTGTGTGCAGCACAGGGCCACTGATGCTCCTTGTTTTCCATGCCTGATCCCATGCCATGAATTTCTGCTGGCAGGCACTGGCCAATGTGCATTTGGATGGCAGGTGTACCTTGTGTGCCTTTCCAGCCCAGAAATCAGGGTTGGCATCGTTGTGGGAGCAAAAAGAGGTCATGTCTGGGGTAATTTATGTGACACTTATTAAACACAGTCTCAGAGGCTCCATGGAGACACCTCCAAAGCAGCACTTGCCCCACTTTTTCTGAGTAAAAACATTGCTTTGGGTTGGGTTTCAGTTAAAATCAATATTGTTTTAATTAAAATGCTTCAAGGAGTTTTAAAGGTTTTTTAAAGTAAATACACACCAGTTTTCCAGACGGCAACTTGCCCACGCTGTGCTCCTCCTGGTCAGTGAGACCCATGTGTTCATCCCAACCCTGTTTCCCTGGATCCCCAAGCCCTCATCTGTGGGATCCCCCCATCATGCTGGGAGTGGAGATCAGTTCTGATCCCCAGGCAAACCCCCCAGGACTGTGGCCAATTGCAGATGGGATTTTTGGGATGCAAAAACCATCTTGGGGCAGCGATGTTGAAGGAACGACCGTCTGCATCTTCCTCCTCAGGTGCCACCCTTTGTGTTTCCAAAGATAATAGCAGAGGGTGCAGGGGGTCCTGAGGGGAGCTGTGCCTTGGCATGCAGGTCACAGGAGCTTCCCACGTCATCCTGCTTTCCTTCTAATCAATCTTGGACTTTTCTCCCCCTCCTATTGTAAAATGTTGATGCAAAGAATCAGGTGCTGGTGGGACCACACCGCTGCCAGGGGCTTGTTGTGTTGGGCTTCAAAAAAAACCCCAAAACAATCAAACAGCACAGGCAGGGAGGAATATCATTTCCAGGAGGGCTACAGGACTGAAATCCCCATTTCCTGCCTCTCACTCTCGAAGCACATTCCTCTGGCTGCCTTTTAAGGGAGCAAGGAGCCCCTCTGCAGCTGGACCACAGCGAGGGAAGCTGCGACGGCAGAGCCAAGCGAGGCCAGAGGAAGAGCAGGGAGGCTGTGGGATTTGGCAGCGCTCCATCCGAATGGTGAAGGCTGCTCCTGAAATTCGGGGCTTGTGGCTCCAGCTCTCCCAGAACAATGGGGAAGCTTTTTTTTGGTCCCTCCTGCCAAGTCTCTCTGCTGCAGCTGGAGATCATTCCCCTGTGCTACAAGCACTGGTGCAAAGGGACACAGCCTGGCTTTGGTGGGCTCAGGCAGAGCTGGATCGAGGCTCATCTCCCCCTTTACCTCCTGGTTTCTCTAAAATTGGTTTGTTTTGTCCAAATGGAGGAGCAGAAGTTCTGAGCACTGCACTGAGCTGCTCCAAAAACCCTCTGAGCCACCAAGATTGTGTGGCAAGACCCTAGCGCCCAGCTCAGAGCTGCTTGTCTCAAAATATTGGGAATTTCATATGAAAACCACTAAAGAAACCAAATATGCTGAAAAGCAAAGCTCTGGGGAAGGCTGGATGGGGTCAATGTGCGGCTTTTCCTCTCTGCTGCCTTGCTCTGAGGTGTGTCCTGCACTCGTAACCAGCTCAAGCCACCAGAGACCTTGTGTGCTTTCAAGAAAAGAGAAATCCCAGTTAAGGCTTTAGCTTCCCTCCAGTTTAGGGGGCTGGTTTAGCATGAGGAATGGGATATGATGGCCAGCTCAGCAGGGCTGTCTTCACATGCCCCCAGTGCCCTCCCAGCCCTCCTCCTCTGCACCAAGTGGTCTGTAGGGAGGGTTGGGCCCCTTTTCCTCTGCTTCTCCTTCCCCTCCACAATTTCTGCCCAGTTACTCCTGCACAGAGGGATCTCCAGCAAGGGATGGACCTGGGCTGTTCCCACTGAGAGCTAGAAGAGGAAGCTGATGGAGGGAGACCTCCTTGTCCCAGGAGAAACAATTACCCATTGGCAACCTCACAATCCCAGCAGCCAATGCCGCCCTTCCCAGCAGACAGCTGCTGGCTGATTCCCAGTAAGCAGGCTGGGAAATCCTGGCTCTTTAAGAAGCGTGGCTGAAAGGAGCCCCTGCTCATGCAGGGCTGTCTGAGCAGCCCTGGGGAGCAGATGGGAACCGTGGCATTTGTCTCCACTCATCCGACACGTCAGCTCAGCTGTGGCACCAGAGCTGCTGTGACCAGGCCAGGGCTGGTGCGTGGGAGGTCGAACACGGCCCACAAGGACCAGCTGCCTGCCTGGCTCCCTCAGAGGGGGCTTCTGATGTGGTTTTGTTCTGGAGTGGATGGAAATTGCCTTTCATGACAGCCATTTGTCTCGGAGCCGTCAGGCACGGCGTCCGTGCTCTGCTTTCTGCTTGGCAGGCTGGAGGGATGAGCGTGTAATGGAAGGAATGATGTGCTTGTGAAGGTTTTCCCAACTTCCAGCTGCCCTGGTAGATGTGGGATGCTGTCTCCTCCTTTGCTTTGGGAGCAGCAGCTCTGAAGGTTGGAGTGCAGACCCTGCTCGTACAACACCCTGAGCTGCCCCAAGGTTTTCCTCACGCTTTCCTCCCAGGCACTATCCCATGGCAGACCTTTGCAGCTGGATGGATGGGCATGGGGATGAAGAAACAAATTCCTTCATCTGGAGTGAAACACAACAGGTTGTTTGTGCTGCCTAAATCCAGGCCTCTTTGTCAGCTGCTTCTGTTGGCAAAATCGGGCTCAAAATTGGGAGGCAGCTCCTTCCAAGGGTTTTCAGGACTCTCCATCTGCTCTGCAGAGCAGCTACTTCTTCCTCAAGTGCAGCCACCAATGTAAGGTACAAATGAGATCTATTAATTGTCTAATTTAAGCTCCCAAAGGAGCTTAAAGAAGAAGAACTTAATTAACCAGCCTGGAGCCTGGACAGAAACACCGCGTTTCCTTGCTGCCTTATAACCAGCAGGGTTGGTACCTTCTGCTTCCAAACACTGGGTGCAGAATGTTTTCAATTAGTCCTTTCAGTGGAAAAATTAAAAGGATTTCCAGCTAAAAATATCCCACCATCCCTACCTTAGAAAATCTTGTTTGCTGTAATTTAAAAACCACTGAAGTGAGGTCAGCTTCCCAAGGAGGCCAGGCTGGCTGCTGCCTTCTCCTGGTGGCAGAAAGCACTTCCCAGCTACACTTAGACTTTGCTGAAGATTTCACATGCCAGCTGTTAAGCGAGGATTATCCTCACTCCAGCGAGGGAACAATCTCCTCGAGGTCACAGCGTCCGTGCAGCACCCGTGGCGTGCGGGGGACCTTTACAGCACCGTGAGGGAGAACTCCTCCCCACCCCTGCCTCACATCCCTGCTCCCATGTGTTTTGGTCCCACCAGGTCGCTGGAAGTTCGTTATTTCACGTATGGGATCCTCTTTGGCTGTGGCAGCTCCTTCGCCTTCCAGCCCTCGCTGGTCATCCTCGGGCACTACTTCAAGCGCCGCCTGGGCCTGGCCAACGGCATCGTGGCCGGGGGCAGCTGCCTCATCTCCGTGCCGCTCCCCTTCTTCCTGAAGATGGTCGGGGGTGCCATCGGGCTGGCACACACTTTCCAAGTACTCAGTGCCTTAATGCTCATCCAGATCTTCTTGTCCATGACCTACCGGCCCATCCTGACGCCTTCATGTGACCCTCAGCACGACGGGCACGACAAGCTGGGCAGCCGCAGCGTGAGGCAGCAGTGCTGGGCCCAGACCCGCAAGTATTTCAACCTGAGGGTTTTCCGGAGAAAGACCTATCGGATTTGGGCCTTTGGGATTGCTACTGCTGTCCTGGGATACCTCGTACCTTACATGAACCTGGTAAGAGCCGTGGCTGGGGCTGGAAGGGGAAGGAAGTGCCTTTGCCCAGAGTGAGGAGGGAGGAGGAGGAGGAGGTGGGAAGGTGGGGATGGGCAGTAGGGGCAGAGGCACCAAAAGCCTTAAAGCCAAGAAACTGCTGCATATCCTGCAAGCAGGAATAGTGATGGATGTGGGTTTGTGTGTCCTCTCTGTGCCAGGGTCACTTCCCAGCACTCCTAAGGGCCAGCACCAGTAGCAGGAGAGGAAGGGCCTGTTGGGTTTGGGGTGGGTGGAGGGTGCAGCTCAGTGTGGTGTGGACATGAGAGTCACACAACCACCCCAAATCCCTGTGCAGGAAATCTCATCCCTTTTGGGGAGATGAGAGGGATCAGTGTGCTGTGGCTTCATGTCCTTGTGTCCTTCCCTCCATCCTAGGTCAAATACGTGGAGAAGCGATTTCAGGAAACCAAAAAGGACTGGATCCTCCTGGTTTGCCTCGGGGCCATGTCGGGGCTGGGGCGCTTGGTTTCAGGCCGCATTGGCGACTGCATTCCCGGGCTGAAGAAGATTTACCTGCAGGTACAGTGTGTCCAGCCCTCCATGGAGGTGCTGGCCAACCACACATATATAATATTATATAAAATATACCATATAATAGCTGTCAATCACAAAGCCTTTACCAGCCATTGTCTGCTGTGTGGGAGGAAAATCTACTAGAGAAATGTGTAAGAGGAGTTACACACTTGACCCGAGGGATCGGTGTCTGTGCAGCAATCAAACTCCATGGCAGCAACTCTTCCCAAAGCACCGACACCCTTTCACCTCCTTGTGGTTTTTGAAGAACAAACTGCTGAAATCTAGCAGCTAATCCAGCAGCTAATCCTTCTTAACCCTTCTTAAAAGGTTATTCTTAAGGGCCTCTCCGAGACAGGAGCAGCAGCCGGATGGCTTTGCTGGGTCCAGGGGAGGGAGCAGTGACACTGACCTGCTCAGTGCCATCTCCATGACCCTTCTTGCTGCCCATCCCCACTCTCATGCCCTCTGCTGTCTCCCCAGGTTGCGTCCTTCATGCTGTTGGGCCTCCTGTGCATGATGATTCCCCAGTGCCGAGGCTTCGAGGGCGTCATTGTCATCTGCCTCTTCCTCGGCCTCTGCGACGGCCTCTTCACCACCATCATGGCACCCATCGCCTTCGAGCTGGTGGGGCCCATGCAGGCGTCCCAGGCCATAGGGTACCTCATGGGGCTGATGGCCGTGCCCATGACCGCGGGCACGCCCATTGCAGGTTGGTAACGCCACGGGGCTGGCCCAGGACCCGGCGGCTGGTGGGGGAGATGGTTGGTGGTGGATTTCACCCGTGGTGGGGTTTTGGTGTGAGAGCAGAAGTGCTGGTTGGAGTTTTCTGGTTCATCAGAGGTTGGAGGTTGAAGAATGGGGGTGGCGTCACTCCCTGCCACGTCCTGTGGCATCTCGGGGCTGGTGTAAGGTGATTATTGAGGGAGCAGCGAGCCAAGGTCACATCAAGTGATTTCTGTTTGCAGCTGAGCTAAAAGCTGGCAGATAATGATTTTCTAGAAGTCCTTTCAGATGGAATTGAAGTTGGAGATGGAGACACCTGAGTCTCCACAGGACCTGGGTCTGTGCTCCAGCACAGCAATAACCCCAACGTCCTTAACAGCGAGGGCTTTGCCAGAGCTGCCCCTGAGCAGCAGGACCTCTGCCCCAGCAGCACTAAGCCAAAGCTGGATAAGCACCTCCAATCTCTCTGCTTCCAGCAGCAAAGTTCACTTGAACACCCTTGGGAAGGAACACGGGGGTCTCACTGGGAGGGTCCTGCACCAGGACCCCCTGAGTGGGGCTTGCTGGAAGGGGTGCTCTGCATCGGCCTAATCCCTGGGGAAGTGTCCATGCAGGAGACACTCAGGAGGATTTTCCAGTGCTGATCAATAGCCATGTGTTATTCTCCAAGGATGCCTGGCTGTGTTGGAACTTGCCAGACAAATGCAGAACCTCGCTGGGTTTTAAAGGCTTGGCTATTGTTTGTAACTGGCGGCGTGTATTTCACAGCTGGAGATAAAATATCCGTGAGGGCAGGGCTTCCAAATGGAGACAATCAGCAGGGGAACAGCCCCTGCCCACTTTTCCCATTGCCTCCTGGCTGGCAAGCCTGTGGGAAGAAGTGTTGGGTAACACGTCTCGGCTTGCGTTTGGGATTGTCTGGGATGTGGCCGATTGTGTCCTGTTGTGGTGAAACAGGAAGCATGGCTGAGGCTTTCCCTCTCCACTCCCTTGGTACACAGTGCTGGCTGCACACATCCTTTAATCCAGGGTGTAAAAACTCCAAGAAATGCAAACAGAAAAAAAAAAAAAAATATATATATATATAAAAGATCATTTAAAAAACCCAAATCTCCCCAGTTCTGGCGAGTGACACAAGCTGCGCTCAAAGGAGGGAACCAGCTCATTAGACTAACGAGCTCATTAGGCTGACGAGGCTCTAACTTCACCTCTCTTCTCTTCCAGGATACCTCAACGATTATTTTGGGAATTACGACGCGGCCTTTTACTTCGCGGGGGTGCCGCCCATCATCGGCGGCCTGGTGCTCTCCGTGGTGCCGCTCGTCCACCAGAGGATGCTGAAGAAGCAGCGCCTGGATTCTGGCAAAGACAAGATGCTGGTGTCGGAGGCGGTGGTGAACGGGGAGCTGCTGCCGGGCTGCCCAGCCTCCGAAGCGCACATGTGACACCGCTCCCGGCTCTCCCCGGGACACCAGCAGCCTCTCCATAGCCCCAGCACAGGCCCTTTCCCAGACGGACCGGAATTCCCAGTGATCGCAGATGCACTATGTTTGTAAAGGAGAAAACACAAAACGTTCTTCTAGTTAAAGGCTTTTAACTAGGAGAAATGCTTTTTTTTTTTTTTTTTTTTTTGNGAATTATGTAAATTCTTTTTTTTTTTTTTTTTTTTTTGGGACAGTTTTGATTTCAAAGCCACCGGGTTTTTTTGGGTTTTTGAGGTTTTTTTTATTTCCCCCCCTCTCCCTCCCTTTCTAACCATTTTTCTAAGGAGAACTCTCACCAGGATTCGAACTTGATCGAGCTCCAGCTCCTCTCCCTGGTTTTCTATACGTCACGACAGAGGTTTACAGCTAATAAATGCCTTTTCCAAGCAGGCCACGGATGGAACTTGTTGAACCTTGCAGCTGTCCATCCTCCTTCTCCTCCAGTGTCACTCGGGTGTCACATCCAAGTGAGACAGCCCCCTCCCCGTCCAGCACCTGGGGCTGTTTTGGAGCCAGAGATCCGAAGGAGGAAACGCTGCTTTAGTCTGATGCACAAACCAAATAAATGTCAGCGAGTCCCGCTTTCATCTTCTTCTTTCCTCCTTTCCCGCTGCTCTCTCACACCCCCAGGGAGCTGCAGCTGGGATGACAGGGAGCTCGGCTGGCTCCAGCCATCGGAGTCACGCAGGAGCACACCCTTCCTGCAAAATATGCCTTAAAAACTCCTGGATGAGACCAGCAGGTCCCTTGGCCGCTTTCCACCTCCGTTTTCCCCACCCAGCAATTAAAGATTGGGCTTTTGAGCTGCAAAAGAGAGGGGCAGCTCCTTGCACAGCCCACAGTTCCCGGCTCTGTGGGGCCAAATCCATGGGATTGCCACCAAAATGGGAACTTTGGTGGCTTTGAGGCACGCAGGGTTGGGACAGAGCTCCTGTGTCATGGATCAGCTCTGTGCTGGGCTCAGGGGCACCCACAGGTGTGGGGATGCTCCTGGCTCAGGGCACAGCGTGCCACTGCTGGTTTTGGGGGCCAGCTGTGTATTATGCAGCAATAAGCATGAGGCAGAATTGGTGGGGAATCCCAGTTTCCCAAAGGGCTGGGCAGCCCCAGTAGCGCTGAACTGGTAGCCCGTGTGTTGTCACTGATCCAGGTGGGGAGGAAATCACACAGTCAGTGGGTGCCCACTGACTCAGCCTCGGGCAGGAATCCATCACTGCCCACAGGAAATTGTAGAAATTCAGATTGCCCAGAGAAGCTGTGACTGCCCCATGGCTGGAAGTGCTCCAGGCCAGGTTGGACAGGGCTGAGAGCAACCTGGGATAGCGGAAGGTAGCCCCATGGCAAGGGGGCTGGAATGAGATGAGCTTTAAGGTCCATTCCAACCAAACCCATTCCATGATTCTATGATCATCTCCAGGGATTGCTAATGAGCGTGGCTAATGAGTGAAAAGGGAAGTTCTCCTGCCCTGGCAGTCCCTGTGTGAACAAGGAGACAGCTGGGACTGGGGTACGTTTTCCTGGGAGAGAGCAAGAAACAAAACTCACATTCATCCTGACTGCCAACCCATCCTTCATCAGATTTTCATTTTGCTCACCTGCCACTAAAAAGCTGAGATGTCTGAAGAGGGATGTGGGAAGCATCCCTCGGTCTCGGGGCGAGTGTGGGGTTTGTAACACCAGGACATGTCTTTGCTGTGGAAATTTGGGCTCAATGGAGGCCCCTCCCACAGGCAGCAGTGGGACTTTTGTACATAATAGCCTCAGGACCCTGCATGTCCCTCTGGCCCTGTTTTTATCCCCTGTTGGCTGATGCATTGTCAGGTCTTGTGGTTCTTCTGTCCCCGTACGAGCTGGAAAATTTCCTGGTGTGTTGTGACGTGTCTGTTTATGATATAAAATGAGATGTCCACTTGTGTCTTGCTTGGATACCCTTTTCCATGACTGTTCCTACCCTTCATGGCCTGCATTGTGCTGTCTGCTGTGGCTCTGCTGAGCCACTGCTGAGTTTTGGGAGCCACAGGAGGCAGATGAAGCTGCAGGAGGAGGCAGGGCTTGAGTCATGGAACCCCGGCTCCAGCTGGGATCTGCCAGACTTAGCCTAGGGCAGGGTGTTAATGTGGTGCTTTTTGGGTGGGAGCCCTGGCAGTGGGGCAGCTTCAAAGCCCTCTGACAGCTGAAGGAAATTAAAAAACTCCTCATTGTAACTCCTTGTGCAAGTTTTGGGGCGTTAATTCACATAGGACTTTGATGAAGTTCGTTAAATCATGTTTTGGACCTTAATGCCTCCCCAAAGGAGAGATTTTGAGAGGTTTAAATTCCAGAAGTAGCTTCTTCAGAGCAAGCAGAGCATGAGCAGAGCTGTCTCCAAACCCCATCTGGGCTGAGGGAGCAGCTGCACAGCAGAACCCACTGATGGCTGCACCCAGACTTGGTGTGGCAAAGCCCCCCTGGCTCCTAAGGTGATTTATTGTTCAAATCCCAAATTTCTACAGAATTCCACTTGCTTTAACTGCTCCCTATGCCTGCAAAGCTCCTTGCCCTGGAGCTTTCAGTGCAAGGGGAGCTTAGCACTGCAGTGGCATCAGAGCAGCTGTGTCAGCCCAGGAGGGGTGCTGGTACCCACATCTGCCCCCCCTCAATTCTGATCTTTCCCCATGGCTTTTGTTATTGACCCTCAGGAGATTTGGAGTGATGAGGTGCTTTCTTGGCCACCCCAGCTCATGAGAGGAAGCCACCCCTCATCCTGACTCATACCCATCCATGGCTGCTACCAGCCTCCCAAAACCACACTCAGTGTCTTTATCTGGTCGAAATCCTGCCCTTGGTGGACACAAGGACAAATTCTGCAGCAGGGAAGGCAGGTTTGGACAACAGCCATGAAAGGTCTCCTCATCAGCAAACACAGATGGGAATGGGAAGGGCAAAGGTTGGAGCAGTGTCAACATCCAGGGAGTATTTGGGGCTTGTTTGTCAGATTGTTGCTGCTGCTGTGGGTCTAGCTTGGCTTTTTTGAATATCAGGCAGTTTGCAAGAATTCCTGCATGGGAGGGGTAGGATTGAGTGATTGGAGCTGCTGTGAACAGGGAGGGGTTGCACTGCTCCCCAAAACACCCCCTCAGCCTGTGGTGGTCTGGTGGTGTGACACCAAATGGGTCCAATTGCTGCAAAAAGCTTCATCCCAAAGCCCCTCCTGTTCCATTAGGGTCGTTTTGTCCTAGCCCAGCACATCCACATCCCCTTTGGGGCTGCTTTTACACCATTTTCTAATTAAGAACTCAACCTTCTCCCTGCCCTGCGAGTGCCAGGCTGTGATTCCTGTCCCTGTCCCTTGCCCTGGGAAGGGAAGGGGGAGCCCAGCACTCCAGACTCAGCCAGCTTTGGGAGCCAGCAAGGGAAGGGGAGTGGGCTGAGCCCCTTGGGTGCGAAAGGGCTGAAAGGGAGAGGGGAGGGCCCCACTTCACCCCATGGTCGGGGTGTTTGCAGAGCTGCAGAGCCTTATGTAAGTTTGCAGTGAGCCCAGGACATGTCCCAGCAGCGCCTGCTTGGGGCTGGGCTGGGGCTGCCTCTTAAATCTTTACCTTAAGGGTGTTCAAAACCAACTTGTTGTCTTTTTTTTTTCCTTTTTTTAATTTTTTTTTTATTCTACTGCAGAGTGAGGCATCAGGTTTAACTCCTCTCGTTCTGGCTGAGGGGATAGAGTGGGACAGCCAAGCTGGAAGGGCTCCAGGGATGGTTGTGTTTGTGATGGGAAGGGTAGCAGGGCTTTGGGAGCTGCTTGGGAAGCACCATGATTCATGGCTTAGAGCTTTTCTCAGTTTTGAAACAATATGCAGGAGCTGCTTCACTGCAGCTTGCCGTGCCCTGAGGTCCTGCAGCCAGGCAAACACAAGTTTCAAAGCCACAGAGCTTAAATTTATCAAATTCTGGCCTCTCTCTGGATGGGGCTGAGGTTTCCTAACATTTCTCAGCTGTGGGAGCTGTGGGGAGGCCACATCCTAATTGCCAGCCAAGCAGGGGCCTTTTGCAGGTCTGCTGTGGTACCATGGGGTTTGGGAACCCCCAATTTCAGGAGGTTTTGGCTCTGCCTCCCACCGTGGTGGTGCTTTGGGGCTGCCTCTCAAAGAGCTTCATCACCCCCTGGGCTGAGCTGCCTGGAGGAGCCAGCAGGGACATCCCTGCCCTCCCCTGGCAGTGCCAAGGGAATGTTCTGTGTGGCAGCAGAGGCTCTCTTTGGTACGTGGGTGCCAAGAGCAATTTGCTCTGCCCAGCCTGACTTGGTGCTGAGGATCTCAGCTGCTCTGGATTTGAACCCTGGCTGACTCCTGCATCTCTAAGGGGCTGTTTAATCCCCACCTGGAGAAAGGAGAACTCAGATCAAATCCTCTGAATGCAGGGAGACAGATCCAGCTAAAACCTTTGCTGTCTCTCCATTCTTCACTGCAAACCATTCCTGGCTTTTGTGTGCTCCTGCACCCCTCATTTTTGTTTGGGGTCACCTTGATTATTTTAGCTTCAATAATTTTCATGCTGGCAGAGTTTGCTTCACCTTTTCCAGCTGGAAGCAGAACATTGGAATGACTTTGAAAGCCAAGGCAAGCAGAGCAGACCCCTCCCTTCACCTTTATGCCACCAAATGTGGACTCGAGCAGCTCTTGGGTGCTTACAAGCCACCCTTGTAACCTTAGGGGACAATGATGGCAAGGGCTCCTTAAATCCTCCTCCAAGGTGCTCTGAGTAACGCCAGGCATGGGACTGGCACAGAGAGGGGCTCTTTGGGCAAATAACAAACCAAAATAAAGCTGTTTCCTTTCTTTTTGAGAGCCCTTGGCAGCAAAGCAAGCACAGAGATGGATGGAGCTCTGAGAGGGCTTTGGTCTGCAAGGGTGGCCCAGTGCCATTGCTGTGGGTCCTTATCTGCCTGGCACGGCCACTCTGTGGACTTGGGCCCTGGTGGCAGGGAGGTTATCACTGGGCTTTGCTGGGACCACCAGCACAGCCCCAGTCGGGGAAGGCTTTGTAGTTTTATTCTTTTCAAATATTTTGCCGTGCCCTCAGCGCTCCCCTCAAGGCCAGACCCTGCGAGTGTCCCTGCGTCCCCTTTTCGGTGGTGAAACCCTGCAGGTGCAGGGCTGGGATCTACCTGCCCAGCCGAGAGGAAAGACAAAAAATCCCTCCCGTTTTCTGCAAAACATGGCTTTGGAGGGGGCTTTGCACCTCCAAAGTTTCTCCTCTTTTTGTAGCCTACTCCCCAAGGCTCACCCTGGCCCAGCTCTGCCCGGCCCGGCAGGCACAACCCCTGCTGTAGCATTAGAGACAAGACTTAGGGGCTGTTTTCCCAAGGAATTCAGCTCTTTTTTAAGTCCTTTTTGTAGATTTTTTAATCGTGGTGTGTCAGATGAGTTGTTTACTGGAGCAGGTTTCTGCACTGAGGTGATGCTCCCCTGCTGGTGGGCCGTGGCCAAATTGCCTGAACCCGGTTGGGATTTGGCTGCTGAGCGAGTTCAGCCCGATCCTTTCGGGAAAGAACACGACTTCCCCAGGCCTGAACTTTCCCAGCATATCCTCTTTCAGCCATTTAAACCCGTTAGAGCCAGAGGCAGGATTTTTCTGGGGAGGCTGAGGGCAATTAGGAAATTACCCTGCTCCCCTGCCCTGAAATCCAGCAGGATGAAGCCAAATATTTGCTTTTTGGATGGGTGGATTTTGGAGCTGGCTCCACATAAGAGCACCGGAGTGGAGGCATGAATTTTGGCCGTTCTGGGTAATTGTTTTTGAAGCAGGACCTCCAAGCTTGCTGCCATCACCAGGCTCAGCAGATTCCAAAGCCATGCCCTGTCACAGCTGGCATTTGCTCCCTTGTTGATGGAAAACAGCCTGCCCGTGGGTTTTTGGGGTGGGATGCACCCTCTCCATGTCTGTACCCACTAGAAAGACTCAATAAAAGGCTGCAGCACCGTTGGTAGCTTTGTAATCCCATTTTTTTTCTGCTGTGCTCCAGGCTCTGGAGCAGCAGGAGCCGTGTGTGGCTCTGAAATTGCTTCTGGGAAGTGCCCAGACCCGCTGGGCACCCTGAACAGAGCAGCAGAGCCAGTGGTCCAAAAGCAGCTGCTTAATTCAATGTTGAAATCAGATCCTGAAGCTTAAAATTAGTCCTTTTTTTTTTATTTTTTTTTTTGACATCTGCTCCTTGTAAGCGATTTATAACCCCTCAAAATTTTGTATCTGGAAGTTAAGTGAATGTGTCTCTTAAAAGTATGCCTACCCTTTCAAAATGTGAATTTCTGATTGTTGGAATAAAAAAAAATTAAAAAAAAAAAAAAGAAAAACAAAGAAACCTACCCCATATTAGCACATTTTTGTAATTAATGTTTTCTGAATGTTGTTTAAAAGATTTGTGTAGAATAAACCAGTTTAAAAAGAAAAGGGGTTTGCTCCTGTGTTTTGCCAGGTCTCTCCTCACAGCTGGTCATGGTTCTCAGAAGCTTTCCCAGATGCTGCCAGCTCTGCAGAGGGGCTGAACAGCCAAGGGTTTATCCTGGGAAAATTATTTTTATTAAGAATTTGATGCACTTTGTGGAAAGGCTGAGCCAAGATCCTGGAGCCTAACAGGGGAGATATTCCCATGAGCTGGTGAGGGCTGACAGCTCCTCCTTGTCCCACAGAGGCATTTAGAAGGAAAAATGATTTCAAAATCCACCCCTGAGAGCATCTGGGTGCCCAGAGGGTGCTCAGGATGAGCCTGGAGCCTCCTGGACGTTTTCCATTCCCCTGGAGGCAGCTTTGGTTCTGGATTTTACCACCCAGCTTTGGTTCTGGATTTTACCACCCAGCTTTGGGTCTGGATTTTGCCCCCCAGCTTTGGGTCTGGATTTTACCACCCAGCTTTGGGTCTGGATTTTACCACCCAGCTTTGGGTCTGGATTTTACCACCCAGCTTTGGTTCTGGATTTTACCACCCAGCATCTCCAGGGGCTGCAGCATCTTCACTGCTGTGGGGACTCTCACACAGGCACAGCACCAGGGCTGTTTTTAAGCTTCATTAATATTATTTCTTCCTTATGGCAGTGGTTGAGGGGCACGACGAGGCCTCCCAGGTACCTCCTGGTCACAGGAGGATTCATCATTTTTGTCAGTAAGAGAAGTTATGGGAAGGTTGGGAAAGATCAGTGGTGAAAATTCATGAGTGAGGTTACAGAGGCTGTGAGACACTGAAAACACAGCTTTTACCCAGGGTTTTCTATTAATTATCTGTTTATATGCAGTGCTTTAATTGCCATTAGATGAAAGCTGACACGTGCATTAATTTTATATAACTCAGGTTTGCTGTTTGTTTTGGTTTGTTTTTTTTTTTTAATGTGCACCTCAACCCTTTTTCAAGTTGGGGATATTTACTGCAAATAGTGTTTAAAAAAAAAAAACCCCACCAGGAGATAAGAGATGGTAAACAGAGATTCAAAGGGAATGAGAGTAGAGCAGTGAGCTCCTCCAGAGGAGTCTGTGCTGTGCATGCAGGGACACAGCAAGGAGAGGGATCCCATTCCTGAGAGAGAAAAATGGCAATTTTAGCTTGATATCAAAACAATCTTCTTAGGCTGGATGGAAAGTTGGGGGGGAATTGGGGTAAAAGTGGGGTCAGCATGCATGGGGACACCCAGGGAGGTGATGCAGGGGACACCCAGGGAGGTGATGCAGGGGACACCCAAGAAGGTGATGCAGGGGACACTCTGCCCTGCTGCTCCAGCACCCCCAGGAGTAGCAGCTCATCACAGTTCACACCCCCAAAA
>VWYI01049406.1:232769-254435 GCA_013399455.1 Anthoscopus minutus | reverse complement strand
ATATAAATATATAAATATGTATATAGAAATATAAATATAAAAGTATATATATATGCATATGTACATCTCCAAAGGTGTGTTTGTGCATGGGCCCCCTGGAAATCCCCTCTCGGCTTGGCTGAGCACAGGGCAGGGAGCACCAGCCACCTCCTCCTGCTCTGCCAGGCTGCTGGATCTGGCCCCAATTTATAAAAAAAATGGGGGGGAAAAGCACTTTGCATCGGACAAAACCCTGTGTTTTTCCTCAAAAAGGCTGTGAATGAGAAAAAAACCCACACCAAACCACAACAAAATAATGTTTTCATTACTACAACACAGCGGTTCAGTATTTAGATATCTATTTGTACATTAACAGTGAAATATCATGGATTAAACCAAGTTAATTAGATATAATAGCTGATATTTGTACTACGAAGCACGTGTGTTTTACATATCAAATATATATAATGACGAGTATGTTTTATATATTAAATATAAGCCACATGTCAATGTTTTGTATTAAGTTAATCGTTTTAAATTACGTATTATTTAGACCAAACATCATCTATCTATCTATCTATCGATTTCTTTTTAAATTTACACGCAAATATATTTATCTATGGATGTGCAGCGTGTACAGGAGCTGGGCGCTGCCGAGCCCGGCCACTGCTCCTTTCCCCGAGGGCTGGGTTTGCTTTCTTTCAATATCGTCTTCTCCATCTGTTTTCTTTTTGCAGGACTTAAGTATTATAATCCTCCAGGGGAAAAAAAAATTTTAAAAATAAAAAATAAAAAAAATAAAAGGCAAAACCCCCCCATTTGCAATCTCCTTTGAAGGACGCAGTGAGGAGTGGCAGGAGATTTTTTTTTTTTTTTTTTTTTTTTTTTTAATCATTGAAATGCAAATCTTTCCTAGAGCCGTTGCTTCGCTGTCGTTATTCAAAGCAATAATTTGGGCAAGGTCCCTTCCCGAGGCTGTTCCAGCCGCACCCAGGCCGGGCAGGGAGGACGGGCCGGGCTCTCGGGGTCCCTGTGCCCGGGCTCTCGGGGTCCCCAGCCCCGAAAGCATCGCCCGAGGGCAGGGAGGATGCGCGGGGAGCGCTCCAGAGGGATTGGGATGCGCCGCTTCCCCTCGGCTTTAGCATTTGGGGCTTTTTCAAACACCCGGGAGAAAGCGGCTTGGCCCTGGCAGCGGGGCAAAGCAAGGAAAAGCAGGAGCGGGGAAAGGAGGGGGAAATGAGAGCGGGGAAAGAGACCCCGAAACACCGGCAGCCGGAGCGGGAGAAAAATCCGCTGGGATGCAGGAGCGTGGATTGCCCTGGGAGTGCACAGCGAGCTCCGGGCTGTGCTGTGCTGTGCTGTGCTGTGCTGTGCTGTGCTGTGCTGTGCTGGCTGTGTTTTGGCACAGCAGCCGCACTAAAGGAGCCTCTCCCAAACTAAAGGAGCCTCTCCCAATCACCTGCAGCCCGCCCTGGAAACACGAGCAGCGTCCGGGTTTGGTTTTTTAATGTTTTTGGCCAGGGTGGTGCAGAAAGTCCCTCCCGGGCCCCCCTGTTCCCCCCGCCGCCCTGGCAGGCTCCAGCTATTGTTCTGGCACGCTCCTTTTCCGCCCAGCATCGGCATTTGGGGTTTTAAAATCATCTGGAGCATCGCTCAGGCCCCGGTGTACGTGGCCGGCCCCGCATCGGCCCAGCCGCGCTCCTGCTCGCCCCTCGGGACCCGGGCTGTGATCCCGAGTCTCTCCTGGACCTGCTGTGCATCCTCACAAGCGCCGGCATCTCCGTGGGGTTGGCTCTCACCCGTTCTCTTCTTCCACCTGTGTTGGCGCTTAATCCCACTCAGGTGAGCACAGTTCAAAAGGGTTTTTTTTCACCCTTTAGTTTTCCTTCGGTTAAATTCTCCTCCTCTTTGCCATCCTCTGTCTTTCATCCCTTTCCATCTTTTCCACCCTCACCTTTCCCTCCTGGCCATGTCACACTTTTAGGGAACGTGGACAACCAGCAATGCAGCTCTCGGGGCACTTCCCATAAACATTTCAATTTATTTAGATGCTTCTTCACAAATTAACATACAACCATCCCAAAGGTGCCAGCAGCAAAAGCTGAGTTGTTTCCAAGTTTATACAGGATGTGTTTTGTTTAGTTTAGCAGTAGCCAGAGAGATTAACCTGCTTCTTCCACTGCATCTTTTCCAGCCCTTCACCTGCATGGTGAGCAGCAAATGATGCTCAGGGCAGGCACACGCTGGTCCCATCTCCATTCCACAAATCTCTGCTCTGGAGAGGAACTTCACAGGCTCCTGAAATGAAGATATTTTGAATTTTTTCCCCAGTAGACCCTCTAGTACCTCCAAACCCACTGGCCAGCCAAGGTCTGGCTCTGCAGACACAGGGCAAACCCTGGGGTGTGGGTCTGGAGAGGTGCCAGGGCTGTTTCACTGCTGTGAAAGATTAAAGAAAGTATTAAAGCCAAGAAACCAAACCAGGCACTTTGTCCTTCACAGCATTTTCTACAGGAAACAACAAGCAAAGCTGATGCTCCAGAGCTAAAACCCACTGGCCTCAAACTTTCAACCTGGAGAAATCACATTCTGCAAATGCATGCTGAGAAATCAAACCAGTGCCAAACAAATCCCTGCTGGGCACCAGGAGCGGGGCTGGCTCCTCTCCTGCCCGTGCCAGGGTGACAGGGAATGTGCAGCATCCCCAGCACCAGCACAAGGGGACTTCCTTGCAACCCTTTGCCTGGAAATCCCAGGAGCCTGCTGGTGTAGGGTGCCAGAGCTCAAGGAACCCTGCACAGAAGTGGGATGAAGTAATCATTGTTGAGGGGACCTGACGCCTGGATTTTCACATGCTCGGCTTAGCAGGGGATTTATTCAGGGGAACAGTTGGAGCATGTGGCAGCAGCATCTCATTAGTGTCACAGACAATGCCCAGCCAGTCTAAGACTGAAAAGTAGGGTTAATTTTCCCCTATATAAATTTATTGTAAATGTTTAGGGAGCCACAACACAGCTGAGTTTAGATTTATGATGTTAGAAGTCCCAGAACAGGTTCAATCACACTTGAAACAGCTGGGAAGGGTAAGGAGGAGCAGCTAGCCTGTGCTGTTCTCCCCCTTTCTCTTTCCAAACACTCCATCCCACTGAGGAGGGGTCAGAAAAGGGGAGAAGCCCCCAAAAGCATGGCTATTCCTGGCCCCCCATCGCTCTGGGATGCACAAGGTCACCAAACACAACCTTTCTCCTCCCCCCCAGCAGCAGCACCAGCAAAGCAGCCAAAGACATTCCCCTGAGAAGGTCTGGATGTGCCATGGAAATATATCCTGAGGGGAGGAGTAAGACAGAGTAAAAGGTTACAGAGTTTAAGCACCAAGAGGGAGGAACAAGGTTATATAAAGTTTTACAGGTCAGGACAAAGACCTCAAATATATTAAAGAAAATAAACAGAGGGATGAAGTCAGCCACACACGAGCGCCAGGGCTGGCTTGGGCTCTTTAAGCAATTCAGGGATTGATCAAGAGTTTTTGAGGAACAAATCCAGGGTTACCCAAACTGAAGGGGATCCTACAGGGAGATGAGGGGCTGGAGACAGCTGCCAGGCAAGGAGCTCCTGATCCACGAAGTGTGGGAGTCACTTCATGAATAAAGTCACTGAAATCAAAGCTAACACCTGTGTTAAACAGACTCAAAGAGCAAGAAGCATGTGGGAATGGAAAAAAAACCACCTTTATCCAAGAGCTCTCCCTATGGAGAGTGAAGCTGGAGCAGAATCCTGACTCCACGCACCCTGGAGCAACCCACAGCTTCTCCTTGCTGGAGAAGAGCATCACTGGCAGTGCTGAGGAGCTTCAGCCCCTGCCCTGGCACCCGAAATTCCCTTTTTCAGGGACACACCACCTTCCTGTCCCTTCTCCTGCAGCGATGTCATCGCGCTGCTCCCGGCGAGCGGCTCCCACTTCCTACCCCAGGAACGGGACTGAGGTGAGGGAAGCATGGATAATAAATAGAGCTTCCCACACCCTAAAAAACTTCCTTCCCACTCCAGGAAGCGTTTGCACATACCTCAGCTGCTAATTTTAGGATGGAGTATTAAGCCACATGTGAGATTCTCCTGGAATCCTGGTTGGATCCAGCCCTGCACAGGGGCCCTGGTTCTGACAGGCACCTGGAGTCACACCTTTTCCTTGGAAGACAACTTGGAGATGCTGCTTTTGTATCCTATGCTATCCACTGCCAGATTTACAAAGTCTGGGACCCAGAGGGATTTATTTCTTCAGTTTTATGTCCTAATGCAGTAAATTCTTCTGAGAAGTTAATTCTGCACCGTTCCAGCTCCTTCATTTCTGCCTCAAGGGGAAAGGTGAATGGAGGAAATAAATTCCTGCCACATCTACCACCGTGTACTCCAGTGCATTCCCACTGTCAGAACAAACCCAAGGAGTGATGATCCAGCACAAAATGAACGCTTCATGCATTTTATTGAGTCTATTTAAATTTGCATTATAACATCTTACATAGGGAACAAACTCCTCCTAAGTGTTAGCTGGCAAACCTGGTCAAACTGTCCAAAAACCTCCGAGTACCAGTTTGTATTAAACAAGTCTAGTAAAAACAAATGTAAAGCACTGTACAAAAGAAAAAAAAAAGGGAAAAAATAATAAAGACAAGCGTTACATCCACAGTGGAATTCAGGGCTTCCCAAACAACAGCCTTCCCAGCAGAGTGAAATTCAGAAAGAGGCTCAAATATCGTAGCTAAAGGAAATAAAACCAGATAGAAATCAAATGAATTCAATGGTATGTTTCCCCATCAGAAAAAGGAGATACAGTCTGTCTGAGAGGTTGGGAAGCCCTGGTATAACATGCAAACCTCTTTTTTTTTTAACACACCACTACTTCTTTGTACTTTGGGTACGTTACCATTAATTGTGTCTCTTCAGCCTCCTGCTTCCCCCCCTCCCCCAGTTGAGGGTAAACAAAAAGCCCACTGTATATAAGGGCAGGAAATATTTCTGAAGTTGTTATAAATTCCCTCCATGTGGCTCCAAGCCAACCTTCATCCAAAGCTCCTCCTTCTGGGAAAAGGCAGAGGAGCAGGCAGACATTTCCTACAGAGCTGAGCTCCTCCTCAGCTGCTCACAGCCCCTTTCCCAAAGCACGACACCGCTTCCATGGGCATCCAGATCCCAAATTAAGGTCGAGACGAGGGATGGAGGCTTGTTCAGAACCCCCCTCAGCCTGACCTGCACTTCTCACCCTGGCATTATCCATCCCCTCACTGACAGACCACTGGCTTGTGTTTATCCACTGCAGACCCACCCGGGAAAGGGGCCTTTGGAGTCCCACATTCGCATAACCCAGCCAAGTGACAGGAAACTGGGATGCCACTCATTATGGGCCATTGTGGCAGCTCTGGTGGGAAAGCCCTTCGTCTGCAAGTCCACACAAAGGACAATTACTGTGGTGGGTGTCTGTCCTGCAGCTGCTGTGCCTGCACGGCAGCACTTCCTACAAAAGGCCTTTAAAATTCCCTGATTTCTATGCATGAAGCTCCTACATAATCAAATCGTTTTTAGAACAACTCAACTGCCTCCAAGTTCTCTGCAAAAAACCCGACTTGTTGTAAGAAATCAAAAATATGCACGGGAAAGGGAAATCCGACCAGCATCAGGAATTCAGTCTTTTCACAGATCAAGCCCAAAATAATAAAGTGAGCACCCACAGGTCTGTGTTGGTTCAGAATGCGAATTAAAATATGAACTAACAGCAGCTAATAACTAATGTAATGATTAAAACTGTGTGTTAAAAGTGTGTTTGTCACAAGGCTTTGGCCTGCGGCCCTGCCATTGCTGAGGGTCTGTCCCGTCACAAAGGAACGAAGCTCACACACCAGGTATTCCCAGCAGGAGTTTGGACATTTGGAAAAAAAAACCCCCACGGTAACCACTGAGTCGGGTGATGATGAGAATCTTTGGGAAGCAAAATAAAAGCTGCTGATGCTGCAAGGAATGCCGCGGGTGCTGCAGGCAGTCCCACACGGTGGCACTGTGACCCAGGCCACCGAGCACAGCTCTGCCTCTCCAAAGCCAGCATTCCTGTCAAACAAGCCCAGGAATGTCACAAAACTCGTCCTTTTAACCCTTCATACCCCTCCAGCCACAACTAAAGATGCTGCGGCCCTCCAGAAATCCAAAAAAAAAAAAGCCAAAAAACTGAGGGAAGAGCTAAATACACATGTTCACTATAAAAATAATTCATGAAATGTAAATTAGTCTAATTATGGAAGTGTTTCACATTTTGCAAGCAACTGAAATGTTAATATTGGCTTTTCCTAACTCCAATCTAAATTTAGATAAATAGAAATTTAATTACCCTAATTAACTGAGCTATATAAAGAAGTTTTTGCTACAGACAATGAGCCCCCAGCCCCTTTAGCACTCTGAGAAACCACGGAGAACATTCAGTGTCTCCCAAATTGACATTAAATTATTTGTTCTTGATACTGTTTGGGAAACCTCCAAGATTTTATTAGTTGCTCTTGTTACAGAAAGATAAAATGTTAAGACATGGTATTAGCTATAAGGAAACTGTGAGGGCAGTTCTAGCAAGGTGGAAATTCCGTGGAAAAGGTGGCGTGACAGGCACACAGCCAGGCTTTGCGTGGGTTTGGGATAATGGGCTCCCCTCCTGGTGGTCGCCAGCTCTGAGATGAACATCTCTGACTTTCTGCATCTAACACAGAACTCATGTAGAGAGGGAATTTTTTTCCCTTCCAATTCTATGCTCTGTAAGTCTGGAAACCACAACTGAGAGCGAGTATTCGGTAAATTCAGAAGTGTTATTTTGCTGTGAAATTTTGGCACAGAGAACCCAGCACCCAGAATCAACAGCCAACTCCAATTTTACAGTGATGGATGTCCAAGGCAAAAAGCAAACCAGTGAGCTGACTGATTGTTCTGTTCCCAAAGAACCCTCGTGTTCCCTTCTGCCATGATGGGGTGTCCAACCAGAAGGAAGGTGAACTCAGCAGCCAGTCAGGCTTTCCCACTGAAACAAAAGCACAAAATGCACGTGGAGAAAAAAAAAAGGGAATTTTGGGGTGCTGTGGAATCTTGAAGGAGCTGGTGAGATGTTAAAATGGCTTAGAGCAGCGATTATAGTTTATGCACCCACCACTATAAAACACTAAAAATGTGTTTTAATTAGGAAAAAAGAGATAGGCCAGCTTTGGTTTTGTCATCTGAGGAACAAGCAGCATTTCCCCATCCAGCCAGCAAGAGCAGCTCATATCCCTTCAGAACTGGAGTGGAAAGAAATAAAAACCACCTTCCCATTGCACATGGAAGCCAGGAAAACCCCCAAACCTTAGAGAATAAAACAAAGAAGGGGTCACTGAGGGTGAAGGATGTTTCCACACACACACACTGGTAAGAGTTGGGTACATTCTCCAACTCCCAACTGCAACAAGTCATCTATGTAATTTAAAAAGTGAATTTATTTTCATTCTGTCCAATAGGAATATAAAGAGCTTGTTGGGTTTTTACTGTTCTTCTCAAGAATCTGCTACACATTTAAGTGCACTCATTTTTAAATGTAACCCAGTATCAATGATGTGCTTTCCACTTATTCCCTGTGGCACCTGCACCACTGGCTACCAACACCAGATCACTCAACAAATCCAGAGGTTACCAATACAGCTGAAGCTCGTGAAAAACTAAACACCAACCTGTCCATACCTGTTTGCTATAGTTACAACATTGCCTCAAAAACTGAGAGCAAAAGCTGATCGAAAAATTGGGCACAAACCTCAGTGAACCAGCCAGTACACACGGGTTTGCATTATTCCAAACTTGCAACCATACCAAGAAATAACCAGCCATTAGAACAGTTTCTAATTTTTATCACCTTTTTTTTTTTTTTTGGTGGCATTACTGAGCCAAAACACTGCAATTATAACATTTAATTTCCGTTTTTTTAAATGCAATTAAATGCCTACTCCAACTGTTTTTATGTTACAGTAGCTGTTCACATAAATAGTACAGATATGCACTGTCCCTGACAGGTACACAGTCACAAAAGCAGCTCTCTCGTGTTCAGTTTGCTCTCTTGTGTGGTGGGGTCTGTATGAAAAGCATTCTTGATTTCTAAGCATGGTACAATTTTAATTCTTAATGCGTTAGTACAACAGTGCATTGGAAAAGTACTGAGCTTCTACAAAAAAGCTTTACAATTTTAAAACAGATTTGTTTTGTTTTGTTTTTTCCTTTATTTAAACAAGCATAGGCAATTCTTATATTTCCACAACAAGATAAATATCCCAATTACTCTAACAGCTCATCCTACAGCGTGCCATAGTGATGGGGAAAGGGCTAACATTAGTGTTATTTACACAGACATGTCCAATATTAACCCAGGAGGAAAATTAAAAGTATGTTCACATGTGCAATTAAATTAATATTTTTTTTAGAGAGTTGGATTTCTTGCAAAAATTCCTCTGTGACTCACGGGCACTGAGCTGGGATAACTTCTCAAAGAACTCCTCAGAGGCACAATCTTGAGGACAAACTGTTTATTGGACTGGGATGGCAAGGGCTGGAGAAAAAACTTAATACTCTTCACAAAGAAAAAAAAAATTAATTTTGAAGTGGGGAGATGTCTTTGGACAAGTGAAATTGAACACCCAAACCGACTAGAACTCGAAAAACCTAATTAAAGAAATTTTCCAATTCCCAAAGCTTGAATCCAGAGAAAATACTTCAATGAGGGAAGATCCACTCCGAGTCATTACTATACACTGAGGTACCACTCAAAAAGTGGCCATAAAGGAAAGTGATTTCTTTGCCCATCACTATCACACCAGCTGCCTGGCCGTGGACTCAGCTCTCCTTCAGACAACGCTCTCTCTGTTGCCAGAGGCTAAGACTGCTCTGCGGCAGATGGGGCAGGTGGAGTTCTCTGACAGCCAGCGGTCGATGCAGTGCACGTGGTACTCGTGCGAGCACGGCAGCTTGCGCAGCTTGTTGCCCTCCGTGTACTCTGTGATGCACACGCTGCAGGTTTTCAGAGCGTCGCTCTCACCAAAATTCCTCATGGCTAGGTTGTCAATTTGTTCTTTGGTGAGTCCTCTTGGTTGGTCATCGTCATCTTCGTTGAGTAGGAAAAATTGTGCAAGGCTAAGGAATGGTAGAGAACTACTTTCTTCAAAAGTGACCGATCCCCTCATGTTCCGGCCTTCCCGCCTGGCACCAGATGTTGAGCTGGCCTCGTGCCCACCCTCGTACACCTCCCCTGAGCTAACATCTGCACTCTCACTGCCCGAGCTGCCCCCGCCTCCGCTCTGCGGCTCAGAAGCCTCCACGTTCTGAGTGGGAGCCGGCCCACCGGGATCTGCATCGCTATCGCTGTACATGAAGTAGCTGAGCTCCCCAAAGCCTGTCATGATCTGCCTCAGCATGGTCTGGATGGCCACTGACGTGGTCTCGCTCAGGCCTGTGTTTAAGATCCTACGGATGGGAATCCTAATGGTGCTGACGTAAGTTCTGACTCCGGCCCGCTCCGAGCGGGAGAACGTGCGGCGGAAGCCTCCGCGCTCGCTCTCGTAGGTGACCGTGTTGTTGGGGGTCTGCGAGCGGGAGCGGGTCCTGTTGGCTATGCTGTCCCTCTGCCGGTACTCGCCCGGCCGAACTCTTCTCACCTGCAGGTCAAGCACTATGGTGGGAGGCCTCTGCCCAGGAGCCGTGGACTCGCTGGTGCCGGTGGTTTCTGAAGAACCTGCTGCTTGAGGAGCAGGCCTTGTTTCAGGGGGGGAAAAGAGAACTGCGTTTTCACTTGGCACCTCAGTCCCCACTGTGTGCTGCCTTAAGGTCACGTGCTGCCTGGTTCTAGAGCTGCCCTCAGCCTCGCTGGCTGAGGAGTGCTCGAGTGTTTGAGATGATGTGTTGTGATGAGACCTGCGAGGGGCCTCACTCACTGCATTAATAGGTGACCTACTTCTATCAGTCCTAGCCCGCGTCCGCCGCTGTTCTGGACTCCTACTCCTGGCTCTCCTCTGCCCTCTAGGAGGGGAAGCCTCCTCAGCCGCCAGCTCCTCCGCACTGCTCCTTTCTGATCCAGGCTGCCTTGCAGACGGTGATTCAGACCTTGGAATTTCAGAGTCACTTTGGCTGTTTTCCAAATCCTCCCCATTGGAAGGCTCTACAGATGGCTCATTCTCAGTTTCTGGATTCGTGTTCCCATTATTACGGTTGACATTTATTTCCAAACTGAATCTGAAGTCGCCACTATTGGGGTTAGTCCGGCTCACTGCTCTCCAGGACTGGTTTCCTCGCTGCCCACTTCGTGTTGTATTTCCAGTCTGTCGGACTGAATTAAGCCAGTCTATTATAGAATCTCCATTTGAAACATCTTCTGCGGACTCTGCACCTGTGAAAAAGACAGGGAACTACCAAAATTAGAGTACTGAGCTAATTTTGGAGCCATCTTTTCCAAGAACATAATTGCTTAGCTTAACAAGTGACAATTTAGAAGTGCTGAATCCTACCAAGTGCTACTGTAGCTTCACAGGCAGTGTGACAATCCTGTAACTACCAGAGCTCTTCTAAGGGAGCAGGAGTGGACACTGCTCTTGTATGGACAGAGAGGCTGCAGCCATCACAGAGCAAACAAGTCATCAAAAGAACACGTATTTTCTATTATAAGTAAATGGAAAGTCACATGTCAGGTGTCATAACACATCAATATTCTGTGTTTTCCTTTCCAAACAATTAAGTGATCTATTGACTGTGAAACAGAGAATTAAGTCTGTCCTGAGCCTTAACCTGCAGAGCTTTATAATAAATCTGTCTCACTGAAGAATGAACCCCAGTGGTCAGCTCCAAGCATCCCCCACCAATCTCTACAGAAGGGCGACAACAAAAGCAATGCAGCATCTTTGGAAGGGAAGAATGGTGAATTAAAAAAGAAGGACTGCCAAAAAGCATCCCAGAAGGGAGCAGACAGAAAGGCAATCTCAAACAAAAAAGAAAAAATAAAATAAATAAATGAAACTTTATTTTGATAGAAGTATGAGACGTGTTATGAATGAAATCTGTCCCAAACTGACCTCTGCAGCAGATATCAGACATAAGGTTCACTGAGTTTTGAAACAAAGCTCACCTTGCACCTGCCTAGGCTTAACTTGTTCCACTCCTGCACTCAAGTTAAGGTCCATACGGGGTGCTAAAGTTAAGAGTTTTCACAAATACTGTATATACCTCTATTCTCATCACTGTTTTGCTGTGGTGGACCTTCTTTAACTTGGTGTAGCCTTCTCAGCAACTCTTCTTCAGTAATTTCACCTTAGAAAATAAGCAAAATTTTCCAAAAATATTTCCAAATCATATATGTACGGCAAGCATTATCAAAAGCTTCTAAAGTAGATATAAGCCACAGCTTGTGTTCTAATTAAATTCTGCCATAATGGCAGGGCCAGGCACATTGCTAAGGGGAAGTTCAGACACTTTAGCACTGCTGTCCCAACTAAGTTTTCATGAGGCTGAAATATCCAACAGTTTCATCCTATTCAAGAGAGATGTGCTTTCTGGTTCTGTAACTTCTACAACTGAACAGCAATTTTTGTCATATACCCATTAGGGTGTCCAAAGTGAACCAGTTGAGGTTGACACTTCCATAAGCAGGAAAAGAATGTTTAAATTACTTGAGTCATGGTTTGAATTAGATATCAACCTATAAAGAGGAAATTTAACAAGTTGATTGAGAGCTGACATCATAATGCCCATGCAGAATCTCATACCAGACTACTTAACCTGGTTACAAACTCCTAACCTCACCAGCACAAAATCTGCACACAGATGCTTAAAGGAGACTTTTTGGTCCATCTAAGGACTGGAGCTGGGTCAAATCTGGGTGTTCCTGCCAAGTTTTGCAAACACCAGACTTCTGTATCTGGGGAATCCACACCATCCTCTGTCTCCACAAGGAATTTAAAAGTGCACAAATTAGCAAGAAGCTACTTCCTACCACAGAACACGGCTGCAGCACACAGATGAGTGAAAGGGCTTCAGGAGAACAGAAAATGACACAAATTGCCTACAAGCAACTCTAGCAGGATGGCCACAGGCAAGCTTTACCTACCTGGTGTTCCTAGCAAATTATTATCTCTCATAAGCCTGTAGTCCTCTTCGCTCAGGTTGTTCACAAACTGATAGAAAGCTTCTTCTCGATCTAACCGGTCCAGCTGGCTCTGACGTTGGGCTTCTGACTGATCAATACTTCCTTTATCACTAGAATCTGAGCTTTCCATCTTGATGAGTAGAAGAGTACCTAAAAAAGGAGAGAACAAAGCTTTCAGAGAGCAGTGAAATACAGTGTGGAACTTAGGCATGTTTGCAATGGAGAGTGAAGTACAGGTTAAAGCAGTTTGCTAATTCAGCTTTAGTTAGAATCAGGTTCATTGCTACAGGGATCAAAAACAAAGAGTGAACCTCCTCAAGAAGTACAAACAAAACTGATGCCCATCATTACCAAATACTCAACAAAGCAGCAAGATGAACACAGAATATCATCTGCCAGAGGCCTTAGCCCATCTTTGCATTCTCATAGTAGGTGACCATGAATATCTTCTTTTGGCATAAAATATTCCTAAGATCAGAGACAACTGTCTCACCAAGCAGCCTCACAGAAGTGTAGCACAAGGCATAAGCCATCCTTGATCATGCTCTCTGAGCACAGGATTCTATGCTCCTTGCTTTTTCCTGCTTGCTACAGAAACACCTTCTTCACCATGCAAGTGAATTTTAACAGAACCAAGTGGTTATGAAGAACTTAAATAAAGAAGATGCTGTGGAACCCTGTGCACAAAAAAAAAAAAAGGGGAAAGGTTCTTATTCCCTCAAAAAACAAAAAGTGTTTGTAAAATCACCTTTGTAGCTTTACATCAAGAGAGAAATTTGCTTTCAAGTTTCAGCTTTTACAGAACTACTGATGTTGATGAGCAAATTTCCAAGACAAAATTCCAGCATACACCAGGTACACCAATGCTTTAAAGAGCTGTCTTCTAGGCTGCATATTTTTAAATATAACCTTCTCATACTGTTTTTCATTTGGATTAAATACTTGACAACGTCTCTCTTTCAAGGAAAATCGATGAATGCCTTGTCTGTATCTGATAAATATTGTAAGGAACACATGCAAATGCAGGAGACATTCTGGCACTGGCTGTGCCATGCAAATACATCAAATGAAGATAAAATAACCAGTTTCCTTAATCACTCTGCCTCACTACTCACAACACCAAGAATTTTCCTGTACAACGGGTAGAATCTAGTTACTCAGAGAGGTGATTAAGAAGCTAATCCTCTGCATGCTAAAAAGCTCTGCAATAACATTCCCCATCAGAAAACATTCCTTTCATTTAAACCATACTTCATGTGACATGGAAATACTCGAAGAATAAAGCTTTTCTGCTTCTCACTGGAAAATTTCCAACACTTAGACATCTGTCTAGTGCAAAAAGCATCTTTTTTTGGTTTGTCAGCACAGCTGTCAAGTCAAGACTGCCCACAGTTTACATTAGTGCTTCTCCAGAAGAGCAGCACTGCATGATCTCCACAGGCACTTTATCTCAGCTGCTACGGTGAAAATTAAAGTGCACCAACGACCCTCGGTGTGTAGCACCAGAAAAATTCCACAGGATTGGACATCCCTTTATTGCAGACTTGCAAATTATGGAATTGCTGCTCTGACCCTCTTTGTCTTCAGTTCTGATGCAGCAGAACTTGATTTTAAGTTAGTGCTATTCACTTATTGCTACTTGGGGCTACTGTTTGGCTCTGTGAAGTTCTGCCATTTTACCAAAGCAATTACACCCCATTTTTCAGCAATCAAGAGAGCAGCAGCAATTACCAGGGTCACTCCTGAGTCAGATGGGAGCCTATCAGCTTTCTCTGCAGGATTTCCAAATCCCTGGTGCAGTCTAAAGACTGCAGACTGGCACGTGAGTGTTGTGCTCTGTGACATGCTGCTAAACACCGATAAATGACCCCATTCACAGGACAGCTGAGCAATAGTTTCTGCAGGTGTGCTCAGCTCTGACCCGGCTCACTCAGGAAATCTGTGTGCCCTTCCAGGCCAGGCACCTACTTCTGATGAGAACACAGCTTCAATCAACGTTTTTTACAAGCCTTCTGTAGCAGAATTATTACTCCAAGTAGCATTATTTAAAGATACGCTGGAGAAGGTACTTTTAAAACAGCTTTTGCTTGTTCTGGTAATATCTGAATAAAAATCTCATGTAGAATGAGAGACTTGCATCCAAAATAAAACCTTGAAAGATGCATCAGTTCTTTGGGAATACACATCAAACTCTACCCAGCATTCTCTTCTTTGGGATAACTATAATACGAAGTCAACAACAAGACCAAGAAAATAAAGATAAGTAATAAGATGCTAAAGGACAGGTGCAACACTAAGTTTTGTAAAATATTTTACCCCAAAAATATGGGGTAAAACATGGGATTAACTGATTTGGAAACACAGGGAATGTCTTCAGAAAGATGGCAGCATTAACACCTTTGTACACATCAGACTAATTCTTCATTAGCTTTTAAAAAAGAAAGATGCACTATGCATACAAAACACAACATTTGTTTACTACTTATTTACTACTTTCCTTTTAACTGTAAATTCCAGTGCTTACAGGCACCTTGGCCACCCAATGCCTACGTGACTCAAAGATATTTGCCTATTCCATTTCAGAAATGAAGGGGCACCATCCTTGTTCAGGGAAAAAGGGAGAGTCAAAACAAGTTAAATGGGGTGGGAGGGGGGAAATTTAAAAATCTCTACCAACAGGCTGATGTACAGTTCAAGAGGTGATTCTTTAGGAAATGCTTGGAACAAGTCAGTACTACTTATTTCCAGGTTTGCTCCTTTTTTCTCCTCCATCACCTCTTATCTTCCCTCTAAAACCATAAAATCAGCTAATGGTCAAGGCTGAATGGAGTTTACTTCTAAGAAAAAAGCCTCAGAGGTGGGATCTCGAATGAAGAATTTAATTTACATGAGGACTATTTCTCCACCACTTCCCCATATCCCAATTTCACGATCCCAGAAATGCTGTGAACCTCTATGGGATGTTTACACTGGTGGAAATACAGATGGCACAGAAACAGCAACAACACATTCTCCCTACCTGCCTGCTGACAGCCAAATATCTGATGATATTCTTCAAACCAGAGCTCTGGCATTAAAACCAGCAAGTGAAAACCAGGATTTCTACCCCAAGGCTTCCCTGGGCACTGAGCTCATTGTGCACATTGTCCAACATCAGCCTCACCTCCCAGCTCACTGCAGAGCTCTCCATGGCCAGACTGAACTCACTGGAATGTTTAGACTGCTCCTGCCTCAGCACAGCTCCACAGAGCCCACCTGCCTGGACAGCAGCATTTCCCTGGGGGGAGCTGCCATAGCCCTGCACAGAGAGGCAAAAATAACTGGAAAATCTGCCCCTCAGGATGCTGCTCTCAGCTCACACCCCACAGACAAATAAGACTGGCTGAAGGAAGCCAGTTATACAGGGAAGCCTGAGGAGGGAAAACCAACAGGTGTACTATTAGCTTACAACAAAATAACCAACATTTGGTTATCTAATAAGCAGGTATGGTTCAACTCTTGCTTTTCTTTCTTCCAGTGTAAGACTTTGTTCTTATCCAAGCTAAAACATCCAGAATTTCCTTCTTTAGTGTCCTTCCTTGTCAGCATTGAGTTGACACAGGGTGGGGAAGATCACAACAACGAGCAGGAAGTTCAGATCTGCTGGTAATTGCCAACTTCAGCTGAGATACCCAGATATGAAAATCTCTTTATGAGGAAGTGAGGGGGTGATCACCTAAAGACTGCACAAAGCAAGAGAATCAGAGATAGAATAAACAATTTTCTCCTTATAAAAATTCTTCAGCAGCTGAATATCCAGACAGAGTAACTACAGCAAATTCTTAATTGGTGCTCCCATCCTGCCACAAATCAGAGAAGTATCTTCCCTGCAGTTATGCTTCAACAACCTCAGAGATTTCCAAGCACAAATGACTGCCTGTCTCCCCACTGCTGCTCCAGACTATAGTAAGCCCTCAAAAGCTATTGTCTGTTACATTCTTTTATTCAAGAGGAAGTAATACTGTGTTATTTTGGATTGGAACAATTTAAGAGTACTGGATATTCCCCCAATAAGCAAAGTTATCATTGTTACAGCATAAGAAATATTTTGTTTTCTTTCATGCCAGGTTGTGCATAAACTAAATTCAGTCAGGAATGTACTACTGTCTCAAATCTAGTGGGACAGCAAGCAGGGAAAACATGTGTCACCCATTTACCTTCAACAGTAACACATCCAATCTCCATATTGCATAGCACTCATAGACTACAGCATTCTTCCCAGAAAAAGTGCTAATGGACCACAATGTACAGTAGTAAATCTCTAGTCCTTCCTCCTTCAGTAATGTGTAGTATCTCCTGACATTAGTTATCTGTATTGAACACCAAGGCACCACCTCAGCCTGCATTCCTGGTGGTTTTGGATTTAAAAAAATCCCATAAGACACTAATACTCTCATTAAACCAACCAGGCAGAACTCAGAAATTCTGACAAATCCTGAAATCACTCATCAGCAGGGTTAATGAAAAAGTGATACCTTAAAATTAAAATCATTGTTAGATTTATAAGGCAAGCCTCAAATTTAAACAGGACAAGGCATGGCATTTAATTAAACTGAAGAAACACCTCTTGAGTCAGGTGTGCAAGAAGTTCCTCTAGAACTCCCCCATGTTGGTGTTACCGGTATTTCAACCTCACCTGAGAATCTCTCATGCTCTGTATGGCAGGAATGTTTCCTGAGTTACCTCACGTCCCAGCAACACAGTTAATACCTCTGGATAAACAAAAGAGAGGATGGCAGTGTGGGTGTTCCAGAGCTGCTGTCCTCAGCAGAAGGCCAATTTCTCATTTATGATTCATACCCTCCCCTTAATTAGCTACTTCAACCGGTAGAGCACCTTGCTTACTCACAGTCTGCAGAACTGATCAAACCCTTGGACTAAAGGAGTCACTCAGGATGGAAGCCAGAAACACTGATTTGTTTGCTTTGGGTCATTAGAGGCTATTTTCCCTGCCCAGCTTGCAGTGAACATGCCTCAAAGACACTTCAGCTCTGGAGAAGCACAGCACAGCTGCGTGTCCAAGCGCTTTCCACGAACTGTGACTTCAGCAGCCCTGACGTGCCATGGCAGCACGGCCCCAGCCAGCCCTCGCTCCAATTCCATGTCTCAAATGACACAGGAACAGCAGCTAGAACAGGCAGTCCTCTTAGCCCTGCTCCTTCAAGCACAAACAGAATCCACTTCACATACAGCACTCATCCAACCCACCCCACCTCATTTTCCTAGAAGAATTCAAAGTTAAAAAACAGTTTCCGTGCCAGTCAGTATCCAATTTCTCAATACTCAAAACTAGCTGGAAGTAAGACATAACAGAAACTACATTTTCATCTTAAATATTTCATCACTCAAGTCTGCAAGCTCAAAAGCAGAAGCAAAAATTGTCAGTGAATCCCATCATTAAAGGAAAAAGACACCCAAAGACAGTGAAATGAAAGTCATCTATTTGCATGATACATGGAACTTCATTACGTCAAGTTTGTTTGGCTTTCTCTTTTTGTGCAGGTGCACAAGCTTCCTTTTGTGACCACACCAAAGGCTTTGATAACACAGGTCCAACACACTCATCTCCATCTTAGAAATAGTAAAAAGGAACAAACTTTTCTGGTTTTCAGATTTTTTTCCCCAGCTATTTTGGTTTTTTATTTCCACTGGGATGAACAGCAGATTTAGGCTCTTACCAGATTTTTGACAGAACTACCACAAGTTTTAAAATCAAGAACTCCCTATATCCTCTGTAACTCAAAAATTATCATGAAACATGCACCACTCTTGGAAAGCTGGAAGAGTTTTGTATTCTATGAAAAGCGCTATAAAATTTAAATGCCACTTTAACAAGGAATGTTAAACATCAATTCAGCTTTTTCACTACCCCAGTGTGTTTCAAAGCAAAGGCCCTCAAACAAGATGTCATTCTGAACATACATTTCAAACAATAGAAAGCAAATGAATACTTTTGCAGAACAGTGGCAGAAAGTTCCACAGGATACAAAAACCCCAACAAACCAGAGGAAAAACACTTCAGCTGAACCAACTGTTGAGATAAATTAGAGAAACACTAACAAACTCCTGATAAGTCAGAAAGAAGTGAGGAAATCAGGGCAGAGCTTAGCAATTCCAGAACACTTAAAGAGCATGTGGAACCAAGATGAAGCTCTGAAAATAAAATGTGGTAACGACTGCCAAAATGCTGGGCTTTGCCTTTTATCATCTGCACTTACTAAAATAACACTTTGCACATACAAGGGGAAAATAAAATTAAGATAACACTGCCTTTGCCATCAAATTCAGACAGCACAAGAAAAGAAAGCTTGGTGTACATGAGGTGCAGCAAGTTTGCAGCACTGCAGGCTCATGAAATGATGCTCTTTCAGGCCAGAATTGAGCTTCCTGCTGGGTCAGCAGCAGAAGGCCCACTCTGAACTCAAAAGAAGAAGTAAAGCTGCACACAAGTAACCAATGTTGACCCTGAGACACGGCACCAGAACAGGACTGATGTCCAAGGACAAGCAGAGTTTTGATTCCTGAAGAAGCACAAGCTATGGTTAGTGAAAACATTAAGCCAATCAACACTCACTGACTTTCAACTAAAAAAGAAAAATCCATCTTTAAATTCATTGCTGAAGCTTGCAATCTCCACACAACTGCTGCTAATGCAGGCACTAATAACAGTAAAAAGGCAACAACCAGAGAATCACTGCAACCACAGCCCACAGAGGAATTCTGATACGTGTGTTCCTGTTGATACCTGGTGCCCAACAAACACAGAAGTGGAAAATAAAATGAAGGCAAATTTATTTGAATTGAAACAGGCATCTGTACCATGAGAATTCCATTTCTGATGCCATCCCAAGGCAGGGAAGCTCCAGCACTTTAACAGGACTACGTGCACATGCACCTTGCACATCAAAACCCAGAGTGCTCTGAGCACAAGATGATTTTATACTGAACTAAGATAAAACGTGTGCTGGCTTTTCCTATGTTCCATAATCATCAGGTGGTTTGATGAGACCATCTAACCCTGCAAACCTCCCTGAGCCAAAAGCTGAGCCACAACACCACACAGCAGCCAAAAGCTCCTAGCAAGTACCTCATTAATACAAACCTGAGCAGTCTGAAGGAGACACAGGCTTGTGTTTCTGATCTTACCTGCAGCCAGAACCTGTGCAAAGGCAAAACCAGTCCCTGGGATGCTCCTGGCTATCCCTACTCAGCACACAAAGATCCTGACTAAGTTAAGACACTGCTACACTCTTTAGAAGTTTTGGTTTAGAGAAGCACAAGACTCTCATAAAAGCGTCTTGAAGATGGAAATGTTCACATTAGGTTTTATCCCTTCACAAATATTTTTTGCAAGCTCAGCAGCTATGTTTTCACCAAGACCGAGATTAAACCACAAAATCTTGGATAAACACCCAATAATCATGTCTGGATTCAAGTGTTTTAACACATGGAAACTGAAGTTCTCTCTAAAATAATAACCTGGGACACTCCAGCAATGTGTTAAGCTACACTAGGCTGGATTTTTAGACTCAAGTATATGGAGTCATAACATTATGCTATATTATGCCACGGTTGTTTAAAAAAAAGTGCAACTCCTCTACTGCAACTGGAATCATTCTACTAATATCCAGGGATTTATTTTGATACATTCCCACAGGGAAGAGGAATAAAGGAACAAACAAGGCGGCTATATTGATATAGAAGTGTTTTGAAAACATTTCCATCCCAGGAGCACACTATCCATTCCTCTAAAAAAACCCAAACACACACATTGGAGAGCAGACACTTGCAACACTCCTGCCCAGGAGTTCAATAATATATGGAATTCAAAATAAATATGATACAGATGGCAACCACTACAGGCTTGAAAAATACTGGTCTGTGGTTATTTCAGTGACAAACATTTACCCACTGAGAGCTGCTGAAGAAGGGAACACTGCAACTGCTGTGCCTTAGTGGTCTAACATAACAAGAAACCCTTAATTTTATAATGTGTGGTGTGTTTTCCCTTCCCAGGACAAATTTCCAAGCTATCATTATTTTAATTCCAAAATGGTAAACCTGTAGAGGGAACAGAGTCAGTTTAAGTGCTAGACGACCACTGCAACAAAACTAAATATCCGACCCTCAATTAAAGATAATTAACTGCCCAAGAAGCAGCCAACTGTTTTAGAAGCAGTCAACTTTGTTTTAGAAAGACTTGACAAGTCACTGCAATTAAAATTCAGGGACAAATTAGTGTCAGAACTTCTTTTGACCATTTGACAACTATTTTCAAGTTGAAATTACCCAATACTTCCAATGTGGACAGGAAAATAAATGTAATGTGTGATTATACTATTGGGTATTACCAGATTTGTATCCTTGTTTAGGAGCTTCTCTGTATCAAGGCTCCATCCTCCTGAGAAACAGCAAAATAATACTACTGTTATTTTTAAAATTTAGGTTTTTTTGCTTTGAAACCTTTTGTCAGGCTTCTACACTAAAATCAAGACATGTTACAAATTTTATAAACAAACCTTAATCATCACTATATTCTATATATATTCATATACATATACACACACACACTCAATTATACACAAGCTGATATTGCTCCTCAATTAAATGAGATCACTCAAGATAAACACACACATTCAGCTGGACTTGTAAAGGGTTTTGAAACAGAGAAACAGAAACCTTAAAAGCCAACAAGCAGCATTAAAAGGGGCAGGGAAAAACTTGCACAGGAAGCTGAGGTGACAGAGCAAAGATGACGTGATTAACTGGGGAGAAACTCAGCACGGGAATAGCGAACACCACAGGTCTGAACAGGTCACAAGCTGATCCAGAGCCTTACACAGCGGGATAGGAAGAATTGTTCCCTCCTGTCTTCCACAACAAGGCTTCTTGCCTCAACTCACGGGAAGCACGGCCTGAAAATATGGCCCTGAAAATCTGCGATTCCTCCAGCAGGCACTGAACTGTGGACGAGGCCCAGGATAGCAGCTATAACCACCCCCTCCCTCCACCCCTCCCAAAAGCAGCTTGTTCCAGTTCCTCTCCCAGCCCAGCCGGACACCCTGAGGGTACCGGGCCCCCCTGCCCTCCCCGGGGGCAGCGCAAACCCAGCTCCAGCCCGCAGTGGAGGATCGGGGTCGCGGCGGGAAGCCCCGCCAGGAGAAACCCCGGGGTGACGGAGCGCGGCCCATCCGGGCACACCCGCGCTCGGACCGCCATCACCGCCCCCCGCTCCCTCACGGCACCGCCGATGGAGCCTCCCGCGCCCCGCAGAGCCGCCCCGCCGTCCCCGAGCGGGTGCTGAGGGGCCCCTCTCCCGCCCTCCGCTCCGGGCGGAGGCCGCCGCCGCCTCCCCCGGGCCTGGGCCTCTCCCTTCCCCGGGCCATTTTGAGAGCCCGCCCCCGCCCCGGTGCTCACCGCCCGCAGCCGCCGCCCGCCGCCGCCCCCCCGGCTGTGGGTGCGCCGCTGCCCGCGCC
>VWYI01049406.1:102157-232595 GCA_013399455.1 Anthoscopus minutus | reverse complement strand
CGGTCCTGCGCAGGCGCGGCCCGGGAGGGCAGCCCCGCCCAGCGCGCGCGGCCCCCGCCCTCAGGGGCCGCCGCCATTTTGGTGCGGGGCAAAGGCGGCGGGTGGGGTTGTTATGGCTGTTCCTCAGCTCACGACCCCCAGGGAATGTAGAGGGAGCAGGCGTCAGTAGTGCCTGCCCGTGGTGCGGCGCAGCAGGAGCGCCCGTGTCCCCGCGGTCCCCTAAGTGTGGGGCAGTTTCATGTCGCCTCAGGTGTTTGCGCTCTGGGCAGAGGTGGCTCCGTACAAGGCCGATGGTGGCCAACAGTGCCAAATAAGCAAATCAATAGTGGCAGTAATGGCGTCTGTCGTAGGGGGTATTCACCTTCCTCTCCCTTCTAACCATGGACATTCCTTGCCCTCCAAGCTTTGGCATTCTTCTACCTCTAACCTTGCAAAATCCTCCACCTATTAAACACGGCAGGGTTTCCCCTCTCATCTGGTGGTGTGTACTACATACAGCTGGCATGCCCTATAAAAACTGTGATATTCCTGTTTTCCAGTGTGAGCCCTAATTAATTGCCAGACTTCCCATTTTACGTACAGTTAAGCACTTCTGCAGTTTCCCCCTCTCACTGCTGAAATTATCAAGGGCAGCTGAATTTTGAAAGATTCCGTTTTAATGCCCAAAAAGTCATATCATGTGAAGGTGTTGCAAGGAAATAATCTTCATAATATTTGATACATAGAGAAAAAACATATTCCTGAGGATTTACACCATTTCAGGAAGCCCACGAGACACCTTTGTTTCTCTTTTTGGTGGTTCATTATAAAAATAGCACTGTCTAGTTGAGGAGGATGTTGCATTTAAAAGTTGGGAAAACTGTTGAGTTTCTACTCAACAATACAAGCCCAACTTCTAATGTAAATGAAGTGGGTTTAGATATTCACAGTTTAAATTTCCTCCATCAGACTTGAGAACTCAAAAGCAGCCACAGTGTCCGGGTGAGAGAAAATGGAAAGGGATATATTTTTCATCAATTTTACTTGCCACAGCCTGTGACCAGGAAAGGAAGATGCCAAAATCCTTATCAATGGTGAGCAGGAAGGAGTCCCACTTTCATCTGGAGCAGGTGTAGGTTTCCAACTATATTATTCTTCGAATAAAGAGTGCATGAAGTGATTGAATTCATTACAGCTGCAGGACAGCTGATACTTGATACACCACATAGCTGCAGTGATGGAGAGGTGATACCTAATACAGAATAAAACTTGCTTGCAGAATGTTTACCTTTTATGTTTTTAAAAGTAAATTGAGGTTGGGAGAGTGAGTTTAAATCAGACTAATCCTTTGCATCATTGCTGGAGTTACAGTTAGATTTACTGCAGGGTCAAACCATGACCTAACAGCTCTGCTTTGACTGTTAAAATGTCAATCAAATTTTTAAAAAAAACCCAAACAAACAAAAAAAACCAAAACTAAGACGAGTAAATTTAATGTCACAGAGCAATTTTGTGGTTTTAATGCACCAAAATATTTGTCATTGGGAAAAGCTATCTTGCAAATACGTAGGCAGTGCTCCAACCCCTACAAATTCCAGTGGCTGGAGAAACTGTATTCCCCAAACAGAGACCCGTGGCTGAGTGTGTGGGCACACCTTCATACTTGACAGGCACCTTTAAAGCAGGCAAAAAATCCATTCCATTGTTAAATATGGATAACTCAGGGAGCAGGAATGGGCACACAATTGATCCGGTTTATCATGGGATGCCTTGTGCCCACAACTGATAATGCAGCCACCAGTGTGAGTACTGGCAATTAGCACAGCAGCAGGACATTCCTCAGTGTCTCCTCAGAGGAAATTGGAGGTGAGGGGACTGCCACAGGCTGATCATGCATGAAAACGAATCCTGCCTTTTCTCCCCACCTTTTCTGGATACCCGGCAAGCTCAGAGCAGGATAAAAGTGGCTTTGTTTAGACACCAGTAACCTAAGCAGCAAAATATTAGGGATTATTGAGCAAATGGGAGGTGGAGCATATTCTGTTTGGATGGAGGGATAAGATGAACAGCCTCCTGACATCTGACATGTCATTTTGTCTGTCTCTTTCCTCCTCAACAAAATACATTTACTTGATTAACCTTACCAGAAGTCTTAAAAATCATCAAATGGCAAAGCAACAGAGGAATTAAACGTTCTTCTTCACATCTCTGGGTGAGCTCTGACTCTTGAGGCAGACATTTGCCAGTCTGCTGGGAGATGAACACACCCGTGAGGAGCAGAGATGGCAGCTGGATCCTGCTGATTCACACCTCCCTTAGCAGTAAAAACTCGGAGCTGAGGTCCAGGGCACACAGCTGAGAGAAGGTCTCTCTCACACAGCTGAGGAAAAGTCTCTCCCTCGGTGTGACTTGGTGGATTTATTTGCAAATGCCCTCACAGAGTCAATCAGGTACAGAATAAGCTCTGATTTTTCAAAACCACTTAATGGATTTCAGTAGCCACTTGACATTAATAACAATTAATGACCTGTGCACACACATCTCCTTAACAGCTTTGACAAAATTAGTATCAGTGTAGCAGCATATTTCAAAAAGCTTGTGGGGGAAAATATATTTGCATAGAGAACTTTGCAGTGTATGGAAAAATCCAAAATCTACAGTAAAAGCATAGTATAATTCCTACTTAAGTCTTTTCAATTTTCTACTGTATGTATAGGAAAAGAGAATTGCAACACTTTTCCATGGTATGTTTAATGTTGTTTCCTTCAATGAGGGTAAATAAATTTGCTTTAAATTCCCCAGGGTTTTAAAAACTGCTTATTAGGTATGCAGTGATAGATGCATTTTTTTTTCTAAAAAGATATTAAAATAACTTATTCAAAATATAGCTAAGTAATAATCCAAATGCAATGAGTTCAGGAAGTCTGAATCTCTTGGGAGTTTCTAAACCTGAGCAAAAAAATTTAAAATACCCACCAAACTCAGATCCTTGTGTACTCAAAGTAGAGGCAGAGCCAGGAGCCGAGTGGGCAGATGAAGCCAGCTGGGCAGTGTGAAAGCAGGAATTCTGATTTTCTCCAGATACCTGCACTTAAAGCTGGCCTTCTGCTTACTTTTAAAATTGACTTTGTCTTTCTGTAGCTTCTGACAGAAAGTTACATACGAAGCCTGTGATAAATGCAGGATGTGTGAACTTCTGCTGAATACACTTAATCCCAAAGGATTTCTCTGCTGTTTACTGTCAGTACCTAGTTAGGTGCTATAAATCCAGTTGCACCTAAAAAATTCAGGCTGCAGAAGATGAAGTAGATGAAGCAAAGTGTGGCAGTTTATACAACCCCAACATGGAGGTGCTTGTTCATGTCACCAGAGTGCTTTGTCACTGCCCCTGAGCCCCGTTCAGGCCAGAACTAACCAAAGTCAAGCGGGGAAAAGTGAGGTTTTATTTTCCTTTGTGGGTGACAAAATTGTCCCAGGCCATCCAAGAATATCTATGTGCAATTGAATGATGATTTTGTCCTTTCTCTCTGGAAAACTCACCTCTGCAGGTATTAATTCAAGAAGACTTGTCTCCTGATGAAGGAATTTCATCTCTATTCTGAAAAAGCCAGCTCTGTCAGGTTTTAAGCACAGAAGTTGGTGGATTTTATTAAAACCCTGCAGCAAGAAAGCTCATCTAAAATAGTCAAATGGAAATTAAAGGCTCCATAGGTAGGACAGAATAAAATCCTAGACTGGAAAAGTTACCTCATCTTGATGAACTCCTTACCATGCTTACCAGATTAATTTTTTATTTGTTAGCGTTAACTTTAAATAAAGTAATTTGCTTCTAGTATTATAACATTGGTCAAAAAGCATCTTTTAGTAATGTGAGAAAAACACTGTTTGAGTCTTTTCTCATGGCAAAACTTAAAAGATTAAATTGATATCAAGTCTTAATCTCAGCCTTTCTCCCAAAAGCAGCCATGCCCAAACGATTTGCTCTGCATTCACACTGGTGCAGCTGAGTAATGTGTGTCCTGGCACAGCCTGATAAATTCCCTCCTCTGTCACCTGTGTCCTGGCACAGCCTGATAAATTCCCTCCTCTGCCACCTGAAGCAAGCAGAAAACGCAATCCAAGCCCCTGAAATGCGGGAATTTTGCTCTCACTGCCGGCCCTGGGCGCTCAGAGGAGTCTGGCTCTCCGTGCTGCTGCAGCCACTCACTGAGGATTGGGTACATGAGCAGCACTTTCCTCCTGTAGATGTCAGGGGGGAACTTGGCGTAGTACACCTTGGCTCGCTGCGTCTCCTCGTCGCTCTGGATCAGGATTTTTGGGCTGAGGGAAAGGGACAGCCCAAAGGGACAGTCCCAAACTGGACAGTCCCAAAGGGACAGTCCCCAAAAGGACAGTGCCCAAAAGGACAGTGCCTAATGGCCCAATCCCCAAATGGATAATTCCAAAAGGACAGTCCCAAAGGGACAATCACTAAAGGACAGTCCCCAAAGAGCCAGTCCCCAGATGGACAGTCCCCAGCTGGACAGTCCCTAAAGGACAGTCCCAAACTGGACAGTCCCCAAATAGACAATCCCCAAAGGGACAGTTCCCAAATAGACAATCCCCAAAGGGACAGTCCCACCCCTGTGCTGGTGACCAGTTCTAAGCACTAAAACACTTGAAGCTCTTCCGCCTTTTCCTGTGGTTGCAGCAAACCGAGTCTCCTCGGTGTCACCGAGCCCCTGGGTTTGGTGTTCCCACCTCTCCCAGGAGGGCTGGAAAGGTCACAAGGGGCAGGTGGGGCTTGGGGACATCCCGGTGACAGAGGCTGGGGCAGAGGCTGGGGCTGCTGCCTTGGACAGCTCAGACCCAAAGGCTTGCCCAGCACTGGGCAGGAACAGGGGCTCTGCCCCCAGGCAGCGTGGCTGGGGTGGGGCCCTGGCTCTGGGCACAGGTGGGAAACAGGGGAGGCACTGGGCCCCTGACAGGGAACAGCTGCCAGGGAAGAGGCCACGGGAGATCTGTTCCAGCCATTTGTCTCTTTAAAGGTTAATGGGAGATGTTCCAGGACATGCTGTTATCAAGGATACCTAAGAAAAAAAGAACAACTTAAAATAAATAATAAAGCAATAAATAATTTCAAGGAGATACTGTAACATTATGAAAAGTAGGCTTTGTCTGGTTAACCAGATATTTTCCTTAATGTCATAGTTTACAATAGTAGAGCTGTAGAGTAAACCTTCAGCCAGTAAGAGACCAGATCTTGTCTCTCACTGTACTTTGATTGAGAAAGAGGAACAATGTGCCAATATGACAGAAATTAATTGGACTGAAAACTAACTGATAGTTCTCCAAGTGTAATTGTAAGCAGCACACTGAACACGGCAGAGCTCCCTTCCTGCTGGATCTTGACCCCACACCACTTGATGTGTGATCACTGACCTTCGAGAAAATGCCAGATCATTACTGGTGCTCTGCAGCTGCACAGAAGTTGGGGCAGGTCGCCAATACCAAACCTAATTTGGATCACTTAATGAGCCGAGTTTAAATAAACAACATGTTTTTATGCCATGCCACCAGATGTAAAGTTGTTAGCCTAAGAATAGAGCAGCTGCTGGACCAAGGGGTGGGTGACAAAACCATGGAAAGCAGTGACTCAGAAGAGGAATAATCAGCTGAAGATGAGTTCCTAATGAGATGCTCCCAAGAGGAGCTAATGCTTCCAAGGAATCACAAAGCGAGGCACCAAGGAAGACAAGAGAGCTTCTGTTACCCCTGTGTGGGCTCCAGGAAGTATTCCTTGAGGGCTGGAAAACACACCTCAGTGAGATAGCACCCAAGGAACCCAGTTTACCAAGAAATAAAAGGTGAAGGGCCATTTTAGATGGGAATGCACATGACAGATTTCACCCTAAAGGGTGAATAGGCCCTAGCACAGCCTGGGAAGCTGTGGCTGCTCCATCCCTGGAATTGTTCAGGGCCAGGTTGGATGGGGCTTGAAGCAACCTGGGATGGTGTCAGGTGTCCCTGCCCTGTGGAATGGGATGACCTTTAAGGTCCCTTCCAACCCAAACCATTCTGTGATTCCATGATTTATCTGGCAGAGGGGTATTTGGTAGCTGCACATCAATACAGGTCGCTGTGTATTTTTAGGACTGGGGAAAGCTGTCCACTGTAACAATCCACACGCAGTTTGCTGACTGAGTGCCTGTCACTGAAGAATCACTGGAAATACTTAATGAGATCTTTTTTTTCCAAAGGAAACACTCTGGTTTGAAGCATTAATTCAGAGGAATCCGGCGGCCTTCATTAGGCAGGAATTGGGAGCAGGTTATGAGAACAGCTCCTGCTAGATTTGTTCTGGATAAATACAGAAACCCTGTGGCTGCAGGAGGGGCGAAGGGAGGGGTGAACCAGGCAGCACAACCTGCACACTGCCTTGGCTGTGCTGCCTGTGTGCTCCCAGGGAGGTGAAAAGGCTATTTTTACCTAACCTATCCCCACTTCCCATATTCATCATTTTTTTTTTTTTTGCGTTATTAATGTTATCAGTGTGAATCCTGGCTGCCCTCAGCAGCACCAACAGCAGGGCAATCAGTGTTTGCAAACAGCCACCAAAACATGCCTCAGACAATTCATTGCCGGCCCTTTTGCTTTAACTCTGGCCTGTAAGAGCACCATCAGCCACTGGGAAACTTAAACCCATTACAGAGCGAGAATACAATCAAGCAGCATCAGCTTTATTGCAGCCCCTTGGCATTGGGAAAGTGTCGGGTGCCCACTGGGTCTTGTCGTTTACAGAAAGCAAAGATTCTGGGCAGACTTTATTGCTTCATTCATTTGTGCAGAGAAACCAGAATGGAGTTAAAATCCTTAAGTGAAAAATTCGGGAAAGAAAAAGTGGGAGACAGAATGGGGCTGGGGGAAGGGAGAGATTTCCAAGATTTTTTCTTACTCAGTGTTGATGGTCACCTTCTTACTTACATCCAGAAGAGAGTTCTGATGGTCACCAATCCTGATCTTGGGGTGTGATTTCTGACATCTCATGTGCAGTCTGAGAGTGTGTCAGTGACTGGGTCCTGGTGCCTGGTTAATCCCAGGGATAGCAGGGGGGACCCGCAGTGCCTTCTGCCTGTTCTGTTTGGCAGCTGTTTCAACAGCAAATGCTAATTCCTCTCTCAATGTTTTGCTCTTTCTGGGAATTTAAAAATAACTTGCCTAATGAAGCAGTGCTGAGCAGCTCATATGTCCAGACAGATAGGAGTGAAATGCTTCAGTTCAGAAAGCAAAGTCGTCCGTGGTGGCAGTGCCTTTGAACAAGTCCCCCAAGGCCCTTTTTCAAATAATCCCAGGACTGGCTGAAATTAATGCTGGAAGAAATTCAGAGAAAGGGGGGAGAATCACGTCAAAGAGCCTGGGACTTGGGAAGACATTTCTGGGTGAGCTGTAATCAGGCCCATCCTATGACATCCCTTTAGCAGTGCCATTTAATTACTGCTTTACAGACAGGGTTTGATGTATGTGTGCTGTAGCAGGGACATCCAGAACATGAAAGAAAAATGTGGCATTTACTGAAGGCTTTTCAAACATCAGTGGAGCTCCTTGTCCCTTGTTAGAGCAGCAAGGAGCTGAGTAGAGTGACAAAACTGCCTGTCCAAGGGCAGCTACCAAAGCATGAGCAGAGACAATTACAGGCTATGGCAATTTTCAGCTTCTCCCTCAAAAACACCTTGTTTTGTTACACATCTTTGATTTTCTATCTCCTGGACCTGGAGATCACCATCCTCATTTAAGTTCACCCTGCAATGAGCTCATCTGCCTCAACAGGATAGGACACATGAGAACCATCCTCATCTCCACAAGAGGGGAGAATTGATCCTAAAAAACTGGTGGTTTTATTTGGGGCAGAAAGGATGAGGAAACTATGCACCAGAAGAGTTTTCCACGCAGAGATTCATGGTACAAACCCTGTGTTAACCCTATAAAGACCATAAGATCTGTACAATATACAGCATGTCCATATGTTTTCATTGAATTGTTCTTAGAGTGCAGTTCATCATTCCCTCGAGTCCTGCATCAAATATGCCATGCTGCAAAAGGATGAAATGAAGCCAAACCACAGGGATCATAAGTTACTTTGCTCTGTGCTCATGCCAGGGAGATGAAGGACTTCCACCACTGGGATTCAGCTGCTGAAACTCAGGAGCTTCTGTCCCTCTGTACAGAACAATGAATTTCAGCATCATCCTTCATCCTTCAACCAAGAACGTGGCCTGTGTGATGTCCAGGGCAGTTCAGGCAATGACACAGTTCCTTTTTTGTGCTGGAATCATGGCCTAATTCAGAACTGTAGCCTTAAAATTAAACTGGTGATTGCTCCCAGCTTGGCCACCCAGTCACTGTTCTCCTTAACCAACACTCATCTCCACCTCAGCACATTCCCTGTAGGAGTGCAGACTTCACACATTTGGCAATAATTGAGAGATCTGCACCTTTCTGTTCTCAAATCCCAACCCTAACATCAAACAGCCTTGGCCAGAGCTGTGCAGTGACTGTCTCACTCACACCAGGAGCTCTGTGGAGCTCTTGGATTCAGTAAGAAAAATGACTTCTCAGCTCTTGGTTTCCATCACCTTGGTGGCAAAACCCCAGCAGAGGCTGGAAGCATCGCAGAGGGGTCCTGCCAGGCGCCCACCCTTGGGACAGAGCAGGTACCTCTGGATCCAAGCCCAGGCTCCAGACTGTGTCCTCAAGGGACTTGGGGTGATGCTAAATCCCTCTGGGCACAGGGACAACTCTGGGCACTGCTGGGCAGGCTCTCCTCACTGAACACCACACCAGGGGCTCATTTCAGCAAGAAAGATCCTAAATAGTCTCCACAGCCAATGCCAGCATTTTTTAGCATTATCAGATGGGAGATGAAGGAGGGATACATTCCTTAAAAATAATCCTCTTGGTGGTAAATAATGTGATTAAGCAGTCTGCCTAATTCTGCCCCTCAGTTTTAAACTGCCCTTTTTATCCCTGGCTGTGGCTCTGTCCCTGTCCCTGCCCTGGCCTGTGTCCCCTCCTCTGCTGCAGCAGGGGCTGGTGTCACACAGCCCTGCTTTAGCAGCTGCCTGCTGTCAAAATGTGCCCTTATCTCTCAGACTGCAGTTTATGCTCAGTCTCTTTATTTCCCTTCATGTAATCATCAGACATTTCTGCGTTTTGTCGTGATAAATACCAGACTGTTGAATCTCTGGGGCTGCCAAGAATTGCATCTCAACATAGCACAAATAGAGCTGCTATTTTTTTCTTTCATTCCTTCCTTTAGTTTAACATTTACTCCTGCTATTGTTGTCCTTAGAAGGATAAAGAGAGCTGCATCTCACTAGCCAGTTGCTTCAAATACATTAGATTAAAGATTAAATAACAGGATAACCGAAGGCTATGAAGACTATATTAATATATTATATTGAGATAGTCAAGCAAAGATGTGATAATGTGCTATTCATTATACAGGTACGCCAGTGCTCACTACAGGATAAAATTAGATTGACTCATCTGCAGGTCATGGACCTTCTGCAGCTCAGAACTGGCACAGCTTTGCTGCTCTCTGCACTGAGACAGGAGTACGTCAGTCCCAGCCCGGCCCTGCACGCAGAGGTGTCTGTGCTCACACCACACTGCACAGCCACTAAGGATCCTGGTCACCACGGCCTCGGCAGCGCAGCTCAGGACATTTTTCCCATTCCCTGCTCTCAGAGAGGAGGAGATGCACGGTGTACAAAGAGATCTTGATGCTGGGCACCTCCCTGAAGTGATCCTGAGAGGCAAACTCAGCTCACACAGTCACTGCCAGGCTGAACCGTGGCTCTGTGTTCCCTGTTCTCCTTGATACCCCCATCCCAGCTTCCAGCCATCCTTCTTGAGGCACAACTGCCACACACCCGAGCTGTAAAATGCCTCTTGCTCCTGAGTGTTAAGTACTTTTCTTAACACTTTGCTGTCTTTACCACCACTCACCCCTATTGTTATTTCCATTAAAAGGCTGGAAGCCTAACACTGCATAATTGTGTAGTCTGAAATCTCCAAATGAAATTTGAGGGTAAAGAAAAAAGAGATGCAGGTATAGACAAGAAATAGAAGCTTCTCTTATGCTTCTCCTGGAAAACAGAGAGATGGAAGATGTAAAATTCCACAGAAACTCACTTGTGTTTGTTAAAGAGATCTGTAAGTGCCTGTACTGACATTTTGGCTGCCTGGGTTATCTCCCTGGGCGACTCATCTGCAGGAAATGCTCCCAGATGGGTGCCCTGTAGGTGTATCAGCTGGCTGGTCTCTCCAGATAACAATCACCTCCCCTTCTGCATTTTAAGATGGCTCAATATAGAAATTTAAAAACAAAAATCCAGTTAGGAGTTGTGGTACCTTGTGGTAGCACACAAAAAGATAAAAACCATTCCATTTTAGCGCTGTCAAGAAAATGAATTCCATCCCACCCAAAACCAGCACACTGTCCCAGTCCTGGCATGGGGAAGGCTCTTCAGTGACAGCAAATGCTACTGGAGAAACAGAAACCCAGACAAATTGTTTTGCATTCAATTTGTTGGAGATTGATATTTTTGGAATCCTTTTTTTTTTTTTCCTTATGATTAGATTAAATTTGTCACAGAGTTCAAAAGTTATGGAAATGGTCCAAAACCCAGGCTGGTGATGCAATTGCAGAAACTCTCTTTTCTTAGCAAATCAACTTAAATTCCCTAATGACTGGAGAAATGATGCCACAGCCCATTAGTTGGTGGCCACTTACATTCCAAGGTCGCTGTTACTGATGAGAGGGAGAGGATGGCTGAATCCTTCCTTTCTCATAATTAAAGCTCGTGAGCTGGAGACTCATTTCTAAGGTGCTCCTTTCTATTGATCTGTCATGCCACTTTAGAGATTCTAACTAATAATATTAGATTTTCATCAACTCAGATTGGGCTGTGGATGCTGCTTTCAGCTGAAAGAATTGCGTTAACTGCCTCTTGCCTTTTTCCTATTTATATTTTAACTGCATTGTGTGAGAATAATGTAACACCTTCATTCAGACTGAATTAGTCACTGACTTTATGTCGAAATCTTCAGCTTGTAAGTAATCTCACCCACATTCAGCCAAGCAGGTAAGCACATACTGAAGTCTACAATTAAAATCCTTAATTAAATCCTTAAATTAAGCACATACTTAAATGCTTTGCTAAAGAGGGATATAATCTCCAGCATGCTCAAGATAAAGTGTATGTTTAAGTGCTTTATTGAACCAGTGCTTTTGCTGCAACACAAAGTACATTTGCCAAGCAAAAGCTACTCCTATAGGAGTAATTCCATAAAAACTGGGGGATGGGGGAGCCTGAGGGCATTTATCAGCATAAACCACAGGCACCTGTCCTGACAGATCACACCTGGAATGTTGGGAGGTGTAAGAAACCTCTGGGGTGGGATGTTGCCAGTGGATCAGCTGTGCAGGAGCTGGACTGTGCTGGACAAAGGACAGGCCCAGCTTGGATGGCTGCTGGGGTCTGCATGGCTGAGATTTTGGGCAGGTTTGGGCTCTGTGTTGACTTCGGGGATGTTAAATACATTTCTAAGTTTGAAATATATTTAAGAGAAGCACTTATGAATACCCCAGACAAAGAAATCCCCATTTTATCCCCTACTGACTTCCTTGCATGCAGAGACACAAATACATCCACAATTTAAGTCATTACATGACACCTGCTAGCGGCCTCCAGCCTGCCAGTGCTGCAGGCAATGTTCTAAAACTATGCTGTGGAATTGTCTGCAAAATTCTGTTGCTGCTTTGGGACGTGGTGAAGGGCACTAACCAGCCCCAGAGACACTGAGGAAAGGCAGGTGTCACCCAGGGCAGGTTTGTTCCCAGCCAAACTCTCCCCAGAGACAGCAGCTCCCACTGGCAGGATAAAGAAGCTGGTGATATTAAATTACACCCCAATTAAAATCTGACTCTGCCTTCACTCATAAGGAGAAGCCACTGGGCCATGCGCACACACGGATGACAGTTCATCCAGAATTACAACTTAATTTAATTTTATGTGTTTTTAGATAATATAAATACAGTAGATAAACACCACCCCATTCAACAGGTCCTTTCTGTAGCATTACTCTGGTGGATGAAGACTCTGCTTGTTTAATTAAATTTGGTTTTGGGACCACTCACACCGAACATGGACCGGCCAGTGTGGGGTTGTGTCAGCACTTGAGAAAGTACAAGATTGAACAGGGTCGGTCCCCCCAATGAGTTTTTGAGCAACATAACCCTGATTATGGAGAAAACATGCAATAACAGCTCAGGGAAACAGCAGCCTTCCAGTTTCTTCCAAACCCCATCTAACCTGGCCTTGAACACTTCCAGGGATGGGGCATCCACAGCTTCTCTGGGCAAACGTGTGCCAGGGTCTCGCCACCCTCGGTGTAAAAAATTTCTCCCCTACATTTGGCCTGAATCTACCTTCTTTCAGTTAAAACCATCACCCCAGCTCCTGTGGCAACAGGACCTGCTAAAAAGTCTCTCCCCAAGACTTGCACTAAGGAGCTGGAACTATTTCCAGCCCGTGGGTCACGGGATTGATCCCACTTAGGCCAGACCTGATAGTTTTGGTGGCTGTGGGCTTGGCCCAGCCCTCTGAGTATTCTATTTATTGGAGAGCTTCTAGTGCCAGATTAAGCTCAGCCCTTCTCAAAGCTGAGTTGCTGACGGAATTCCCTGGACCATGGCCCCACTCCAGCCCTGCTCCTGCTCTGGGATCCACACAACCACTGGAAGCACTGAAATCCCTCCTGTGCCCCGTTTTACCCATCTGAAACCCCTTGTAAAGCTGCCAGCTCTGCTTTTGGGGATTATTTCCCAGCCCCCTGCCAAGAGATCCAGGTGCTGAACCCAGTGTTCATGTCCTGCTTCCTGCTGGCAGGGCTGGGAATGACCCAGCCTGAATTAATGTCCCCCTCCTGCAATGCTCCTATCAAGTGCTAAATAAAAGGAGTTGTCTAACGAAGTTTTATTCCTTTTCCACAAGAAGTTGAAGACAGGCCATTTCACAGTCTGGGAATGTGCTGGGACACACAGGGGCTGAGAAGAGGCTCCAGTCCCTTCAGGCAAGCCCAGCCCCACCTCTGCACCCGCCGAAGGCAAAGTCTGAATTCTGTGTTGGTGAAGCTTCCATTTCTCAATTCAAAGCAGCCCCACTTTAAAACAGAAGTGATCCAAACCTTTTTCCCACTTTTCCCCATCCACAGCCACACCTCCATCCCTGATGTGCTTCACACTAACAAGCATCAGCCTAATTAGGCTGGGCCTGGAGTGCCCTGGGAGGGGGCAGCCACACAGATCCTCTTCTACAGCAGCGATTTGGTTAAAGAAACGATTCCTAATAGTCAATAAATGGCAGTTTTAATTTCTTCTTCATACATGATCTTAAAATGAGATTTTTAATTTTTTTATTTATTCCATAAACAATATAACAAAACTCAGCAAGTTAACAATATGACGTTTTCACCATACAGAGTCAGTCACAAATATTTAAAACCTTTGCAACAAGAACAACAAAACCCAAAATATTACAAGAATAATTTACAAGAGGATCTATAAAACAGCAAAGCGCTCACAAATTTTCCAGTTTCCTTTACACAATATCACTACACTCTTTCACAACATTTCTTTTTATTACAAAATTCCCAACAAAAGTTTAATTTTTTTCTTTGTATTTTGGTTTTTAAAACCAGAAACTCTTAAGTATACATCCTTTTATTAACACCCGAAGGTGCAAAAAAAGGGAAACCTCACACATACAAACACTTCACAGCACTTTTCTAAGAAAAATATACACTTACAAAATATTTTACAAATTGGCACACTTAAAAATATACAAGATTTTGTAGGCGTCTTAGAGTGATCCTTAAGAATTATACTTCAATTGACTCTACAGAATATTTATAAAGCTTATTCTAAAAGAAAAAAGGCAAATCATTTCCAAACATGTTAAAATTGCAGTGTAAAATGTGGAACAGAAATGGATATGTTACATTCATAAAAAGGGCCATTTAATAGTTCTTAAATGCTCAAGGGGGGGAATAAAAGTTTTCTTTAGCACCATAAAACAGGAGCAACTTCCTAACGAGGTGCCTCTAGTTCTATGGAAGGGAACTCAAGGAGCAGTACATTCACATCTCTGGAGGCAGCAGTCGAAGCGCCCGGCCGGCGCCGGGGCAGCGGAACAGAGCAGCTCCTTGGATTTCTACCCTGCTTCCCACCGGGGGTAAGAGACAAAAGGAGTTTCACTGGTACCGTGGTTTTGTGTGTGTGTGTGTGTGTGTGTGTGGTTTAGTCTAGGTTAAAGTCTTCCCTTTGTGCTTTAGAAATGGACGTCTGTCTGTCTGTCTGTCTGTCTGTCTAGCTAGCGAAGGGTAGTGAAAAGACCAATTTTATTTCTCGTTTCCTTTTGCACCAAGTGTTTAAAGGCTCAGTAAACGTGTCTGGCAACCCAAGCGTCCTGCGAGATGGAGGGAATCCTCCTGCTTCAGATCCCAATTCCCTTAGATGGCTGTTACTCCACTGTCATTAGTGTCACTTGTTTACCTGAGAAACAGATTTGAAAAGCCTTGCTTCTACCACAGACATTGTACTTGGTTTATTTTATATATTTTTTTCTTTTTTTTTTACTTTTTTTTTTCATTTTTTGCATTATTTCACACGCTGAAGAGATAAAGAGGCACATTCTCCAACAGATGTCAGTGGTTTGAACCATGCAACCTCCACTGGACCCCCTGGGAGCTGCACAGGCAAAGTCCAACACACCGAGTCGAGAAAGTAAAGACCGAGGGCCTGATCTTGCACCAACCCAAGTCCACACACCTGATCCTCTTCCCACTTACACTGAATTCAAGGGAGTTTTTCTTGGGACTGGCTGGGAAAGCAGTTTGGGCACAGCAGCCCCCGGGAGCGAGCTCCCATCTAAGTGCTTTGCTAGATCGGGAGCTTGGGGAAAGAACATGGTCTAGCAGCTAAAGGATGACAATGCTTAAAACATCTTTATTTTGGTTCCTGGCTTGTTTGGGCTGTAATGCTGAAAAAATTAACAGCGATCCTGATTTTTTTAAAAGAGCAAATGGTGCAGCAATGGTTTATCCAAGCAATCACCAGCCAGCCTTGGCTTCTCCTCTCCACGCAGACCTAGCCTCAGCAGGACAGCACAGCACAGCAAGGACAGCCCTGTGGCTGCCCCTGCCCTCCTCCTCCTCCTCTTCCTCCTCCTCCTTCTCCCTAAATGCCTGCCTACCCCTGCTCCACAAGTCATTATTCTCAAAACGATTTTTTTTAAAAACATCCACCCTCCCATGCTCAAAAAAAAAAAAAAAAAAAAGGAAGAAAAACAAGATGTAAACTTGGTAAGATTTATTTTGTAATAAAAACCCAAAAGGTTTTTATTGGATCCCCATCGCTGATATTTTTCTATTTACAAAACCTCTAAATGCAATCTATGGCCTTGGGCTGGGTTGGCTCCTGCAGAATTCCTTTCTGCAGGACATCTCTCCTGTTGCTGTGCCACGGGAGGCCTGTGTTCCTGTGACTACTTGTCCTGTGTAATTCTCCTCTCAGATGGATTTTACGACCTTTGGAAGTGGCCAGTCCCTGATTTCTAACGCCAGTGCCAATTCTGTCACCCAGACTGTGGTGACAGTGCTGGCACCGTCCTCCCATCCTGCACCAGAGTAGGAGTGAAAAGAGATGAAGCAGAAAAGACATTTTAAGGGATGCTGCAGAATAAACATTTTTTGTGTGGCCTGGCTTCATCACTCCCAAGAGCCAAACGAGCTCCTGGAGCCCAAGGAGAAGATGCAAGAGGAGGATGGAAGCTGGAATGGGAATGGGCAAGAGGATGGGCCAAGGTGGGAGCCAGCACAAGCTGGGGCAGGGAGCCCCAGGGGTGTGGGTGGCAGGCAGGAATGGGTGGGATCCACATCCCACAGCTGTGAGCAGTGCCATGAAAAACAGAAACACCAATGGAGAACAAGAACTTGTATGGTGAGGGATGAGGTGAGGGCGGGAAGTGAAAACCTTGAGGTAGCGATAGGCAGGTGGAGATAAATCCTAGGAAAGTAAAATGCCTGCTGTTCAAGGAGCTGATCAATGGGATCCCCAGGGAAACTGCCCTCAGGGATGAGGGAGTAGAGCAGGGCTGGCAGATCTTTCAGGATGCTTGTCATAGAGAGCAAGAGCTCTCGATCCCCAGGTGTAAGAGATCGGGCAAGGAAGGCAAGAGATTGGCATGGCTGAGTTGGGTCCTGCTGGCCAGGCTGAAGGGCAAGAGGAGATGCAGGGACAGGTATCCTGGAAAGAGTACTGGGATGCTGTTGGGTTGTTCAGGGATGGGGTGAGGAAGGCCAAGGTGCAGATGGAGCTGAACGTGGCAAGAGACGAAGAGTAACAAGAGCCTCTACAGGTGTGGCAGCATGAACAGGAAGGGTCAAAGCAGATGTGACACAATTGGCAGTGGTCACAAGGGATGAGAAGGTTGAGGCAACCTCTCTTTCCATCTCCCTTGAGTGGTGGAACCACAGGACAGGGGTTGGAGGAGCAAAGCCTCTCTCACTGTAAGAGAAAATCAAGTTTGTGACCACCTGAGGAACCTGAACATACCCAAGATCATGGAACCTGATGAGATGCATCCCAGAGGAACTGGCTGATGGAGTTGCCACCTCACACTCCACAATATCTGAAAAGTCCTGGAGTCAAGTAAAATCTTGGATGACTGGGAAAAACGAAAACATTGAACCACTGCCCTGTCAGCCTCCCCTCTGCCCGGGACCAGACCCTCCTAGAAACTGTGCTGGGGCTCATGGAGGACAGGGAGGTGACTCAGACAGCTTCACCAAGGGCAAGTCCTGCCTGGCCAGCCCAGTGGCCTTCTAGGATGGAGTGACTGCATCCGTGGACAAGGGAAGGGCTCCAGGCATCATTTGTCTGGACTTGTGTAAAGCCTTTGACACAGTCCCCCACACCACATTTCTAAAGGGAAGGATTTGAAGGATGGATGGTTCAGCAGACGAGGAACTGGATGGACAGTCACATCCAGAGGGTGCTGGCCAACAGCTCCCTGTCCAGGAGGACATCAGTGTCCCTCAGAGGTCTGTGCTGGCACCCTCACCAATGGTGTAGACACTGGGACTGAGCCCCCTTGGCAGGTCTGCAGATGTCACCAAACTGAGTGGTGAGGTTAACAGGCCTGAGGGACACAGTGACATCCACAGGGACACGGACAAGCTCGGGAAGTGGCCCCAGGGGAACCTCCTATGGTTCAACGTGATGTGCTGCACCTGGGATGGGCCAATCCCTGGGATCCACAGGCTGAGGAATAATGGGATTTAGAGCAGCCCTGCCGAGAAGGACTTGAGAAAGAAAATTTTTACGAGGGTGGTGAAACGCTGGCAGAGGGTGCCCAGAGAGGTGGTGGCTGTCCCATCCCTGGAAGTAAAGTCAGGTCAGACAGGACTCTGGGCAAGCTGGTCGAGTAGAAGATGTCCCTGCTTTTTGCAGGGGAGTTGGACTAGATAGCCTTCAAAGGTCCCTTCCCACCAAAATTCTCTGTTAAGGGAGGAGGGTGAATGGTTGGCTCAAGGTAATGTCTGAATTACGGGGTCAAGCAGCAGAGCAATGACCTTTTCAGACACAGGGAAGGGCCAGTGCCACACCATGAGGGACCCGGGCTCTTTAACATCACCCCAGTCAGAGATTTTTGGAGGACATGGGATGACCACCAAAGCTGTCAGCAACTGGAATGGTAGAAGGACTGAAGGAGAGCACAAGAAGGCAGCTGGAATTTGTGATTAACACCATTCTGAAACACCCAGCTGGGTATTCATGGATAAAAGAGTCGATATGTTTTATGCCTGATCTTCATGCCCTATTGCACATTCCTCAAATGCACTAAGTATTGCTATCCCATCCAGCACAAGGGCTTTTGTTATGAGTCCCATATTCATAACATTAAGCACAAGGAGCACAGTGCAGGCCAGGTGAAATGTGCTTTTGAACAATGGTTCTGGGTCAGAAAGAAGGTTCTGTGCCACATCCCAGCCCTGGGCCTGACCTGTCTCTGCAAGAGCAGCAGCCAGAACATCCAAAAGAAGGGAGCTCCTGTCCCAGCAGCACGTGGGGGGAATGCTGAAAAAACTGGGATATGCCAACACCACAGCAGTGGTTGGAGCTTGTAGTATCTGGTGAGCCTGTGAACAGAACAGAGAGCTGCTGGGGAAGCGGGGAGAGCAGCCCAGGGATGGAGCCCTACCACAGCTCTTGCCTCCAGAGTAAATCCTGAGCATCTTCTGGATCTCCCTCCTGGAGCCAGAGCTGGGGTGGGATGCTGCATGCCACGGGGCACCAGGGACCGCTCTCATCCAGAGCAACTCGCTCTGGGCAACGCCAGCATTTATTTCATGAAAAAATGAACTTACAGGATGTATTTTATAATTACTGGTTTTGTTTTTCAGAGTTTGTCCTTTCATCTGTTAAATAAAACACAATGCAACTACCAAGCTGTTCCCTCTGGGATCACAGAGCCGAGCTAAGCTGCACCCCAAGATCTGTAAAAGCTGAAAACACGATTCTAAACTAACACTCTGCATCTCCGCTTTGATTTTAAGTGATCGCTCTGCTTTTCTGCTAAATTAACTTAAACCAATTCTGCTGCTTTGCCTGGCACGTGGGTGGAAAAAAAACTGACTTGGGAGGAAACCTGAGCCCAGTCCTGCCCTCTGTGTGACACCACATCTACGCCTGTGGCCGCATCAGCAACGTGATCTGCCCACTGCTAGAAAGGCTCCTCTTCCTCACCGCCTGCTATTGCATAAGGTGTCCAAGCCTCCAAATCGCTCCCAGGGCTCTTGCATATCAAGGTTTTTCATGAGAAATCAGCAGCAAAACGCACAGGCTCTCAGTTGCACAAGGAAAATAGATCTTTGTTGGGTTTGTTATTCTCGTGGAGGGCGAGGGTGTGGTGAGGAGGGTTACAAATAAGGCCTTTTGAGAATACATTTAGCATTCAATACTTAACGCTGTCTTAATAAAGTCCAGTCATGATCCGGCCCTGATCGGTGAGATCACAAATAGCTCCGTTGGTTGTATTTGTTTCATGAACTGAATCAAAGAAAAGGTTCAGAGTTGTATTTTAAATGAATGACTCTGCTTTTGAAAGTTCAAACTATATTGGCATCGCAAGGTTAGACATGGAGGAAACACCAAAGCTATGATGGGAGAGCGCTTCTGACAGGCTCTGCATCGAAAATGTTGAAGAAACTATTCAAAGGAAAAGTAAATAGCACTCAATGTATGAAATGTATTAGTTCTGTTTTTATACCTATTTCAGAATTTATCCCAGGTTCTTATAAAATATATAAAACTGAGATACAAAGAATTAGCAATGTAACTTTGCATTTCAAATGATCTTCAGCTACAGGTTTTGCTTTAAGAAAACAGACACTTGAAAAGCAGCTGTTCTGTAGTCTCTAGATGCAGACACTTGAGTTCCTGGCAAACTTACCGTCAGTGGTTTTCTGAACTCCTCCACCATTGCAACTCTCTCCTATAATGAAACTCAACATTTCACCATTCAGTTTTTCTGCTCGTGGTTTCAAAGAGAGGACGTTACCATTTCCCAGCATCAGTTTCAAAGTTCCTTTTTTTTTTTCCCCCTTTTTTTCCCTTTTTCTCTTTTTTTTTCTTTTTTTTTTTTTCTTTTTTTCCCTTTATGAGCTTTAAACCACAGGGTGAATCCATGAAATGAGGTAAGTAAATTTGGCACACTTTTAGTCATGTCCATAAAACTTTTGGTAAGTTGTATCAGTGAACAATATTGTTTTTCATCGTGAGTTACAGGTGCTTTCGAAGGGGGGTGGTTAGTACTTAACAACTGGAATGTTTCTAGTAAAACCAAAAGGCATAGCTGCAGAAAACACTCACAACCCAATGTTGATAGAGAAGTAAAAATATATACAATACAGTCACTTGTTCATAGTTTGGCACAATTTTTTGTTGTTGTGGGTAATAGTGCATAAACTACTGTACAACAGTATGACTTTTAAAACAGTCTTTCACAGAGAATACCAGATTAGGTTTGCTTTCAAATAATAAAATTCCCACAATTTCAAACTCTTCATTTCAGCACTTACATTTCAACAGACCACAAGGCAGATTTCGAAAAGGAACCGATGGGGAGTGGGGGGGGGAGAAAAAAAAGGAAAAAAAAAAACCAACCGAAAAAAGAAAAGGTAAGAAAAGAACCAAACATCAACCGTCTTTCTAGAAAAGGGAGTCTCTTCTTCAAACACAGGAAAACCCAAAAATGCTGTTTCTGCTTTAAGAAGAATGGAGTCTGATTCCCTGCAGGAAAAAATCAAACATTTGATGCCATCTTAGTTAGCTCGTCTGGAGTCACCACGACGGAGCGAACGCGCTAAAGGCGGGCGGGCAGAGAAGATGCAGCTTTAGATGATGCAGGTTAGGAGACACAACAGCAGAGGGGGCCAGAAAGCACTCAAAAATTGCCACGTGAAGCTCAATTAGGAACGAGTTCTCATTTGCAAAGTAAAGAGCCTTTTAAGTTTTGAGATCTTGGCTTTTGGATGCAGAACCTCTTTTTTTTTTTTTGTGGTTTATTTTTTTTACAAAATGTTCCCAAAAAAAAAAAAAAAAAGTCTTTCCTCGTCAAAATCATTAAAAAGAGTGTGTAATCATGGTTTGTTTTTTGTTTTGTTTTTTTTTTTTAGTTTTTGTTTTCCCCCCAATAAATAAGTAATTAAAAACTGAAGAAGCCAAACAGCAGAAAAGAGTAGCCTTGTTAGTTTTTTTAACCCCAGCCAAGCCAGAAAATTGGTCATTCTTTTAGGTAGCTTGCAAGTCAGAAGTATTTTCATGCATTTAAAAATAATAATTAAAAAAAACCAACCAAACAAAAAAAGAAACCAACCCCAAAACCAAAACTGTAAAAGGGGAATGTCTTTTTTTTTTTTTTTTTTTTTTTCATGCAAACTTTTGCTTTCAGGAAGGAAAAACTGAGGAACAGCAGGCCTAGCAGGTGGGAGGGAGGTTAGGGGCATTCCAGCCAGTTTGGTGCAGCATTACCTCAGTTTCTCAAAAGCAGCTGTCACGGGTGGGTCCTTGTGGGGCTGTTCGCGGTCCGTCCGCTTGATTTTACAGTTCTCATCCCTCAGTGATTTCGAACTGGATTTATGACGGTAGAGTTTTTTGTGGGTAGGTCCATTATTGCCTAAAGTGCTCAGGTTACTATAGTTTTTATCAAAAAAGGGAGCGTGAATGTCCGTGGTGAAGCCGGTGGAGCAGTTGGGGCGACCGGGGTCGCAGGTCACAGCTTTGCTGTTTTTGCTTGAGCCCTTGTTGTTCGACTTGTGGTTCTTCGCCGCCCCCGGAGAGCCACCGTTCGCCTTCTTCTTCGACTCTTGGGACGTCCCTGCCAAAATTTTAAGAGTTTTCAGTTTCAGGCTGTTGGACTCCGGCGACCGGAATATGTCTGGAACGCTGTTGTGGCCGACGGGCCCCCACAAGGGCTCGATGGAGGCCATCATAAACCTCTGGACGTCGGCCATTCCCGACGCGATGTTGGACAGGATGTTGGAAGGTTCCTCAAACTCCCTCTGGTCGTCATCCAGGAGGCTGGTGGCGTTGCCCAGGCTGGCTTCTGACCAGCCCGTGCCCCCCTCTTTTCCCAGTGCCCACTCTCCAGAGAGCCCGTTGTGCTTGCCCAGCTTCACCCCTGCCGGGCCGCAGTGCTGAGCGCCCTCGGCCACGCCCTTGGTGGCCGTGGCCACGGTGCCCAGCTGGGTGACCGCCCTGCCACCAACAGCCGGAGCCTTCTCGCCGTTGACTCCTGCTGCATTTTTCCCTTTCCTGGTGGATTTGGGTGCCTGCCTGGAGTTTTTCCCTTGCGGCTTATCGGTTCCTTTGTTGGTTTTGGGTGATTTTTTCCGGGTGGCTTTCTGGGAAGAGCTTTGGTTTGTACCCACATTCTTGCTGGATGAACTTTTCCTCTTCGATTTTGACACTTTGCTATTGGTGCTAATTTGACCAGATGGCTCATTAAATGTTGACAAGCATGGACTCTTTTCGAGAAGGCTGACAGAATCTTCATCGTTGAACATATGGAACTGGAACTGGTGATTATTTAAAGCAAACCCATTATCTGCCTGATCCTCGGTCTGCAGGACCCCACAGTTCCACTTGACCTTCTCAGAGCTGTTGAGGGAGGCCTGGGGGCTCTCCTGAAAGCCTTTCAGGGTGCCCAGAGGCTTGGCATCGGAGCCAGCTATCTGTGGGGACAGGTTGGGAGTGTCTGGAGGGGACATCTCCGAAAGCGACGACTGGCGGAACCTATCAGGCGTGAAGTTGGAAATGTCTAAAAGGTCCGTGGACTCCTTCAAAGGGGTGATTTCATCTATGCTCTGCTGGATCACTAGCTTGGGACTGCAGTGGGCCAAGAAATCATCATTAATATCATCCTCGCCGTCCTTTTCACAAGACTTTAAACTTAAAGAACTGTAATTGCTAGAACTAACTGACAATGAACCCACTGAATCAAAACTAATGAGCCTGCCATCATCCGTACTGAGTGTACCTCGTTGGAAATGAAAGCGCCCCTCTCCATTATTGAAATGACATGACTGATAAGAATCATCAGACTGCACTTGTTGGCTATCCGGCATGTAATTTTTTTGGTATAGCAATTTGCCGCTATTCAGATTGACTTGAGTGTATCCAGAGGCGGGGAGGCCGTCCGTGCCCGGGGCAAACTCGCTCGGCATTCCGGCCGCCTCCGCCACGTCCCCGGGGAAGTCCTGGCGCTCGCTGCCCTTGCTGGCCGGCCACATGCTGCCGAAGCCGCCCTGCTCCATCTCCAAGTGGCCGGGCGACTGCTGCAGCTCCGACTCGGAGGGCGGGGAGAGCACGCAGCTCTGCGCCGGCTGCAGGGACGGGAAGGGCTTTTCCGGCGGGACGATGCTGGGGAGCGGGTGCTGCTGCTGCTGCTGCTGCTGCTGCTGCTGCTGCTGCTGCTGCTCCGAGGGGTGCTGGGCGAAGTACGGGATACCGGTGTTGGCCGACAGATCCGAAGCATCTAACAACGTCTGCAGATACCCTCCGGGGATCAGGGGTACACTGGTGGTGATATTAGCAGATGGCAGAGGCTTGTCTGAAGAGGAGGTGGATGGTAGGAAAGGAGAATTTTTAGCAACCTTATCCTCGTGGCACTCTGGGAGATGGGAGCTGTCTGAAGCGCAGGGACTGTTTTCATCCTTCAGACGCGCTGCAGGGTCCTGGTTTTCCAGTGCTGGGGAGTCCTCTGCCGTACTGGTGGCAGCTTTGATCTTCTTACACTTCAACCTGGCTTCACTTTTGAATTTGATTCTGCGGAGCACTTTCCGCTCCGTCCCCTTGTGCTCCCGCTCCTGCGGTTTGCATTTCACGGCGATGCCCGCGATGTCGTGGACGTGCAATCCGTTGGCACAGCTGGGGGTGGCGATGGCTAACGCCGGCAGCCCTTTCAGGCCCACGTCCTCCTTACTGCTGCAAGGCTGCTTGTGATCAGAGGAGCAAGAGCCCAGCTTGTTCACTGATTGCTCGATGGCTTTAATTCTTTGAATCCGGTGCCTGTTTGCTAGCTTGCATTTTCTCTTCCGTGGGTGAGGGAGGAACGAAGCATCTGAGCCGTTAAGATAGAAATTCTGCTTGTGGTACAGAGACGATCTGAGCAAATCCAGCCGGCTCTGCTGCCTCTCCTGCCAGAAGCCCTTCAGTGGGGCCAGCTTCTTGTATTTGCTGAGCAGCTCCTCGTTCAGAGTAACAGTTGTCTCGTTGGCATCCACTTTGCTGAGCTTCACCAGCATATGCTTCTCCCCTTTAAACCTGTTAATGATGATGTACTTGATGATCACGGGGGGCTCCTTGCGAGAGACTTTTCGCCGCTTCTTGGGGCACCACTCATCGTCATCCTCCTCCTTGGGCCCGTCCGGGAGCCACTCCTTCTTGTCCAGGATCTTCTCGTTCTCGATGGAGTCCACATCGTACAGGTAGTCGTCGCTGTATCGCACTTTCCTCTTCGCTCGCAACCCGTAGTTCTGCTGGATGAAGGAGCCGGAGTGGTCCCGGGCCAGGTACCGGCTGCAGTCCTTGATATCCCGCAGCACGTCGTAGGAGGACTCCGTGCAGGTGCTGTCATCGCTGAACTCCCCGGAGTCCTCCGTGGAATTCACCGAGTCCAAGAAGTGGCTCCTCTTGGAGCCCACGTACTGCACCATCTCTGTGCTGTTGCAAGATTTATTTAAGGCAGCTTTCTCCTCCTCCTCGCCGTCCTCTTCCTCGCCATCCTCCTCCTCCTCCCCCCAGATGATGCCTTCCTCGGATTTGAATTGAGAAGGGTCGGTGGCACCACCGCTGGGCCCCCTTTTCAGCGTGCTCCTGCTGTCCCTTTTGGTGCAGTTGCTGAACACGCTGGGGAAGAAGTTGAACTGGGCGTCCTCTTGTAGGGTGGTGGTCTTCTCCCGCACATTGTCCTGGAAAGATTCGTATCTAATCTTTAGGGAGCAGACATCACTTCCCAAGGTGGAATCGTCATCATCGAACATGTAATTGTCCACGTCCTCCTCAGAAAACAGATTTACAGAAAGCTCATTTTTGGAGCAGAGGTCAAGCAGCTCAATTTTACTTTCACTAATGAAAGATTCAAAATAGCCCCATTCCTGGTTGGGATTTGTTAGTAAAGGTTCCTCACCATTGCATTTGTCTAATAGTAATCCCTCGTAATAATTTTTCTGAGTGGGGTCCTCTGAATCACTGTCAGATTTTTCTGCATCCCTTTTGTCCGCTGCCCTCGATTTATGCATAGGGAAGCTTAAAAGCTGGTCTGAAAGCAGTTGATCCCCATATCTCATGGTTTCTCCTGTGCTCATGCAGTGAATCCCTATATCAGAGACCGAACAGGTGTCATAATCCCTATTTATATCCCCCACTTTCAAGCTTATTCCCGGCTCCGCATCAATGCCGTCCTTGGATTCAATGAAGCAGCCCAGACAGGTCCGGCTGGGCTGCATCAGGCAGTCTCCCGTCAGCGCCGACATCCCCCCGGGCTCCATCATGGTGAAAGGAGCCTTCTCGCAGTCGCCCGGCAGCGACCAGGAGCTCATGCCCTTGGTCACGCAGGACGTGAGGGAGATGGCGTGGGCGGAGGAGTCGTCCGAGGCGTGCTCGGGGACATCCGTGAGGCGCAGCGGCGACGGCGGGCTCAGCAGGCAGGGCTTCCTGGCCGTCGGGGCGCGGTGGCACGCGGGGCCCTCCTTGGCAGCCGCGCTCAGCACCGGGAACGGCGCCGCTGCCTCGGCGGCGCTGCTGGGCCTCTCATCGCCGTCCAGGGCGTGCGACTCTGCGGGGATGGAGGGAAGCGAGAGAGAGAGAGAGAGGGGGGTTAGCACCCTTGTAGGTCTCAGGCTCGCCACCCCGCCTCCCCTTCTGCAAGGGCTTGGTGGTGACTTTTCCCAAGTGCTCCTCTGGGATGCCCTTCCCAGCAGTGCCTCCCGTGCTGGATGCAGTGAGCGTGGTGATGTGCGTGGAAGGCAGAGGTAAACACGCTGCTCCCCGCAGCCAGCTGGAAGAGGTACAAGAGTACGTTTGAAACATGCATCTTCCCTCCTCATATCCATACGGTTACCTGGAAACTGCCTCTCAAACCTCACAATGTTATTAGGGAAGAAAAAAAAAAAACAAAACCAAAAAACAACACAAACCAAAACAGGCCTAATAAAAATGTGCTCATTAACATCGAAAAAATTAACAGGAAAATAAGATTCTTAAAGAAACAAAGCACCTCCCCTGTGGGGTTCTGCGCTTGCACACACCTGAGCTGCTTTATTGCTCTGGAGTCAGGAAGTGATGGCTGATTTTAAAAACCCAGCGGTCTTTTTGTCACTGTCCACGCCAAGGGAAGGCAGAAGATAACACAGAGTTTAAAGCAATTATTGTTAGAATTATTGTGGGGTTTGCCATTCTTCCCTAATCGCTAAAAATGCCTTTTTAGTCATGTAAGGATTTTTTAACCTAAGGATTTTTTAACCTAAGGATTTTTTTTTTTTTTTAGTTTTACCTCGTTGCGCTTCTTTTATGGCAGAATAAAGTTATGAATGTACTTTTATCTGACTCCTGGCTCAACGGACGGTATGACCCTTGAAATTTAAATACGATGTCTTTTCATCCATGAACACGCTCTGATATCTCTGTATTAAAAAAAAATATATTCCAATGAGTGCATTCATCCAGCCAGAGAGCTCTGCCGACTCGGAGCCCGGTGCTTTTGTCATGGCTCAGGTTCTTTCCTTTTTGGTGGCTCCACTGAAGGCAGAGGGGCGAGAGCCGAAGCTTTCCAAGGAGGCTTTAAAACACAACTGGAGCACCAGGATGTGGCGTTAAATGGGGCACACAAAGGGATTTATTTGGCTGCTGCCACCCTCCACAAGTGCTCTAATTCCAAACTGAGAGGAAACTGAGTCTCCTGCATCCCTGGCAGCGTGGGGAGGGGAGGTTTGTGCTGGCACAGGTACCAGAGGCACGATGGAAAACCTGCCAGGAGGGGAGGATGGAAAGGAACAGGATGCCATGGAAGGAGTGGGGCGCCTGCCTGTGCCAAGCAGGAGGTCAAAACCCCCCCAGATTTCATCCCAACCATTCCCATAAGTTTTGTGCTACAGGGATGGAGCCATCAGTGAAGTCTGAACAAAGCACAAACTGCAGCTGGAGCCTCACAGCGCTGCCAGGACTTTAAACCTTTTCCCAAAGACTCCCTAGCTCCAGCCAGAAGTGCAAGGCAATGCACTTCATCTTCAACATGAACGACTTGGAAAAGGCCAGACTGGCTTGCTTGAAAAGGGTTAAAAAAAGGAAATAAATAAAAAAGCTGATTTTTTTGAGTCCCTCCCACCAGTCTTCAGATCAGAAATGCAGAGGTGGTATCTTTTTCCTTAAGCACCAAAACAAATTAACCAGTGCAGTTCCACTTCAGAAGTAAAATAAAATAAAAATCAGCTTGGAGCTGACAGGAAGCATGGAAAATTTGAGGATAAAAGAAGAATGTCTGTGAATGCTGTAAGACTCAAAGAAGGGGGAGGCAGAAAGCTGAAATTCCATCTCAAAAGCTGCATTCAATAGGCAAAGCTGCTATTATATAAAATATACTGTCTCTGGGCGTTTCTTTAGCTTTATACTTGTGTGAGTGAACCTAACTCTTGAAATACAAATGCCAAAACCTGATTTTCTGGGGCTCCGTATCAGCCTAAAATCAGCCCTGTGTTCAACTGATGCTCCAAGGGAATACAGCTCACACAGAAAATGCTGGAGAAGCAAAACCACTTTTCCCAGCTTCACAAAGCATCCACCCAACAGCACATGGGCAAGGGGAGGTGGCAGCTCCAGAGCTTCCTGCTGGCTCCTGGCCTTGGATTCAGCAGCAACTCCCACACACCAGTGTTCAAATTGAAGGCTTAAACTGACAGAGGGGAGGCTGGGATGGGATATGGGGAAGGAATTCTTGGCTCTGAGGGTGGGCAGGCCCTGGCACAGGTTGCCCAGAGAAGCTGAGGCTGCCCCTGGAAGTGTTCAAGGTTGGATGGAGCTCGGAGCAGCCTGGGATGTAGGAGAGTGTCCCTGCCCATGGCAGGGGGTGGCACTGGATGGGCTTTAAGGTCTCTTCTAACCTAAAGTACTCTACAGTGTTAGGTCTCATTAAAGCACTTTTTAAGCCCTGTTTAATTGAATTCCATGTAAGTGGTATCCCCTCCTTACTGATCAGGGCAGCAATGGTTTTGTTGTCCACTGGATCAGACAAAGGGCCCAGGGCTACAAAATCCCTCTGCAGCTCCAGCAGCTGCAGCTTTACCCTGGCAGTCAGGAAGGAGATGGGCTGGCAGAGGGACAGATACCTCCCAAAAATCACATCCCAGGGGCAAGTGTGAGCGTGTGCCTCACCTGCCACCAGCACGAGCTCTGGGGTCCTCATGGGCACCCACGTGGCTGGAGCTGCTCCACGGTTTTGGTAAGGAACAATTGTCTCTAGCACCTTGTTTAGAGCTGACAGAAAGATCTGAAAATATGTCAGGGGACCAAGTCTTTGATATCTAACAGGATCAAATTTATATATAAATAAAATCAATCAATCAATCAATCAATCTATCTATCTATCTGATTTATGGGCCAATACAAAATGTAAAAAGCCATGAAATTAAACATAAAACACACTGAAGAATGAAAGCATCAGGCTCTGCCTCCCCTCTGCATTTACTGTGGCCAGTGATTACAGTCCAAATGACCTCAGAAAATGCTTGGAGGCTTATTTATTTCCATCAGGGTTTCAGACAGCTGAGCACTGTTACTCCTGATTAGTTATTCTGAGAGCAAATATAGAACCCATGAGGTAGATACAGACAAAGTTGGGCATTTTGGGAGGCTGCTGCAAGGGGATGATCCTTCCCCACCCATGTGAGTGGCTCCCAGGAACACAACCTGTCTGTGCAGAAAAGGGATTACAGGGTAGAGAATCCCATGTGCTGGGTGATGGGACACAGGCAAGAACAAGATCACAAATCCAACCTTCCCTTCCCACTAATCCAGGTTTCTTTCTCCTACCCAGTCTCTAATTTCCCCCTACTTTATAGGGACTAAGTATCCTTCAGCCAAATTTTGCTAATATTGGCTAATGGGATCATAATGCTAAGAGAGGGGAAGATTCCCAGCAGACAGAGGGGCTACAAAGTCCTGGATGACTTTTTCCCACCAAGAAACCAAACTAAAATCTCTGACTCTAACTGTGCATTTCCAGCCATGCCCAAGCACAGGTAAGAGCAGTTCCTGTTAAGGCCTAAAGAGGTGCAGATTTATGGCTGGAATGATTCCTGTGCAGAAAACACCCATTTACTCCCCTGCTCCATGCTGCAGAGATACCACAAACTGCTAATGTGAAATGCACAAAAGGAATTAGGAAAATAAGTTGGCTTCCAAGTTGTCACTGCTCCCTCATGTACCATAATTAAGTTCCTTACCATTTTCTTTCACCCCATTAATCAGGATAGTTTCTTGGTCTTCTGAGGCACAATCCTGCTCTTGTTGGTCATCCATCAATTTAACCTCTTTCTGTTCACTCCATGCCCCACTGCATCTGGCCAACCTGCACATTTCCAGAAACACAACCACAGTCAGTGCAATCCCCAGGATCAGCTCAAGGAACCGTGAATAAAAAATAACAACAACAAAACACCCCCACACAGCCTCACACACTGCCTGCACCCTCCTAAAGAGGACAAATCCAATTTATTCAGGCTCTCAGCTTGTCACTTTTCCACTCCAAAGGCCGTGTCCCGTGTATTTTCAGCAAAGTGAAAATGTTGTGTCTCAGCATTTCCTTCCCCCCAAGCCCTGCTCTGGGAGGTGGAGAGGGGCTCAGCACCTCTGCAGGACCCTCCACATCACCCAAAATTGCTGTGCAAAGGCACATTAGCCATGTCCAGCCAGGAAAGCCCATCCATCTCCAGATGGATCAGTGGAGAAATGAAGGAGAGGATTCATCCCAGTTCATCAACAGCAACTCTAAGATGGAGCTGGAAAAAAAAAATACAGATACTGGAGTGACAGCTGCTCAGCCGTGCTATCAGCCACTGCCCTGCCAAGCACTGGCAGGTACCAAAAACTTCCCCCAAAAGCAGTTTTTTTGTGGAAAAGTGTCTCCAATCTCACAGATCACCTTGGAAGCCTCATTCCCCAGACCCCCAAGACTGTCCCCACTGGGTGAAGCTCCTCCTCCAGGGAGAGATGAGCAGTCCAGGCTGACTGGGCTTGGTGAGGGCTTCACCAGAGCAAAGAACCTGAGCTGAGGATTCAGCCCAGATCTTCTCCCTTGCTCCACTGAGGTCCCCCCACCCCTCAAAGCCATCACCTGCCTAGGGAGAGGGAGCAGCAGCAGCAGAGTGATGTGGCTGAGACCCAGGCATGGGTGGCACTGGAGAATCCTCACCAGTGCTCCTGACTGAGAGGATTTCACTTCTTTGACTGCAAATTCAAGCCAAAATCTATTCTATGCCCTTCTGGCAACTCGAACTCGATTTTTTTCTCTCTCACAGAACAGGTATTAGATTGCAGCATTGGTTTAGGTGTTTTTCTGGGTTTGGGGTTTGTTGTTCCAGTTTGGTTTTTTTTTTTCATTTGGCTTTTTACTTTTCACATCAACATTTGTCAGTGTCTGCTGTTCCCACAGCACTCACTGCCCTGGGGTTCAGCAGCCAAACTTCATTCATATTCAGATTTGCAGTGGAGTCCTCTTAATTAACGTGAAATCTTTACAACCGCCTCAGTAAGTGAAACCTTCACCCAACTTAAAGATGTTGTGACACTGAGAGGAAGATAAGAATAACAAGCATCAGTAACTCCATTCCTTTGCATATTTAGAGGAATATTTAACTAACCCCGAGAGTTTTCCTTTGATGCAAATCCCCATCTCAAAGCTCTCCAACGCCTGCTGGTTTGCTGTGGTGAGACCCCTCTCCTGCCAGCACCCTCCCCACAGCCTGAGCTCCCTCCGTGGCCACTGCTGACACTTTGGAGCAGCAGAGACTCCAAAAGCCAGAGCAGAGATCAGAGTTATTTTTCCCTGGAGGAGATTAATGTCTGAGTGTGGAAGGTGCTCTGCATCTGCCACTGACAGGCTACAGCTTCGTGCCTCCTTGATAATATCTCCTGCCTGTTAAATGTGCCTTAATTGATGCAAGGATTCATAAATTAAGTTTTTAAGAATATCTATTAATGAAAATATTAATAAAATATCATCAGCCTCGGGAGAACCAGAGGGGTCTCAGGAGACCAGAGAACCACCACTGGCTCCACACACGGGCCAGCGTGGCTGCTGGGGTCCCAGAATGGTTTGGGTGGGAAGGGACATTAAAGCCCATCCAGTGCCACCCCCTCCCATGGCCAGGAACACCTCCCACTGCCCCAGGCTGCTCCAAATCCTGCCCATGAGGTAGGAGTCCATCTGTCCTTGATTCTGATGGATACTCAAGGGCCAGCCTTGAGCAGGGAACACTGAGCAGGCAGGCAGCCAAGCACACAGGCACAAAGGGAGTTTACAGACCTTAAATCTCGTAGTATTAGGGGCTTTTTGGGATGTGTGTGCACAAGGGGGAGGGAAGCACACCAGGGATGTTCCTGGTGGATGAGATCCAAAGGCTGGAGAAGACAATGAAGACAATGAAATGCAACAACAAAGGGGATGTGCTTGGGGGACAACTTTTCCTCGACTGCAGTGACCCAGAGAGCAGAGCTGAGCTCCAGAACCCAGCTGGAAAGAACTGAGAAGGGTCCAGGTGGGGGAATCTTCCCACAGGGTCAGACAGAGATGAAACACAAATGGGACAGACAATCCAAGTCTGCTGAGAGCTGCAGAACAAGGGGACCTTTGGGACCAGGAAAAGAGACCCCAAAAGGGACAGGGAGAAACAGCAGCAGCTGGGAAAGAAAAGCTGACAAAGGGGCTGGATGTGATGCAGAAGAGGATGGGGGGTTGAAGGGCTGGATGCTGGGGGGTTGGGGGGCTGGATGTGATGCAGAAGAAGGTTGGGGGTAACAAAGAGGAGAAGAACAGCTGAGTCCCAGGCAAGAAAAACCAAACCAGGAGAGGTCTGGGGGATAAAAGGGGTGTGCAGAGAATACACTGGGTAGCAGGAGAGCACAGAACACAGGAGTCATCCACAGACTGAGGTATAAAAGGGAGAAAAAAAAGACTTCAGAGGGTATCAGGCCATGGAGAGAGGCACAGCTGGGGTCATGGTATCATGAACAGCTGGCAGGAAGAAAATCAGGCACCAGCTTGAAGTTCATGAACTTGACTGGAGCCAGAGTGGATGAAGGAAGAGGATGGAGGAAGAGGATGGAGGAAGAGGATGGCGGCCAGAAGGCGCCAGGCAAAGCCGTAGGGTCGGATGAACTCCAGGCCTCTGGAGGAGGATGAGGATGGGAGCACAGCAGAGCTGCCTGGGCTTAAAAAACAGGCTCAGCCACAGGGAAGAATTCAGGAGCACTTTTGCTGATTGCACCACGGACTTCAGGGCATCGGCCTGCTAAGATCACAGCTGGCACCACAGATCTGGGAGAACACAAACAGCACCACAATGGACCTGCTGCCTTTGAGCAGATCCTTCAGCCCAGGGGGCCAAGAAACCCCAAAGACGCTTTTGCTCTCTTTTAAAAATCCTCCTGAGACACTCAAGAGGTTTTAAGGGTGTTGGTGTTGCTGGAGTGGAGGCAAATGTGGTTGGAAAATGTCCCAGCTAAGGCCCCACCAGCTCTGAGCAAGATGGAATGTCCCTTCAGCAGTTCCTTGGAGTAAAACCAGATTATCTCTTGCTCTAGAAATTCCTAGAATCCCAGAATCCCAGAATGATCAGGGTTGGAAGGAACCCTTGAACAGAGAAGGAAACACCCAAATTGCAAAGCTAAAAATCCTGGACACGTTCCCTCACTCACCTAAATGACCTGCTGTCCACTTAAGCCCATCTAAACTTTAGCATTTAAGCATGTTCCTGCTAACACTAATTTTACAAAGATAAAAGGGGAAATGCCATCCTTTCATACAACAACAACAAAAAAAACACAACCAAAAAGCATCTGCTCAATGGCTGCCCTCTACAAAGAGAGCAACAAGTTGCTTTGCTTCTTTATCAGCCAGAAAATGCCCATTTTCCCCCCAGACTGGTGCAGCTTTTGTGAATGGAGCTTCACAATTTCCCAGCAGAGTCAGGGGTGGTCACAGTGATGCCCTGGATGCATTTATAGGGGATGAAGCAGAGTTTGCCATGATTGCCACAGTGCTTGGCCACTTCAATCCATGTACCTGTAGCTCTGTAATCATCTATAAATACAAATATTTACCCACTGCTATGCATTCGTATTTCCTGGGGGCTCAACACTCTCTGTCCAGGCAGAGGAAGGGGAAAAAAAAACCTCCCAGGTAAAAATAAGAAACAGCCCACGAGTCTGGCTGAAAGCTCAGCTGCACACGTGGGAATTCCATGAGGTGGACAAGACTCTAAGCTGGTGCTGGCTGTTCGGGAATTAAAAGTTGCAAGAGTGTTTCATCTTCAAGCTGAATAAGCAAAAGGTCACTCACACCCAGACAAAAACCAAGCTGCCAGTTCTTATTTACACACAGCTTCCACGTCCTGGGTGTTGTAGCTCATGAGGGTAGATGGAGAGAGAGTATCCAAAGTGAAGGAAAATCTTTCTATGGAGAATGGAAGAAGAAAGCAAAGAAGAAGAAGAAGAAGAAGCTGTGGGTTTTTTCCTGCAGAATTGTGAATAAGTGCAGGTGTTCTATATATGCAGTTGTATCTTTCAAAAAAAAAAAAAAAAAAGAGCTTTAGAGAAATTAATTACATGTCAGAGCCTCTGACAGGTCTTTTAAGAATTGTGATACTTTTGAATGAAAACATTATATACTTAAAAAGAAATACCATGTAAATGTCTCAGAGATATTTACAGTCAGAGGAGTAATAGTAGAGAGGATTCAGCTCTCCCCATGCACGGGGGATGCTGAGCACACCACGCTCCTCCTAACCATGTCTCCTGCCCCTGCAGGACCTCAGCAGCTGAGCTCAGAGCCGAGTTCAGGGCCAGGAACTGGCTGGGAACAGAACCCAGGCTCTCCCCAAAATGCTGAACCACCTCTCTCTGCCCTGCAGGCTCCATCCCCGAGCACCCAGCTCCTCTCAGCAGCAAGGACATCACAGCCCCCTCCTCCTGTGCTGGCTCCAGAAGCCAAGAGCCTGGTGGTTTTCTGCTTGGTTGGGTTTTTTTGGGGTTCTTTCCCCCCCCCCTTTTTTTTCCTCTTCAGTCCCACAGCAGGACACAGGACAGAAGTTCCCACAGAGAAACAGAGGTGAGGCAGCACCAGAAGCCACAGCAATGCCAGGCTGGTCTGAAGGATGCTGTTTTCCCACCAGATTCTGAAATTCCCCGATCCTTTTTATTCCAGGGATGCCATTTGACCCTCGTTTTTTCACTATAATCTCACACCTGGGGGATGAAGTGCTCAAAATTTTCACTTGCCAGCAGCAGATGCGGGTGTATTTTAATACTGACAGCACCTCTCAGTAAAGCTCTGTTTCCAACCGTTTGCATTTCTACCTAGGCCGAGGGTGTCTGATTTTTGCCCATGGTAAGGAAGAAATGCAGAGTGCCTGAGCTTTCCAGACCTGCCAGGGTCAGAAAGGTGAAGCTCCTAAGGAAAGGTGCAGTGTGAAACCTGCTCCCAGCTCTGCCCACCATCAAGTGCTGCTCCAGACCACGAAAGGGATGTTGGACCTAAGGGATCTGGTTTCAAAGCTATTTTCCCAGGAAAATCTCACAAGGAAATTGCATCTCCCAGCAGTTCCCTGGGCTTTTCCTATTAATGATGGTGAGTACTCCAGAGAAAAGCCCAAGTGAAGGAGAAATAGGAAACAAAGAAGGGGTTTTGTGGGTCAATCCCAGCAGTGAGACATCTAAAACCCTACATGAAGGTAAGGCCTGACAGAGCCAACATTAGCTGAGAACTGAAGTTCAGATTTAAAGACAGATAAAACCCTCCAATTAGGAATAAATCTGGGGGGGGGGGGAAATAAAGTTGATTAAGGAAAAGAAAAAAAAAATAAAAAGGAGCTTGAAGAGAAAATGGAGAACACAAAAACTATGAAAAGAGGAAACAATTTCAGAACTGGTGTGTTCCCAGAAGGTGTAAAGGATGGATGAGTTGTTAATATTCATAGCAAGCCTCCACTTTTCCTCAGCTGAAAGCAGATGCAACAATTACTGCAGAACCCAAGCCCCAACTCCAGCAGACCCCCAGATATGATATTAAGAACAGGCTATTTAAAGCCAGCTCTCAAATAAATGACAGTTTCTGACCTTACTCTGGGAGGACATAAGGTGTGAGTGTTTCAAGACCTGTCACAAACAACTTTAAGGCAAAAGGAAGGAAGTGAACAAAATTACAGCCTTCCTGACAAAGCACACGTTAAATACCAAAGGAGCTTTCTCTGTAAATGTATTCTCAGACATCAAGAGCAGCAGCGTATCACAAAGGGAAAAAGGTGGCAATTAAAATCCTGGAGGAGCTGAAACGCATGAGGGAACGTCTGAAACGTGGAGGGTTTCAGCATAACGCTGTCCTGGGTTAGGGAAGGCAGAGCTGCCAAACCCCAGAGAGGAGAGCTCCAAAAATGCAAAGCAAGAGTCAGGGAAGAATCACTGGAGAGAAGGGGAAGCTCGTGGGGAAATGGAGAACGGAGAGACTGAGAAAATGGAAGGGGAAAAAAGGATGGCCCAGGGCCACAAACAAAGGTTGTTGGCCTCAGGTGAGCACAGCTCCATGTCCCCACAGACAGTGGTCAAGAGCCTGAGAAAACCTTGATGATTCAAGCAAGGAAGAATTAAATATCCCTTTTTTACCAAATGTGGGATGAATTTGCACGTGGGGGCTGGGTAAACATTCCCCTGGGAATAATGAGGGTGAGGAAATGCAGGAACCCAGGTGGACCTCATGAGGGTTTCAATGAGTGCACCTGATTTTGAGGACAAGCAGCATAAAGAGAATTCCTGCCTACCAAGAGCAAGGGAGGATGATTAAGAAGAGTTGCTGGGGTTTTTTTTTTTTGGTCATCCTCTCATATTTTATAGAAGTGGAAGGAAATGAAGCAATAATTAGTGTCAGCAGCTGCAGAGTTTTGAAAAGCACTGGCAAGTGAGGGGGAGATTTTTCATGACTAAGAACACAAACTTTGGTTTAGCTGTGATGGCCAGAAGTAAAAACATCTCTAATTAATAGGATCACAGAATGGCTTGGATTGGAAAGGACCTTAAAACCCATCCCACCACCTGCCATGGGCAGGGACACCTTCCACTATCCCAGGCTGCTCCAAGTCCTGTCCATGGACACTTCCAGAGATCCAGGGGCAGCCACAGCTGCTCTGGGCACCCTGTGCCAGGGCCTCCTCACCCTCATATGTGACTTTTTCCCCTTCATTCCTAATCTGGATCTCCCCTCTGGCAGTTTAATCTGCCCTTGTCCTGTCTGCCTGCCTGGAAAGCCTGTCTCCATCTTTTTTTTCGAAGTTCCCTTTAAGCAGCAAAGATGCCCAAAGACAGCCCATGATGTTGCGTTTTTTCCTTTCCTCCTTAAAAGCAACTGTGTTCCAAACATGCCATTTCCCCTCCACCTCTGGATATAAAGTTAAGATAAATCAGAAATGTTAAGGGCCTGGATTTCTGAGGAAATTAAGAGTGGAATGATTAAAAACTCCAACTCTCATAAATCTGCAAAGGTTGAAAATTCAGCAGGATCGTGGGGTATTAAGCTCACATAACCACGAGGACTCTCCAATGCTAATTACACATCAGCCTGCTTGAAAATAAAAAAAGCCAATGAAGAATAGTTTGGGATGGAGATTTCTTGATGGGCAGAATTGCTTCATTTCAATGAACTTATTACCCAGATTCTCTTTCTGCTGCTGTATTTATGGATCCATTGACAAACCTGTGTCTGAAAAGCTTCACAAAGTCTTCCTGCGAAGCTCATCAGGAAATAGGAGAGGCCAAGGTCAAGTGCATTAAGATTACAGAAGCTGATGAAGAAAGAGGATGTTTCAGAGTCCCTCACACACTGGGAATTATGAAATAACTCAGCTGAAGAAGGGTGTGTACAATTTTGTTTAGAGATACAGATCAATGCAGCACCAGAACAGCACAAAGAGTTGGATTTCACAGGGATATGCTGAAGAAAAGTCTCAGTCCTAAATTTTGCCATTGCCTCTTTCCCTATGAGAAATATTCTCTTCTTTTCCCTGTTCAAAAAAGAACACCAGGTTTAAAAAAAGAAGGAGGAAAAGAGGAAATTTTTTTTTCTGTATGAATTTGTAATATATTAAAGTTTGGACTAAAGAGGGTAATTAGGCTGGTGCCGGAGGAGGATGTGAAAGCTCATCAGGATATTTGCAGTAACCCTAGTGGGGTAAACATTTCTCTTTTCTAATATCTTCAAATTAGAAATTTTATAGGAGAAAAAGAAATTTTAACAAATCTCGTTTGTCTCTTATTAGCAATTAGCCGACGTGGACTGGATAAAAAGTGTTAATTTCTAAAGTACACATAATCTTCATAAAAGCACAGATAGGAAACCAAACAATGGAGTGCCTGGCTTAGGCACAGGAAGGAATTAAGCTGGAGCAAGGGGAGGAAGGGCTCATTCCTCACATGTTTTACACAAAGAACTGGTTCAGGGAGCTGCCATTCCCTTATTATGGGACATGAAATCCCAGAATCCCAGAATTGTTTGGGTTGGAAGGGACTTTAAAGCTCATTTTGTCCCCATGAGCAGAGCCATGCCATGTGCTAAATCCCAGGCCATCAGCTTCAAGAAACTAAAGATTGCCAGAAAAGAGGCAACGGTGAGAAATCCCCCAAGGAAAGGGTGATGTTCCACAGGGATGTGGAAGACAAAAAACCCCTTAGACACTATATCCAAGTTTCTAGCCAGATCCTTTGAATATTCCTGAAAAACTCCCAAGTTTCATCAGGATTTTTCCTTTCTATGAACATATAAATGACTGCATTGATAGCAGATGGGCCCTTCCATACGATTTCCTTTTTAAACTTCCAATTCCTTTTTAAAATTCCAATAAACTTCGTGCAACTCCTCATGCTTGGAAAGGAACGCCTGAGCTTTCAGCTCTGGAGCACAAAGCTGGGGTTACTTCTGCTCATTTTGTTTTGCTTTTAAAGCCTTTAATTACACAAGCAGGTAGCAACTCTTAAAGACATCACCATCACCATCATTTTTCATCAGAACACCTCGGTGCAGTGGCTCTGCCTGGCAAGGTGAGCCCAAAAGTGAGCTGCACTTAGGGAAAACATGCAGCACCCACTGACTTGGGTTTGTTTTCCTGAGTAGTTTCCTACAGCTGACACAGCTGGACCACAGATTTTACAGGTAAAACAGCTTCCCAGTCTCATCCCTTGATGTGCATCCAAAGGAGTGAGTGCTTCTGACTATAAAGGGAATCAGGGGAGGCAGGAAAAGGAAATGATCAAAACACTTATCACACCGAGAAAAGAACTTATTAGGCCCGATAAGGAGTTGGAATTGATGACAATTATAAGATACCGTCCATTTTTAGCTAATAATTCAGAAAATGGATGAATTATTCGAGGAATAATATGTGATCATTTATTTAAAGACTTATACTAATGTATATGCTGGAGGAAGCCGAGCTGAGGTTGTAGGAACACTTTTAACACTTACATTTCTGGATGGTTCTTCATTTCCACTCAGGTTCAGAGATTTAACAGCAGTGGGTTTAGCTTTAGGGTTACAGGGCCCCTGCAGAAAACATCAAGCCATTTTTCAAGGCTGTTCTATACACAGCCTACTTCTCCTCCACTTTCCTATTCACTTTTAAGAAATCCACCAGCATTTTCCCTTTGAAAACTGGCTCATTTCCTCAAAATTCCTCAGCAACCCCAACCCCACTCCACAGGCCTTAGTGAATCCCACAATTAGAGGGAAACAACAATTAAATCTCAAGCCACGTCTCCTAATTTTCCTTGGAAAGATTTTGGGTTCCGCCAAACGCCGGAGGCGATTTCTGAAGGCAAAATCCCGCATGAGGAGAGACTGCATCTCCTAAGATATCAGTCCAAATCTCCATCCGTATCCAGGTAACAATCTGGAATGCTGATATTTAAGAGGAAAAATATCTGGACAGCTGCCCCAGCTCCCTGGGAAGCAATGTTTAGTTAAAGTCTTGGATATCAGTGAAAGAAGATGTGGAGATGTCACACTGAGGCTGAAGCATTTTTTTTCAAGTGCTGAATTATTCACCCGTGAATCTCAGATGTGAAATCCAAATGCTCCGGTACTGCCCCGGCTTTAGACAATGGCTAATTCCTTTCTGTGCCACTGCAGGGTCTCTTCATCAGCTTTCTTTCATCTATAATCACAGCCAGGTCATGGATTATTAGTCATATTCAGCAGAATTCAAACCCTGCTACACCAATCAGCCAGGCCAGGACTCCCCCGGCGTTAACACCGCGGCCGCGCCAGAGGATCCGGCTGCTCCTGGCACGGCCTCACAGGCCACAGAGAGGGACAAATGCAGCCAAGAGGGATGAAACCCTGAGCTGGGAGAGGACACAGAACAACCTGGGGCTGCCAGGGATCTGCCCCAGCGTCCCACCGGCAGCACGGCACAGGGGAGCACAAATCAAGGCAAGGGTTGAGTTGGGAAGGATCATAAAGATCAGTTCACTCCACCTCCTGCCATGGCCAAAGGGACATCTGCCACCATCCCAGGCTGCTCCAAGCCCTGTCCAGCCTGGCCTTGGACACTTCCAGGGGATCCAGGAGCAGCCACAGCTTCTCTGGGCACCTGTGCCAGGGCGTCCCCACCCTCCCAGGGAACAATTCCTGCCCAATATCCCATCCCTCCCTGCCCTCTGCCAGTGGGAAGCCATTCCCCCATGTCCTATCACTGCAGGTCCTTGTTCCCAGTCCCTCTCCAGCTCTCCTGGAGCCCTTTTCAGGAAGGGAAGGGACTCAGAGGTCTCCCTGGAGCCTTCCCTTCTCCAGGAGAACACTCCCACCTCTCCCAAGCTGGCTCCAGAGCAGAGGAACTCAATATGTTTCCCCTCCATGTGAACGTAGTGGGAAGAAAAAATCATAAAGACAGGCATTTATCAGCCTTTGCTGGAGGTGTTACTTTGCATATCAAGCCATGAGGATGCAATTGTTTCATTAGGACTTTGCTGGTGTTTGTAACATTTAATGAGTCTTGGAGAACAGAGGAAGAAAATACTACAGGCACTGCCGCAGCCAAGATAAATAGGTAAACATCCCCTGCCTGACATCAGTTAATGCATCACAGCTCTGCTCACTTAGGGCAGCCATGAAATCAATTCTTCAGTGAAAATAAAAAACTCATATCCAAATCCACGCTCACAATGGGAGCGAGGCAAGGGACGATGTGACGGGAGGGAAACTTCAGCTTGGCTGGATGCTCCAGGCCCCTCTTTGTCTCCTTCCTCCTCATGCCAAGCCCTGCTGAGGGCTTTGCTTTCCACAAAATAAGGGTTTTGTCATTTTTCCTCAAAATAAACAATCTGGCTTTTAAAAAAACTTTCTCAGGAGTCGGCAGTGATTTGTTCCCAGCCTCTCAAGGACACTTCATTGTCAGTTCCAAAGTACCCCAGACAAATGGAGAGCAATGATGGGACTGCTAAGAAAAACCAAACAAAAAACCCCAACTCCTCTTTAGCAAAGCTAAAAAACATTTTATATCACTTCAACTCCCATCTTATTTCTGGCTATAGTGCTGAGCCTCTCACTCAGAAGTAAAGAGTAAGGTCTCAACAAAGTCAAAGCCCAGCCAAAAAGAGATTAATAAATGCCAGCTGAAGGATGAATTAATGGCTTTTTACCAATTCCCCTGGAAAACCATGACCAGAGAATGCACAGGATGCACCTCGAGGTTTTTCCCTTGGGTGGGCTTTGCTCATGTTCCCTCCATCACTCACCTGTGTCACCCTGACCCTCACACATGCCAAGATTTAAGGGATGATCACCCTTGGGGGGGGGGGGGGCCCTGGCTACAAGTTTGCCCAAGGGGAAACTTGGCAGTTCCCAAGGGAAAGATGGATGTGGTGGACAGGCACCCAGAGCTCCCCAACCCAAAATCTCCACCCCCCAATAGAATATTGGCTGATATTCCTCCCAGACCCCTGCAAACAGCAAGGAGAGAGGAAGTACAGAGGAAAATGGAGTCCACAGGCTCTGGCTTGGCAGTAGAAACACCATCAGGGAGGCAGAGGGTCATGGATGTGGCTGCATGGGGCCGTCTGTACCCTGTGGAGCTCCAGCTGCCAACGCTGCTGGCCCGAGCTGGCCAAAATCCAGCAAACCCCACCCTCAAAGTCAACGCCTGTGGATGACCAGGGTGCACAATTACCATCTAAAGGAGGAGGAAATCGCTCCTCTTCTAAACCTCATCTCTAAACCTCCTAAATCCAGCCCTGCTGCTGGGGTAAAAGGAGGTGGGAAGGACGAGAACCTCGCGTGGCAGCACAGAGAGACACGGGCGCATCCGAGGGATTAACAAAACCCTACAACACCCGACCCCTTTTAGCCTCAACAGTCTTGTTCTGCACTCTGCAGTCAGAAGGGTGCAAGGCAGGAGCTTGGGGATCCTGCACGTCACAGAGGCACCTCGAGTCCTGCTCAGACCTTACAAAACCATTCAGGGCTTTTTTGGGCAGCAGCCGTCGATTCCGCGGCAGCTTCCGTCTATTTTGGGCTCCAACTGATTGGCAATTTTGAAGAAGGCGCTGCAAATTGCTCTGCTAATCACAGCAACTCCAGCCATGGAACTGCATTAAAATAACATCGGTGCTGAGACACAAAACTGAGATCAGCCAGGGAACGCTGAGCTGAGGCTGCCCGCTCTGGAGGCATCAACCTTGCCTGCCTGGAATGCTGCAGCCTCCCCAGTTTTCCCCTGCTCCGCAGTGATTCCAGATTCCAGATGGCTGCTCACATCAATTCAACAGTAACAACACTCAGAGTGTCAGTATTTTCAGAAAAGCAAGTGGTTTTGTGGTGGCCATGGCCTTTGCCAGGCTGCCTTCCCAATGCCACCCGCACTGGCACACACGGACGGCGCTGCAGCTCTGACGTGCTGAGTGTCAACCAGACCTGGAAAAGGCCACTGATCCAGCTGAAAAATAAGGTGTCCCTCCAAGGAAATCTCAACAGACACAAAAGAGGATTTAAAATTCCTCTTATGCCAAGTTGTCTCTAAATCCTTCTAGTGGGGACAGGGAGAGACAGGGCTTTGCAAGAAGAGGGGAAAGGGTTTGCCCCGAGCACGTGGGTGCCACTGTCTGACCTCAAACCCTGCTCAGCTCTGCCTTCTCCCAGCTCTAAACCAGCAGAGCCTTAGGGAGCATCCTCTGTGTCCTAAGAGCCTGCAAGGAGAGTCTATGCCTGCCATCCTCTGAGATGAAGATGGACGGATCCCTCCCTTCTGCACCACAGCTGAGATCCCAGCACCTCCCTTCAGGAGATTGTGGGTTAAAAACCTGGCAGAAAAACGAGTCTCCCGTGTGCCCAAGGGTGTTCCCACCACTGACTGTCCCAGAAAACCAATAAAGAGGGAAAGGGAACAATGCCCTCTCTGCTGGCTGGAAAACACAAGATGGAAGATGGAAGGATAAATCACCCAGCTCCCCCTTCCACCATTTCCCTTACACTGGTGAAATATCCTCCACAATGGATGGAATCAAAGTCCACTGCCAAGTTCAAGAACACATTAAATGCAGATCTATTCATTTCAAGGAGCGCCTGCACAATGGAAAGCTTTCCCCTTCAAAAATTATTCCAAACTGCATGCTTGCTTTTCATTTTCTGCATCTTAACATTTAAGAAATACAGCATATTTGTAACGAAGACACACGTTGTATAAACCACAGCCTGCTCTAAAAAGTAGATTTCACAAAGACTTGCCATGGTACAGGGACAAGGACCACTTGCTGATAAATTACTTTCACTCTGAGAGTGGAAATAGTCATATTTGTACACATCCTAAGTGGTGCTATTGTTGAGCAGTTTGATCGAAGTCCAGCAAAACACGTTGTGCAGGTTTTTATTTAACCTCATTTAAATCAAATTAACCAACAGGGATGGTGTCTAGGGACAAAGCAGAGTCCTGTACATAAATGAACCAAATCTATCACTGAGTGCCACATCCAGTCTTTCCTTAAACACCGCCAGGGATGGGGACTCCACCACCTCCCTGGGCAGCCCCTTCCAATTTCTAATCACCCTGACTGTGAATAATTTTTTCTTAATGTTCAGCCTGAACCAGATGAGCTTGGAACCAGATAAGTTCTACAGTCCCTCCCAACCCAAATCACTCTGTGATTCCATGATTTGCTAATTGAAAGATCTGGTGCCACTGCCACACACGTGAATAAAAAAAGGAAATAACAACGAAATCCCTCTGACCATAAAGCTAGTGTGGGAACAGAGCTGAAAGTGAAGACATTCAAACCACACAAGTGGCTTTTAAAATCAGAGCGAAAAGTGCATGGGGTAACTGGTGCCCAGGGAGAAGAGCCTGGGCTTTGCTCCTCCTGAGCCCCAGGGAAACACTAAGTCCACCCCAAAATGAGGAAGTGTGTTTGGAAGATTTAGGCTCCTGGAAATTAGTGCAGAGCTCCAGATCACAGAGATAACAGCCTGCCTAAAACTGACCTGGGATTTCATTAGAGCTAATAACAGTGGGAAAAAAAAACCTTCCCAAATGTGCATTACAAATTCAGTCTGTAGAAACGCTTTCAAAGGTGTCTCGGTTAAAGCAAATGATGTGCAGGCGTTTGATTTGCAGAAAATCAGGGATTCTGCCTCTGGGAGCAGCAGCAGGAGCAGCAGCTGGTGGGCATGGAGGCTGCAGGGAAAATAGGGCTGAGCTTTTTCTGGGAGGGACAAGAAGGAACCAAAATCTTTGTCCTGGTCCTGGACCTCTGGTGAATTCCAGCTGCAAAATCCCAAAGCAGAATTGATCCAATCTCATCCTTGCTGAAAAAAGTACAGCTGGGCTGTGGGAGTTTGTGAACTCCAGCATGGGGGGTGACCATGGTGGGCAGGGGGCAGAGGTGTGGCCACATGCAAGAAGTCACCGTCACTGCAGCCCTTCTGCTGATGCAGTGGAGATATTTTCCTGACTGAAGAATGGGGAAGTGTTCTGGAGACACCGACACAGACTCACAGAACAATAAAATGGTTTGGGTTGGAAGAGACCTTAAAGATCATCCCATTCCACCCCCTGCCATGGGACAGGGACACCTTCCACCATCCCAGGCTGCTCCAAGCCCCAATGTCCAGCCTGGCCTTGGGCACTGCCAGGGATCCAGGGGCAGCCACAGCTTCTCTGGGCACCTGTGCCAGGGCCTCCCCACCCTCAAAGGGAGGAATTCCTTCCCAACATCCCATCTAACCCTGGCTCTAGCAGTGGAGGCCATTCCTTGTGTCCTGTCACTGCAGTCCCATGTCCCAAGTCCCTCTCCAGCTCTCCCAGAGCCCACTTAAGCGCTGGAATGAGCTTTAAGATCTCCATGAGCCTTTCCTCACAAGACAGGAGTTACATCACTTCCATCACCTTTCTGGCCTCCTCTGGACTCGCTCCAGCAGCTCCATGACCTTTCTGTGCTGGGGACTCCAGAGCTGGAGGCAGCTCTGCAGGCGGGGTCTCACACGAGCCACCACAGCGAAAAAATCCATCCTTTGTCTTAGCAAGGGAGACAAGAGCAACAGCCCACTGAATCAACTCCAGAGCAATGCATAAATTAAAGCCTAAACCAGTCCTCTAGCTGTGCCCACGGCTCTTGTTTAAGGAAAAGGCATTAGCACACAGCACCTTAAAGTCCCTTAGAGGATTCCCGGGTATCCAGCGAGGCAACGCCGCAAATGATGCTGCAGGCAGAGCCTGCTTTCCCACCCTGGATCTTAAAAAGAGGGATTGGCATGTCCAGGTATATTTAAAGAGCAGGGCACAGGCTGCTGTCCCAGCAGGACAGGGCCTGCAGCAATGCAAAGCCATGGCTTTTGGCTCGCCACGCTGGAGAGGTTAATGGGGAAGGTGCTGGGCGTCTCCCAGCCTGTTTGCTAAACCCACATGATATCCCTGCTAAAAACCTCTGAGCAGGAGCTGAAAAACGGGCTGGGCTGGGCTCAGGGCTGCCCAGCTCACGCTGCACCCCAGGAAAAGTGAGTGGTTTGAAGAAAGCCAGTTTAGCCTGGGCACGGCGAGGTAGAAGCTGTCACTGCCTGAGTGAGAACGGGAGCCGACAGCTCGGCCGGCCCCTGGCACTGCTTCCAAGGGCTCAGGCTCTGCCCTGGAAGGTTTTATTTGCAAATTTGTCGATATTTAAAATAATTTTGGGGCTGGAGTGAGTCCACAGAAGGGAAGGGAGCTGGAGAAGGGCTCAGCCTGGAGAAAAGGAGGCTCAGGAGGGACCTTGTGGCTCTGCACAGCTCCTGACAGGAGGGGACAGCCAGGGGGATTTGGGATCTGCTCCAGGGAACAGGGATGGGAGGAATGGCCTCAGGCTGGGCCAGGGCAGGCTCAGGGTGGATACTGAGGAAATTCCTTCACCCAAAGGGTTGTCCAGGCCTGGAACAGGCTGCCCAGTGCTGGAGTCCCCATTCCTGGAGGGATGTAAAGGCCATGTGGATGTGGCACCTGGGGACAGGGGTGAGTGGTGGCATTGGTGGTGCTGGGAGAGTGGTTGGACCTGACAGCCTCAGAGGAGTTTTCCAGCCTGAATGAGCCTGTGATTCCATGACTGTGCTGGAAAACCAGAGCTCTTCTGGAGGCAAGCAGCAACCTGAGCGCCACAGCTTGCCTCACCCCTAGCTTAAAACAATTTATGGGATGGATTTAGGGCTTCTGCTTTGGGTTCATCCTCACCTGAAAAACACAAAGGTCTTGCCAGTGACTTATGCCAGCAAGAATTAAGTGCTGTAGAAAAGAAGCAATTAAAACCACTCACAGTGATTCAGTCCATAAAACATTTTCACTGCTATTTGTCTGGGAATAACTTGCTAGAAATGACAGACCCCACTTATGTGTAATGGCTTTTTGGAAGAGGTGGGAATCCCCTGGGACAAGACACCCAGGCATCCTGTAGTGCTCTGATTCTGCACCCAACCCCAGCCAGGGCCCACTCCCCCTTTGGGATCCCTTGGGATAAGGTTGGATCTTTCCAACCTTAACAATTCTGTGATTCTGTGAAAAAACCCAGACCCAAGGAAGCAAAGGAACACCTGAAAAGCACAGCACAAGGTGGAGACTTCCAAGGCTCACATCAACTGAAGACACCTTTAAAATCTGAGAATATGAAGCATTTTCTGGCCTTTTTTCTTTAATAGAGAGGCCTGTATCAAGGAGATAAACCCATCACAAACTGCTCTGGTACTTGAAGTGGCCCAGAGAAGAGGGGCCAGGCTGGGGGTGCAGAGGATGCTCACTCTACATCCCTGAGCAGGGAGCTGCCACTCAAACACCTGGACAACAACATCTGGAACTGAGCAAAAACCTCTCCCAGTGGTGATTTTGGCCCCCCACCCACCTTTCAGCTCCACCTTGTTGCTCCAGGCACAGCTGGGCTCCCTCAGGAATCCTCCCCACTCCACCAGCCCACGGACAGGCAGGAAATTTCCATGTGCAAGCCCTGCAAGGTTTATCCAGTCCGGTTCAGTCTGCCAGATGACAAATGTCCTTGGCTCCCATTTATTTCAAGATGTGCAGAGAGCCTTTCAGAAATTAAACCTCTTTATTCCGAGGTAAATGACGCATGTTTTGCTGCACAATCTCGTTCCCTATTATCCCCCGTGCCCAGCACTGAATGCAGGTGTCACAGATGGTGCAACTCCATCCCACTAAAGGGATTTTTGCCCTCCTTTCTTGGAGCCAGGAATATTTTCTCTCAATAGCAACCAGATCTCTGGGTTGAATTGGCTCAATCGTGTCAGGTCACTGCTGCAACTCCTCTGTCTACCAGCACAGATTTCTCTTACTGTTGCTTCTCCTGGCGTGGATCTGCCAATATTTCATTAGCAGATCCCTGATATCTGTTCTTTGGATGGATGGGGAGGAAAATGACAGCGTTCCTCTCACTCTTTGGGCCTGGTTTGGGAGGGAGGTGAAGTGCCACAAAATTTATGCTGGGATTTAAAAGGATGCCATCAATTTGGAGCTCAAAGCACTTCCATGGTTTTTTCACCTCGGTTAACAATCCAGCAAGTGCTGCAGAGGGGAAGGATTTTAAATTATCTAAATTTCGTGCTTCCAGCTCGCCCTGTGTGATCAGCTCTGACTGCTTGGTGTCTTTTCCCAATGCTTGAGCTCCTGGAGTTGAGACCTGATAGTCTCACCTGAACCAAAGCCTGTGCCTGGCCCACCTAGCTGTAAAGAAATGCTTGAAAATATGAACCAAGTGTGACCTAGAGGCTCAAAAACCCAGCATACTCATAAAAGAAATCAGGATTTACTTTTTAAATTGCATGGTTTAAGCCGGTCTCACAATTTCTGAGCATTTCAGAATTCACCATGTTCCTTATCTTTTCCCCTTTACCCAGCCTGTCCATATTTTCCCCTGTGTCCACCCTCACACATTCACAGCTGCTGCAGTTCCTGCTCTGATTTACCTGCATGATGTCACCATTGCATTAAATGGTGTTGATTTGCTTGGAAATGCAAAGCTACAGGACACTGCATTGCTCTCCTCTTCAACAGAGGTTCAAAACAAGCAAAACACCAGTTCTGAATGGCAAATTAAATCTGACTAAAAAGAGCACGCAAAGAGCAGTTGTGTTTGGCACCAATTCCCCATCAAAGGTCCCTTTAACAGGCACGAGCACCTTCTCACGTGGCAAAGTAAAGAAAAACCAAAGATGTAAAGAGATTTTTGCTTGAAAATCTTACAACATGAAGCTGCACATCCATAAAAATATTCCCCAGCAAGTTCGAATCTACTTTTAAAAACCAGAGCCCTAAAATGGCTCAATGGATGAAAACCATTTTAGGTTTTCTGAGGGTTTTTTTTGTGTGTGTGTGTGTGTGTGTGTTTTGTTGGGTTTTTTTTGTTGTTTTCTTGGGTTTTTTTGGGGTTTTTTTTTAAATTGCATCTGGGCTGACAGCTTGAACACTGAGCTGCAGCCTGTGAGACAGAAATACCAACTCACTCGTACCAGCAGTGCTGCTCCCAGTCGCTGGAATGATCTTAATCAAAGAGTATTGTGACAAAAAAAGGGATTCTGGTCTGCCTGCCTTTGGCATATCCTAAATATCAGGGTCCACAATCCACATGATGCAGCTGGGAAAGAGAAATTCCCTCCATGGCAAACCACAGAATCACAGAATGGCTTGAACTGGAAGGGACCTTAAAGATCATTTTGTTCCAACCCCTGCCAAGGGCAGGGACACCTTCCACTGTCCCAGGGTGCTCCAGCCTGGCCTTGGACACTTCCAGGGATCCAGAGGCAGCCACAGCTGCTCTGGCTTCACCACCCACAGAGGGAAGGATTTCTCCCCAAGATCCCATCCAGCCCTGCCCTCTGGCACTGGCAGCCATTCCCTGTGTCCTGTCCCTCCATCCCTTGTCCCCAGTCCCTCTCCAGCTCTCCTGGAGCCCCTTCAGGCCTTGGAAAGGGCTGCAAGGCTTCCCTGGAGCCTTCTCCTCTCCAGGCTGGACACCCCCAGCTCTCCCAGCCTGGCTCCAGAGCAGGAGGTCTGTGTGTGGCAGGCTCAGCGTTCCCAAACTCCAGGCTGTCCCTCTGTGCCCCAAAGGCAGCAGGGAGCCAAGGGGAGGAACACTGCCCCTCTTGTCCTTCCCCTCCTGCCACCCCAGAGCTGCTGTGGGGAGGAAGGGCTGCCCAGGGCAAAGGTGTCAAATATGCACAAACCCCCACTGAGCTCGTGTTTTCCACAGCCAGGTGCTGGGTGACCAGGTGGGATTCCTGTGCTGTCACACCAAAGCACCAGCAACTCCACCAGAACCACAGCCAAGAGCATCCAGCAGGAATGACCCCGCCTAAACAGCATTTCAGGAGGCGAAGCAACAGCCTTTTGATGCTGGTGATGTTGTTAATAACTCAATCTCACCTGTTCTTGCAGGTTTAAAAGAACAGCCACCTGTGACCATCTCAGCTTGCCAGATCCCTGCCATCACCTGCCCCGTGATCAGTTCTGCCCTGTTGTCACCTGGGGTACAAGGATCCAGCCCTGCAAAGCTCAGAGAGCCCCACAGGAGCCATTTCACCCCTGCTGTGAAAATGTCACGCTCTAATTTGTGGCAGAGCACAACAGATGCTACAACACAGGCAGGGAAACGGGAGGAGGAGGAAGAGGAGGAGGAAAGTAACACCAAGAGGAACAAAGAGGAGGAGAGTAACACCAACAGGATCCTGGATGGGTGAGGGAGATGCCCTATTCAAATCCTGTTTCAGCTCCAAGGGGAGCAAACAAGCTGAGGAAACAATCATCGTGCTCCTGCCTCCCATCGACCGCCAGATGCAGAAAACACTCGTGCAAGTTCAGGTGATGAGAGCACCATGTGAAATACTATTCCTGCCACACACAGCCTCACGTGGCCCAGGAGCTGCTGGCTACAGGCAGGCTGTGTCTTCAGGAATGTTGGGAAGAGGCTTTCCCTCTGCCAGGTAGGCTGTAGAGGAGGAGTTGGAATGCTGTGTCTCCCGTGGGTGACGGTGCTGTCGCAGAAAATGTTTCAAAACCTTACAAGCCCCTGGGAATCTGTGCCACTGGGAAAAAGCAGGAGGAACAGGGTTTTGAAGGCAGCCCGAGAGTCTGGAATGTGGGGTTGAACCAATGGAGAAACCACAGGAGAATCATAGGATCATCAAGGATGGAGAATGACCTCCAAGTTCACCCAGTCCAGCCCTCACCTGGACACCACCATGACAAATAAAGAACATCATCAAGTGCCACAAACACTCGTTTTTTTGACGTTTTCAGGGATGGGGACTCCACCACTGCCCTGGGCAGCCTGCTCCAATGCTGAACCACTCTTTCAGCGAAGAAATTGTTCCCAATGTCCAATCTAAACCCCCCCTGAGGCAGAGCTTCAGGCCATTCCCTCTCCTCCCGTCCCTGTTCCCTGGGAGCAGAGCCCAACTCCCCCTGGCTGTCCCCTCCTGTCAGGAGCTGTGCAGAGCCAGAAATTCCCCCTGAGCCTCCTCTGCTCCAGGCTGAGCCCCTTTCCCAGCTCCCTCAGCCTCTCCTGGTGCTCCAGCTCCTTCACCACCTCTATTCCCTTCCTTCCAGCCCCTCCATGTCTTTCTTGTCCTCAGGAAAGGAGCCATGGCAGAGGCACTTTGTCCTGAAAAGCCTGGAACACCAATGCCAATAATAACAACCTCCAAAAGCCTGACCGTATTTATCCCGGGAAAAACAAAGAGTGAGCATCTGTCACCAGCCCTTGCCTGCCAAATGCAGCTTCCAAAGTACTCCATGGAGTCCAGATTGGCAATTCTGGGCAAGCCTGGCCAGAGCAGCTCGAGTACGTGAGCCCCAGGTGTGTCACCAGCCTGGACATGGTCCCTGTGTCCCCAACACCTCCTCTGCCACAGGTGGAGCTTCCCTTCTCCAAACCCCTCAGGTGGTGAGTCCATGGATGCTGTGGCTGGGATCACAAGTCCCAATTTCAACTGCTTGGGCTTGTTTTTCTGAAATTGTATTTTCAGCAGGAAGAGGCTGTCTCAGAACCACACAGGCATTCCCAGAGTCCTGCTGGAGATTCTGTGATGAAAAGCAGGAGAAATCACAGAAATTCATGGTATTTCCATGCAGTTCAGACCATGACAGCAACTCTGGGGCTCCTGGGCAGTGTCCTGTTCCATGGGCTGGTGACAGAGATGGCTGAGACCGCAGTAAATCCACCTTAGATTTCCTCCCTACCAAGCCACAAACTCTCCACCACTTCCTAATTTTCTACTGCTGCCTTTAAAGCTGACACTTCCACACCATACAGACCAAGGGTGACTTTCCTTCTGGGTGTTATTACTAAAATAATTACCACTGGCTGCAGCACTAATGGAAACAAAACAACATTTGCATTTTACTCCACAAAAGTGGCTTTTCTAGGCAGCAACATTCCTACCCTTGCACCCTGCCTGTGTTTTGGGGAAGCAGAGCACAAACAGGAATAGGAATAAATGTTCACATGGAAACACAAATAGATTTAGGTGCAGCTTCAAGCTTAAGAAAAGCACAACACAGATATGAGCAAAATAAACATTTCCTCTTTATTAGCTTCAATTAAAGAGCTATTTCGTTTGAACTTCCCCCTTTCTGTGTTTAAGCTGCACCAAATTTGCATCATTGTTTGAATCAGAGAATCATGGAATCACTTAGGAAGGAAAAGTCCTCTAAGAAACTCTTGAGTCCAACCAGCACTGCCACAGCCACCTCTACCCCAGGTCCCCAAGTGCCACGTCTACATAGCTTTTAAATTCCCTCCAGGCACAATTATTCCACTACTGCCCTGGACAGCTCAGGCCAGGTCTTTTCAGGACTGCCTTTTCCATGGATAAATTTTCCTTAATATCCCATCTAAACCTCCCCTGGCACAACTTGGGGCTGTTTCCTCTTATCCTGTCCCTGTCCCCCTGGCTGTCCCCTCCTGTCAGGAGTTGTGCAGAGCCACAAGGTCCCTCCTGAGCCTCCTTTGCTCCAGGCTGGGCTCCCTTCCAGCTCCCTCAGCTGTAAGAGTGGGAAAGAAATCACTGGAAAGGCAACCAAACGTGGGACTGGTGGATATTCACTGTCCCCACCCATCAGTGGCGAAAAGAGAACTGAATTTAAAGCTCCTAAACAAAACAGGGTGATGCTACAGTGGCCACACTGAGCACAGATGGGAAGAGCTGAGAAAATTCCCTCTCAAAATTCCCTCTTTCCACCTTGTCCTGGGCAAAGGACAAGGCTCACTGGAGCAATCCCTGTGGATAAAAATCCTGATGTGAAACCAGGAGGCAGCACTGCCCTGCACTCCCTGACCCTGAGACAGGCAGGGATCACTCCTCACCATCCCAGGGCTCACATCTGGGTGAGGTTCTGCCAACAGGGAAGCACCAGGAATGGTGGTGATGATGACAATGATGAGGAGGGAAAAGAATAGGGGTGATGAGGATAATGGCAATAATAACAGTCATAATATTAATTACCCCATTAATTTCCTTAAGGCGGCATTAACACTATAAATAAATATGTAATAGATGTATCATGTGTACTACAGAAAATATATACATATATGTATAATATAATATTTTAAATAATTTTAATTTTAAAAGTCACAAGCACATAACCGAACTAACTTAACTAAATGTGAAATGGTGCCTCAAAGCCTTTTTGGCCAGGGAGGGATGGATATATTGTGTGTACTATATTAAATATATACATATATGTATAATATAATATTTTAAATAATTTTAATTTTAAAAGTCACAAGCACATAACCGAACTAACTTAACTAAATGTGAAATGGTGCCTCAAAGCCTTTTTGGCCAGGGAGGGATGGAGGTAGCCAGGGGTGAGGTGCTGCAGATGGGTCCAGCATGTACCAGGGGCTGAGAGGGATCCAGCAGGGCTGGGTCCAGCAGGGATGGCTCTGGCACATCCAGAGCCTCTGCCTGCCCACAGAAACTGGAGCCAGGATCCAAACCCATCCCTGTCCTGCTGCCAGCCCCCAGTAACTCTGCTGAGAGTGGAATCACTGAGCTCTCACTGCTAAAAAGCCCCTTTGAACGTGCTGGAGTGTCTTACATAAGATGGCAATAAACTGGCACCAAAAGAGAAAGCAAGTAATTACACTACTGCCTTGTAAGCTTTGATTCTGTGCTGTTTGGGAACAATCTGAGGGGTTTTTTTTGGTTAGGCTCATGAGGATAATGCAGAGAACAGCAAAGGTTTGGAGGTGGTGTGTCCAGCTTTCAAGCTCCCATGTAAAACGCAGGTTTCCTTAGAATTTCACAGCCTGACAGGCAGGACCAGAGAGAAGCACAAGACATTTCTGCCCTCTCCTAGCACCTTATGCATTATTCCTTAAAAAAATGAAAAATAAAAAAGGAAAAGAAAGGAAAAAGTTTCAGAGAAATGTGGTGCCTTTATTCCCCTGTGTTGTTTAAATCGTTTTTCATGGCACTACACAATGAGCTTTCTTCAGGAAGTAGAACAGTAGTTTTTCCTCAGACCACAGTAAAGCACTCACAGCTTCAGTGCCTTGAGAAGGTGGTGGATAAAATAGAAAAAGAGGGAGAAGAAGCTAAAAGGAAGAGAGAATGAATGGGGAACTTGAATCAGGAAGAAAGAGAGCGGGGAGGGAAAAAAGAAGGAACAGGCATCAAATACAGGGATAATTGCAAAGCACCACCACACTCCTGGCCAGGGAAAAAAAGGAATTGTAGATGAATCGTGAGTATGACAAAGAATCCCTTCAACAAGTTGTCTTTTATCACAACTTTGCTGCTCTACAGCTACACTGAAACCAGGAGAAATCACATCATGTCAACAGCAAGTTTATAGAGATAAACTGACTGGAGCAGGGGAAAGATGCTGCAGTCACTCGTGCTTCCCTGCCAGGCTGCAATGAATTTCCTGAGAACAGCACACACAGGACATGAAGAACCAAAACACACCCCTGAAAGCAGCAGCTCCAAAACAGCCCTGGAGGGAACCTCCTAAAAATCATCCCAACCAAACCCCCAGCTCTGTGAGCAGGGGCATCTTTCACTAGATCGGGTTACTCAAAGCCACAACCTTTTCCTTGTGGTTTAGATTAGATTTCAGGAGAAAATTTCTTTGCCCAAAGGGTTGTCCAGGCCTGGCACAGCTGCCCAGGACAGTGGAGGAATCCCTATCCCTGGAGGGACTGAGCATCCGTGTGGATGTGGCACTTGGGGACACGGAGCAGCGATGGCCGTGGCAGCGCCGAGGGAGAGGCTGGACTCAATCTGAGAGGGCTCTTCTACCCTGAACCATTTTATAATTCTGTTCTGTGATTGCCAGCCTCTCTCTGATCCTTCCCCAGGAGCACTGGAGGGCTGCTCCTGCTTCCTTGCCCGGGCTCCATGCCCTCCTCGCCAGCCTCTCCCCTCCGCCGCAGCCCCGAGAACGGCTGCTGGCTCAAATGCAAATAGTGCACATGCAGGCACAGGAGCTTTTTTTAAATTCTGAAAGCTGAGACTTCTAAGTTTATCTCAGAAGGACACTGGAAAGATGAATAGAGAGAAATTATGCAGAGAAAGAGAAAAATATTCAAAGAGTGGAATTATGTATGCATAATTGCCTGGCTCCCTGGGGTGCACGGGCGAGTACACCAAGTCACTTTGTGAAATCATTCCCCACAACTCCTGTATCCTAATTATAGTGCAGTAAGTGGGGAGAAGCTAATTCTTAAACAGTCCTGATGGGGTAACTGGAAGAACCATGAGGATGCTGTTTAACCCCTTGCCTACTGAGAGGTTTCAAGCAAAGAAGCCAGCACAGGAGGAATAAATGAAATGCTGACGAAGCCAATGCATGGTTCTCTGGTTGATTTAAAGGTGGCCAGCACGAGAATCAAGCAAGCACAAGCCTTCAGGTTAGAGGAGGAAAAAAAAAGGGCAGACCTGAGGGAATAAGCCAAAATTTTAAAAAAACACCAGTAAACATGACCCCTGCCCAGACTTCAAAGGAGACTGGAGGCAGCATTATGGTATCTCTGTGTCCCTCTGCCCTGCACAGCAAATTCTCAGCCAAAAGCTTTATAAGTCCTAAGTATGCCTGTGCAGGAGCCTCTTTATCCATGCAGAAAATGCAACCACAGCTGCACATTCCTCAGGGCAGCACACGTACCTGCAGCAAAAAGAAACCTATTTAATGCTCCCTGGAATCATGGCTGGCATGGGAAGGTCCTGGTTTCAGCAGGGAGCTGCTGATCCATCTCCTTATGAACCCCTCACAGGTCACAGACATCGAAGAGACAGCAAAAAAAGGACAAAACTGGGTGGTTTTCCTGCATTATCTGTGCAATGCTCAAACCTGGTTTCTTTACAGGAAAAGGCAGTAGCAGGACATCCCTGCCCTCAAGGTGTGCCAGGGGAGGTTTAGGTTGGATAATAGGGAAAATTTCTTCCCCCAAAGGGTTGTCCAGCCCGGGCACAGCTGCCCAGGGCTGTGGTGGAGTCCCCAGCCCTTGATGGATTTAAAGCCATGTGGATGTGGCACTTGGGGACATGGGTCAGAGGTGGCCTTGGCAGTGCTGGAGGAATGGCTGGACTCAAAGACCTTAAAGGGCTTTTCCAACTAAAATAACTCCATGATCCAACCCATGCTCTTACACTGCCCTGCGAGTTCAGCTAATGCAGAAATCAGCCACCAAAGGCCTTTTAATCTCACCATGTTCACATTTAAGCCAACCAAAACCACTCCTGCAACTCTTTCAACTCAGATATTTTGACTAAATTCCCTTTAAATTTCCCAGCCTGGTAATGTTTGTTCTCATTCATTCCAAACCCCTTCAAATGTTCCAATTAGCTTTGTTTTTCCCCTATCGGAACAGATGCAGGCACACAGTATTAAAAAAAGAAAAAAAAAAAACTAAAAAAAACCCACAAAAAACCCCCAAAAAACCAAAAAATAAAGATTAAAATACACCATTTACCCATCCTAGATAGACAAAGAATGATTTTGTCCCTCAGCCATGCCTTGCACAATACCACTAAAAGCATGAAAACACCACTTAGGACTCCCAGGGACGCAGCACGTGCGCAGGGCTGCGGCTGCTGCAACCCTCTGCCTGCAAAACACCTGGATTCCAACATCTGCTGCCAAGAGAGAGAAGGGGGAAAGCAAAGCCTTTCACTCCAGGTTGCATTATTTTGAATCCCCAGGGTGTTTGGGCTTTTGTATTCCTACTGTGCCCTTTTGTGGGGAGGGACCCCTGGAGATGGATTCCCTTCAGGGAAGCTCTCAGCCTGGAAAAGGGAGGCAGATGCTTGCTCTGAGTAAAGCCAGCTCCAAAATTTTATAGGTATCCACAGGATTTGAGACCAGAAGAACCACTTAGGAATTAAATGCAAACAAGCAATTAAATCTTCCTCTTTGTTGAGGGCAATTCTTTGGTCAGAGGAGAATTTCTGGAAAGTTGTGCTCGACTTTCAGCCTTGATCTCAGACCTCAGCACGTGAAGAACTCTCAGTGCAGTCTTAAAAATGATGAAGCCCACATTAATACCTAACCCTCATGCTCGGAAAATTACATATTCTGCTCATATTTCATAGGTTTTTTTCTTTTTTTTTTTGGCCAAAGTAATAGACACAATTTTGCTACTTAATCCTCTCCTATTTGTCTCAAGCTCACTCAAATTACAGCCATTTGAACTGTGATCTGAGCTCCCCTGTGCTTAAGGAACTAATTAAACCAAGGACAGTCAAACTTCCCAACTTCCTGAATACTAAATTCCTTGTCTGGCCAAGAGCCACAGGATGAGCACTGGGTGGGGTGCGGGAAGGAGGGAAGAGCAGAAGCAGGTCCCAGGTGGGTGATGGCTCCAGGGACATCCCAGTGCCTCCCCTCTCCAAGGCAGGGGAACAACCACCAGGAGCTGACCAAAAAATCACTATTGAGTGGAAAAGACAGTTCATGGTTTCTCTGTTTCCTGGGACAGAATTGTTCTGTTCCATCTGAAAAAAAAGAGGAAAACCTAAGAGAGAGAGAGAGAGAGAGAGCCTCAGAACATTGTTCTTTGGGACAGTTGTCCCGGAAGAGGAGATTCTGGTTTATAAACTCTTTTTGGGGTGAGATTCCATCTCTCTCCTTTGAAAACCTCAAGGAGGAGCACTCGGCTTGGCTGAGGTCAGAGTCCCCTCAGGTGAGGGGTTTCAGGCTTGTTCCTTGTGTCACTCCCTGCCCTGCCTGCCCTCCCCAGCAAGGGCAGGATGACACAGCCAAACAAACCTCAGCACATCTGGGGTGACATCTGGCTGTGGCACACGAGGTCAGCGCTGCAAAACACGGACACACGGCCCTGTCCAGGCAAACTTCCTCCTCTTTTTCTTGGGAGAAGAGAGGGGATCAGGCTCCAGTGGTAATCACATTTCAAAAGAGATGTAAAGGAAGAGTTTGAGGATGAGAAGAAAAGCTGGGACCACAACATGTTGGCAGCAGCACCTTGCCTCCGGCTCCAATCTGGTCCCAGAGCAGGAGTAAACCAAGGATTTCCTGAGAGAAGGTTTGAGCCTGGTTTGAGCCTGACACAGGCATCAGGAGCACAGCCACCTCCTTCCTGACAGCACAAAAGGAATGACAACACCTAGGCAGAAGCTGAAATTGCTGTCTGCACTTGAAGGTGGCCCTGTCTGAACTAAAATGTGCAAATAAATTTGCACCACTGCTGTTGGGTTCTCTGGGTGAGCTTCAGGGCTGTCAGTAAGACTCACAGAACTGCTTGGGATGGCAGGGACCTTAAAGAACATCTCATTGCATCCCCCTGCCATGGGCAGGGACATTTTCCACTATCCCAAGCTGCTCCAAGCCTGGCCCTGGACACTTCCAGGGATGGGGCAGCCACAGCTGCTCTGGGCCAGGGCCTCACTACCATTAACCACAATTATAATTCAATTTTAATTTCATATAATCATTATTATAAGCTAAATACCTCAAGAAGAAGCCTGTACAGATGTCATGACACACAAACATTTACTGGATGCAGCAGCACCATGCTTGCCATCAGCTGGCAGGGGTGGAGGAGTCCCAGCAGGCAGAGAGGTCACAGGGTAAGGGCACAATGAGGCTTCACAACACCTCATGTGTCTGCTGTCCTTTCTTACCACCACCTCCTGCAGACAAAGATGTTACAGAAGAGTTTGGGGAGGATCTGTAGGCATGGAAAACATTCCTGCAGGAGCTTGTTCAAACTGCTTTCAGTGTCACACAAGAGGAAACCTGCAAGTGCTGGCAAGGTCCAGCCAGGATATTCCCCTGGACATGCAAGGAGTGCTCCAGAGGCAGAGACTGCAGGACCAAGAGCCCCTGGGCAAGGGCAGGAAGGAGGAATCCTAGGAGAAGGCTGAATTCAGGCAGATTTCCACAAGGATTTGCAAAGTGGGTGCCACAGAACTGTGGCTTGGCTGGGTCCTGTCACCTCCTGGAGAGATTTGATCACGTTGGGCTGGGCCCTCCATGATGGGGACGCTCTGGGATGGGTCATCCCACAAGGAAGATCCAAGCAAGTCCCACCCTGAGCCAGCCCCCGAGACGAGGAACAGAGAGCTCGTGTCACTTTTCCACCCTTAGAGCTTTGACTGGGTGCAGATGATCTTATGACAAGATGGATGGATCCTGATATAGCAGCACTCGAGATAAACGTTGCTGCAGAAGGGCTCTTGTGAGAGTGCTGGGAGTGAAGAGGAGTTTGGAGGGAATGGATGGTGATTGAGGAACAATGGAACATCACCAGCTGCTGGGAGCACCCTGCCACCTTTTGTACAAAACCACCTTTTCAGGGTGACACTTAAAACTACCTGGAGAACCATTTCTTACTTCCGAGCCTTCTTTCCGCAGTCCTTACTAAAACTTTTTGGCATGGGCACAGCTGCCTTTGGATGTGTCTGATACAGAGAGTTCCTGTGGCTCTGAGTGCTCCTGCAGCACCAGGCAGAGACATCTACACCTCAGCAGGTGAGCACATCTCCTCAGCTCCAGGGAGCTGAGCATGGGCTCACCTCCTCCCTGCAATCCCCACGTGCTTTGGAGGGATGTGCTCCAAAATCCCAGGCATCGTCACCATCCTGCTGTGGACCTGCTGTACCCCAGGGTGTAACACCAGTTAAACACCTCCAAAACACCACAGCTCCACATCTCCCAGCTGCCTCTGGTCACAGACAACCACATCAGCAGGAAAACAATGATCCTGGTGCCTCGAAGCTGCCGGAGCCCTGCCCAGCACGGCAGCATGAGCACCGGAGCTCTCGCCTCAGAGGTGGCTTGTGCCACACAGAGAATCCTAAACCCTGCAAAGCCAAGAGGAGCTGAGGCCCACCAGGACATCCTTTGAGCAGGATACACCACCTAGGACACAGATCCATAGATAGACAGCAGCTTCTTCGGGGACCTGATTCCTATAACCACATCAGCTTTCATTTTTCCACCGACTTAAGAACAAAAACCCCACACAAACACACGCTTAAAACTGGGAATCTTGCCCCACCCCTTGGCCAGGTAAAATCACACGAAAGCTTCAGCTCTGCCTGGCGCAGTGGCCAGGATCAGGAAGGGGAGGGAATGTTTATGAAATGGTTTTAACCAATTCAATTTTAAGGCAATTTGTGCGCAGCGGCAGAGGCAGCCCCGACACTGCAGCAAACAGGGAGCAGGCTGGATCAATGGCAGGCTGGAGGTGGGGGCAGGAAAGCAGGAGCAGCAGACTGTGGCATCGAGGCTAATGGCCTTGGAGCTATTTATTCCATGAGAAACACAGCCCAGAGCCACACGGGGTCTGTGCCAGGAGTACGGTGGCGCCTCGGAGGGACAGTCCCCAGCTCCAGGGAGGATCAATACCAAACACTCCAGGAAAAGCAGAAAACTTCTTCTCTTACAAGAATAAATAAATGACAATTAATGGATCCAATCAGGCTGCCTGCAAAACCCAAAAATACTGCTGAAACCCCCCCACCCCAAGCCAGCAGGGTAAAAGCTCCAGCACATTGTCCCTGGGACAGCCACTCCCCACAGCCCCACCCTGGCGCTGCCACCTCACCCCCAAACCAAACCCTGCTGCCAGAAATGGTGATGGGCTCTTCATTTTCTGTTCCAACAAGAGAAAACCCACAGAAAAACTCCCAACCCCTTCCCCAGCTTGGTCCTCCAGCAGCAAAGCTTCACCTGGAGACACCATTCCCCCTCTCCTCGGTGCCCTTCGTGCACGCTTTGGAGAAACATTCAAGGAGTGGACAGCAAGAGCTGGTTTGGGGATAGAACAAAGGGAAATGGCTTTCTGGGCCCTGGTTTTGACAAATGAGGGGAGGAATCGCCTCTGATGGCTCCGTGTGCCCTGAGAGGTGGGATCAGCAGCTCCGCATCCCCGCGCCGGCAGAACCCGCTGGGAATTGCTCCTGCTGGTGTTTGCAGCCCGAGGATAACACGCTGCTCTTTCCACATCCCACCATCCCCATGCCCAAGCACATATGGTCTGGCTGAATAAGAAGCCTTGGAAAGGCTGTCAACAAGACTAGAGGAAGGTGGGCATCTGTGCAGAAACATATGCATGCCCCAGCACACGGAGAGGATGCCCAGAATTCCACCAAAACCTGCCTGGGTCCAGGAGAACTGGACTGGGGACAGTGTGGCTGGCACTTCCCTTTGTGCTGTGGGACTGCAAACCCATCACTCTGCTTCCAAGGAGCTTCCTGCCAGGATATCTGAGATGTTCCCTACTCTGGCCCAGCATTTCAGGGCATTGCTGCTCCAGCCCTCGTTTATAGACCCACTTATGTGTTTGCTTCAAAGTCTTGTGTGTTTGCTTTATGTTCATCTGTAAAAATCTCCCCCACAGTACTAAAGGCAGTGGAATAATCTACTATTTCAACCCGTGTTCCTCAGAGAATTCAGCAGTTTAAAAAAAAAAAAAAAGGGAAAAAAGGAAAAAAGAAAAAGGGGAAAAAAACCTGGTTGAATTTGATTAAACCTTTGGAATCTCTCCAATATTTCCAGTTATTCCATCTGTAGAAACACTCTACTGGCACTTGGCACATTCAGAGCTTTAACTGCCTTCTAAATCAGCAGCAGTTCTGCCTAACAATTTGGCATTTGCACAGTGCCTTGTAAATCACCCACCTTACATCTCTGGGTACGAGGACCAAACCCTCCAAAAAGCCCATTACTGCCTCAGAGAAATTCTTCAGGAAGAAAATACCTTCTTATGGGCTTGCCTGTTGACAAAAACAGGGGGGCACTGGCATTCAGTGGGCACAGGACTGACACCAAGGCTCCTGGTGTTACTATGGCAGTAAAATGAAACCCAAGGCAGCCAGCTGGTTGCTACACTGCTATCAGAGCTTCTTTTCTGTTCCTGACCTTTCTAGAACTCTCCAAAAAGGCATTAATCTGCATCAAACCCACCCAAGATCTAAGGTTTTGCAGGACTGGTGTCCTGGTCCTCCTGGCAGGCACCACAGAGGGAACAATTACGGTTCCATCGGGATTTGTTTGGTTGGTTGGGTTTTGTTTTTTTGGGTTTTTTTTTGGAAGTCAGGAACCAGGCTCAGAATGGCTGCAGCTCCAAATCAAGCCACAGAGCAGCAGGAAAGCACTCAGCAATATCAGCAGCGATTTGTGCATTTCTTGCAAACAAAGAGCAGAGAAGGTTGGCGTTGTTACCTCCCTGCTTCCACCTCTTTTGTCTTCCCAAATCGTTGGAGGCAAAAAACCTCCCCTTCCCAAACTGCTCCTGGCTCCAAGCTCTTCTGAAAACCCCATCCCCTTATCCTTATCCACACCTGACCCTCTTTTGTGCCTCCCCATCGACAAAGTGTAAGAAAATCTCCATTTAAGCCCTACGCTCGTGCCTTTCCCCTCACCTGTGCCTCAGATGTTTCCTGTGGGTCCTTCCCAGCACAGATGTGGGCTCTGAAGTGCACAGGGGGAGAAAAAAAAAAAAACCAGGAAGAAAAGGACAAGGCAAAAAAGAAAAGAAGCACATGGAGTTAACTCTCCTCCTGCTGCCCTTTGCTTCTAAAATCTGACTGATTTTCACACGTGCTGTGACCCTGCGGCATCAGAAGCCCAGGGTCACCTGAGGGCTTTGAGATGGTCACTGGGTCATGCAGGGTGACCACTTGGAATCTGCCAGCAGGACAGAGTTCAGGGCCTTGTGATTAAAAAGGGCTGGCCACCACAGCCAGGGCTGGGAGGGAATTTCTGACTTGCTTTGCCTGTGGAGATCCAAAATGCAGAGTTCAAGCGCTCTGGGCCTGTCCCACTATGAGAGGCAGTGACTCCAACTGGTTTACTCACTAATATTCTTTAGGAATTAGTGCCTTAATTGATGCTTCCCATGAGAGCATTTTAAAAAAATGCATTTTGTCCATCCCTTTGTATCCTTTGCTCTTGCCTTGCTTGGTGCCTTTCTTAACTCCAAGGAGGAATCATTTCCCTCTTGGCTGCACTAAGAGACCTGCAGCACTGAGCACTCACAGTGTCCTCCATCCATTTTCAATCAGTTCATCAAGGTCCCATCCTACACCCACCGTGGATCAGCAGGATCCTGTGCCACATCCACAAGCCTGGTTTGGGTTCCCCAGCAAACAGCTCAGCCTCCCCCTGTGCAAGGAGCTGGTGGCACTGGGACACCCAGGGATGCTGCTCCTGTCTCCACTGCAGCTCTGGATGAGCTGCAGGGGCTCCAGCAATGCCCTGGCACGAGGGGCTGCAGCAGGAGATCCTCACCACGAGGTTTGGAGCAGGAGAGCTGAGCTCAGCTAAACGCTCCCCCCACCAGGGCTGGATCTGTGGCCACTCAGCTCTTGCAGCCACTCTGCACACGATGAAAATTGTCTCTTCCCTCTCAGCCAAAACCCCTAAAAATAATAACTGAGCAGAGCTGTGCCTGCAGCCAGTGATGCATACGAGATGATGGCCTCCTCAACACGAGAGCAAAAGGGCAAATGAATCACATTACACTCCATGAATAAAAACAGAGCCTTAATGCAGAGCGAATTAATGATTCCATTCTGGATGCACGAGACATCGTTTGCAGAGGTGCTGAGCATTCCCAAGTCCCACTCAGCTCCTGGGAACTCCGAACACTCCCAAGCCCCATCTGAGGAAATCTTCCTACCTGGCAGGGAGGCTCTTCCCTGAGGTCTGGGAAATTAAAAGCTCTCAGCAGCTGGCCTGGGCTAAAGACCTCGTATCTCAACCTCCTGCACCCAAATCCATCCCTGGGAAGGTGGGAATAGGGATTGCAGCTCTGTTTGAACTGTGCTTTTATTTCATGCAAAGTGAAGAGGAACAAGCCCTGCCCATGATGGTGCCCTTTGAGCTGAGTCCTGCACTCCCCAGGATGTTCCCACTGGCACCAGGAGGCCACCAAGGCGTTTTCCCAGCCCACCTTGGCACATTCCCTGCGCTCAAGTGGAAGGGGACACAGTGGCAGGAGCACCTGAAATGGAAAAAACCAGCATTTCCAAATGACCTCCTTAGCCAGGTGCTCATGGAAAAGCACCTTATGGAGAGATGGCAGAATAAAACCAAATCCCACTCTCCTGGCATTATTGGGAAGGGGCTTCTGCTCAGCACAGCACACAGGGAGAGTGGGAATCACCTCCCCTCAGACCCTTCCTGGGCTTTCTGGGCTCCTTATGGCATTTAAACCCAATCCTGGTTCCCATTTTGTTTGGTAAACCTTGCTGTTCTCTTCTAAACATCCCTCTGGAAGGGTGGGATTTCCCACAGCAGCTCCAGTGTCACATCCCTGTCACGTCCAACATTCAGGCAGTGCTGGCAGCGTGAGCTGCACCCCAGCCTGGCACCAGCCTTCTTGGGAGGGACTGAAAATCTTCCACACCTTCACTATTTTCCTACATCTGCTTGGAAAATACAGCCCAGGCAACCTCTCCCAAACAACATCAGTCCTCTGGCAAACAAAAGGAAGTCAAAGGCAAACTATTTATTGCCAAACCCTCTTCCTTCGTTGTAAAATACTGCTTAATTTTATCCCCTCAGGCATCTATTATCTCATAGCCCATATTATTTTTCCAGCTATTACTGCTTAATTTTCCCCATCCAAAAAGTCCTTACAGACACCAGCCAATTTCCATCTTGGCATAATTGTTTGGGAGAAACAAGCAGCTGTTTCACTGGGGTCCTAAAGAATTGATGGGGAATCAATGCTTCTCCCTTCCTCTGTCCACAAGAAACCTTGGAGGAATGTCACATGTCCTCTGCCACCAGCATTGTCACCCTGCCAGGGGACACCTTCTGGTCAGGGGGAGCCTGCAGAGGGAGGGGAAGCACCAGACCCCTCATTTACAACCCCACACTGTAGTGGAAATAAAGGTGAGTATAAACATGCTATTTTAAATTTATTTTTTTTTTAATTAAAAGCTGCTGATTTTCATCAAAGCTTTCAACAAAAAGTAAATCCTGTGGCTAATGGAATCTGCCTGGACTGCTTCTGTTTCCTCTTTCTGATAGAATTTGTTTTACCTCTTGTTGGTTTGGTGGGGGACATTTTTTACTGGCAAAGCTACTATGGGGTATTCCACAAAATGCCAACACTGGCCATGCAGGTTAACACAGGACATTCTTAAGGCACAAAGTCCATAACCCTTGCTTTATGGAGACTTTGGAAAAGTGATTACCAGCATCAGCTGGCACAGGAGGGACCAGCACACACGTGGCAGGGATGGAGGTTTGCAGGAGAGCCCCCAGGAAACCATCTCTGCCTGCCAGACTAGCATGGGGCAGATAAAGGATGGCAGACAAGCTCAGAAACTCTCACCAAACAAAAATGACTGAGGCAATTAAGAAATACCCCAAAACTGCAAAATATTGTAAAGGCACACAAGGAATGAGCAGAATGTGTGAATGCCCAGGTGAGATGGACAGAGAGCCAGGAGCACAGCTGGCCTGAGGGCACTTTCCATGCAGGGGTGTGTCACAGAAACATGGAATATCCTGAGCTGGAAGGGTCTAACAAGATCATTGACTCCAGCTCCTGGGCCTGCACAGGACACAGTCCCTTTCTGTCCCCTCTTGGAGCCTTGGGACCATTCCCTGGGGAGCCTGGACAGTGCCAGCACCCTCTGGGGCAAGATTTCCTGATTTCCAAACTAACCCTGCCCTGACACAGCTCCAGCCATTCCCTGGCTGCTGTCCCTGGGATAGGGATGTATTTCAGCCTAATTCCAATTGGGGATGAACATTTGCTGAACCACTGCTGCCACCCTTTTCGCTTCAGCTATTTATGGCAGTGTTGGGATCCTGGCCACTTTTGGAGTTGACTTTTTGTGTCACGAAGCACCTGCACATCCAAGGGTTCCCTGGTGGGCGGGCACGAAGGGATTTGTGATAATGAAGGGAATGGGAAAACATTTCTTAGGGACCATGGAAGAACCTCAGTGGGCTCAGCACGTGGCTCCAGGACAGAGCATCCCCCACATCCTCCTTCATTTTAACACTTTATTGCTGCTCCTGAAAAAAAAACCTTTTCCTTTCCCATCCTGGCTTTAGATGTTCCATTAAAAAAGAAGCTCCCAAGGCAATGGGAAGCAAGGGAGCTTTGCTCCAGCCTTGTCCAGTGGGTGTTCCCATAGCAAACAGGAACAGCAAGGAAAGGCCAGGTGGCAATGAGTCAGGGAGGCAGAAAGGCGTAAAAACAGGATGAATGGGAAGGCAATAAAGCTGCAGTATTTCACTGAGGGACTCAGCTCCTGGATCACCTCCATCCATCAGCAGGAGCAGAGCCAGGCAGGGCTGTGCTCACACCAGTGGCACTGGCACAGGAGGGGCTGTGGCCACGTGGGAGCATCACCAAGCCACTGTGAGCTGTGGCCACTCAGCTTCCACCACCTCGGATCTCCCTCCAGAACAACAGGAAAAACCCTCCAGCTTTTACCAGCATCTCACATGAGGCATGGGAGAAAAGTGATGGGGCAAATCCCATAACCAGGAGAAGGAGCAATCCAGGAAATGCACTGATGGTGGATGCAGTATTGAAACTGGGACTCTCTCTGGCTCAGGGGCTCTGTCTGGGAAGGAGGAAAAGGGCTCGCCCATCCTGGGTCTGACCTGCTTCAGCAAGAGGGACCTGAGAAATATGGTTAAAAAGGAAATCTGTTCCCTGCAAAAATCTGGGAAACAATTCCAAGAATCAAATCAGAAAAAGGTCACCTCCAAAACTCCCAGCTGTGCCTTCATCCCTTATTTCTCTTGGAAGCACAAAGCATGGCAGCTTCTTTTTGGGATCAAGATGGAAAACCTCCCCTCTCTCTTTATCCACAAAGAAATCACGAAAACATCACCAGGAAACAGAGGAGGGAAGCTACCTCAGTAGCTTTATTTACTGAAGCTGCAGCCCATTTCAGAGAGAGCCACTTCTTTTTCAGAAGGATCTCAACAGGTTCCTGCACCTCCCACCATCGCTACTCCAGAGATCCAGCCACAATTCCACAGCAAAAACAGCCATGCACAAGCTTTGCCTGCACATCAGGCTCATGGGCATTTCACAGAGAGCTGGCACCTCCCAAAACACAGAGCTCTGCAGCCTCCTCAGTGACCTACAGCTTGGACACAGGTTGGGGCAACCCACCCAGGCTGTCAATAAATCCCACCAGTCTCTCCCCAAAAAGAAGCACATTCCCCATTAGAGCTGCAGCAAACTCAGGCAATCAGCAAGAAGAAAGCTTTTTAAAGAGATATAACCCAGGATTTCTGTGTTGAAACACACGCCACAGATGGTGGAGCAGACGAGGATTAATTCATGAATCATATTTCTTAAACGATACAATCTCTCTTTCCACTTCCATACTTTCCCTTTTTGACTCAGAAGCAGGGATTTAAGATGCCCTTCCCAGATATGAATTTTGCATGAACAAACATTGCAGGGGTAAAAAAAAAACAAAACCAAAAAAACAAATCCCCAAGAAACCCACAACAGCAACAAACCAGAAAAGCCAGATGTTTAAAGAGAAGTTCTGAAATGCCAGCGAAGGCGTTCCCTGTCCATCTACACAAGAACATGTGTGGGAATACAAGGTATGCAAGCACAGAGCTGGCAATGGGGTGGGAAAACCAACTCCCCACCATTTGGAGCTCACTAATGCTCCAGCCAGGGTTCTGAATTTCACAAAAGCTGATTTTTTTCTATCTCTCCCTATCTCATTCACCACGCTCGCAGCAAAAGGAAAGCCCAAAGGCAAACATTTCCAGGGAGAGGCCTCCTGGCTCTGCCAGTCAGTTTGTGCCTCCTCCAGCCCCTTTGGAAAATCCCAGCACAGGCACCACCAGTTTGCTCTCCAGGAAAAGCTCCTGGAGCTGAGGGACTGCAGAGAAGCAGGAGCAAGGCAGAACATCCTGGCCCATGCACACAGCTCACCACCCCAGCTGAGAGGGGTTTGAAGTGGGGAAAAGAGAAGGAAATGACACAAGAGCTCTTCAGCAGCGGGAGGCTCCGATATCCCGGCTCCCTCCCAGCTGGGAAGCTCCTTCAGAGCAGCCAAAGCCATGCCCAACCTGTGCAGAGCCTCTGCTTCCACCCAGGCAGGAGCAGACACGGATCCAGGGCGAGCAGAACCAGGACCAACACTCCAAACTGCCCCTCCTGGGCACTTTCTCACCTTTCTTTGATCAGCAAAGCAGAATTTCAGTCGTTTTTTATGGCTTTGTGTGTGCTCAACAGCTTCTTTACACAGTCTTGCACTTCCTACTGCAGCTTTACACACAGAATAAGAGTGAAAAAAAAAAAATCACTTACCCTTCAATTATTTCAACCTTTCCCTGCTCTGTGTGTGACGTGGGCTTCTCTTTTGGTTACTATTTCCAGATTTGGTCTTTGGGTAGGTGAATGGAAGAGGAGAATGACAGGAGTAGTATTTGATGACGATGGAGACTGGAAAATAAAGAGAAGCATTTTCAGCACAGAGCAGTCCTCCCCTATACGTACAGATCAGATTATATTAAATTAAATTAGTGACACCTACATAAATGCTTCCTACTGTTTTTATGCACACATACAAATATCACAACTGTCAAGGAGAATGCGGCTGTCAGCGATACGGCGGGGGGGGGGGGTGGTGGAAAAAAAGAGCAGTTTCTAAAATGGAAGGGGAAAAAAGGAAATCTAGGCTAACAACCAGCAGTGGAGCAGCAGCAGAGGGGCTGTGCTGGTCTGCAGGAGGGCCAGGAGGCAGCTGGAACTGCCATGGGAGCACTGGAAAGGGCTGGAGCAGGGGATGGCATGGAAGGAGCACGGGCAGAGAAACTGCAACAACAACAACAACCCTGACAAAACGCTCCTCTGCTTCCCAAAATGCCACATCAGCTTGTGAGGAAGCCAGGAAGGAGCCAAGAGCTTCAGGAAACACAATTCCTCCATGCCCTGGAAGGATGGAAGGACTCCTAGCACGGGAAGGAATTAATAACGTGGTCATCGTAGCAGCAAGTACCCCCCTAAAAACCAGATTAATCTCCCACCATCTGCTTTAATAGCAGAATTTCTGCTAAGTGGTTTTCCCCTACACAGCCCCACATATCCATGTAAACAGACAAACAAACCATTTGGCTTCCTGCAGTCCTGGGGAACGCAGCTGCTCTGAGCAGGCCTCGCTGCCTTTGACACGGTGCCAAGGTTGAATTCCTGCCATCCCATTTACTCCTACACCTCTCCCCACACCAGCTCCGTGCCCTGGCTCCTCAGGGCTTGGGGTAATCCCCCCCAAATCACTGCCCATCGAACATGGCAGCATGGGGTCCCTAAAATATCGTTTGATTGTAGCTGAGGAAAACGAGGAAGGTGAGGAATGAGAGGGGTGGACTTCCACGCTATTATTTCCCTCATGGCAGCTCTCCCATCCTCTGTATGCAAGTGGCACCTCCAGCACCACGAGTCCCAGCCCAAACACTGAAAACACCCCCCCAAAAAAAAGCACATTTACAAAATCACTTCGAAGATGCCACGGCAGGCAGTGGAAAAAACCAACCCCCAGAGTCAAGGAGATTGTCTGCTTGGTTGGAAAAACACAAAGGTCACTGCAAGGAGTATATAAAAATACATGCTAACACTGAAGAGGTATAAACATAACACTAAATAACGCTTTTTATACCCAGCTCAGCATTTAACACTTGCCCAGAGGCCTTTGATAAATCCCAGGTGCCTGAACAAAGCAAGGAAGCTTTTTCATTGCTATTTAGCAAAACAGGGAAAGTAAAGCACAAGAGAATAAAACTGTTCAAGACATCAAGGACCAAGTCAGAAAGAAACAGCCAGGTCTCCACATCCAGCTCCTCCATCACCAAATGCCCTGCCAGGCTGCTGGATGGAAATAGAAATACTATTGTTAGCCCCAAGCCATGCAGATTCATTAACATTTATTTCAGTGCTATGAAATATATTTTTAAATACTTGAAGAAATAATCTGGAGGAAGTGCTAAAAGCTCTGAGCGTAGTTTGAATATGTCCCAGCTTCCCCAGGTCCCAGATTTGAGACCTCCTGGACCATCTCAGAGGCTCTGGGAGGGTGAGGATACCTCCAGCTACCCAGCACATGCAATTCCCTGCTCACAGATTGTTCAGTAAGAGGGAAATCTAAAAAAACCTGTTGATTTTAATCACTTGTGGACAGCAGAATCCCCAGAGTATCGTTTCCCACGTGTTTTTTAATGCATGTGGGTGTTTGTATGGGAATAACCCTTGGAAACAGAGGAACCTGATGCCTGTGGGGTCACAGCAAAAACCCTTCAGCAGGGACAAACCCTGCTGAGCACCTTCCACAGAGCCCCAGGTCCTGACACCTCACCCCAAAAGTTCAGAGAGACAAAGCAATGTCTGAATTATCAGGGGCATCTCCCCGTCCTTGTGAAGAGCAGCACGCCTGTGGATCCCCCAGCTCTTAGCAGAGGGGTTTGGGGTTGGTTGAGTGGTTATTCCAGAGGTTACTTCCAAAGAAAACCATGGTGTGGGAGCAGAGATGCAACGAAGAACAGGATCCAGAGGTACACGGGGACACACAGAGCACAGTGCCTTGCTTCTGCCTCACCCAAATGGATCAAGCATATGGAGGATCCATTTTTCCTTAAACAAACACTTCATAACACAACTCCTGCTTCCTCTCTGACCCAGCCAGCCTTGGATTAAATAAAATGGGAGGAGCCAGGGACAGTGAAGAAACAGTTCTCTCCCTTTTTCCTTGGCAAAATGTTATTGGAGATCCCGTGTTCCACAGGCTCCCCGCGATTTTGGACAGGCCTTTAATCACTGTTTTGGTGGGGGAAACAAAGGACCAAGACCATTTGTGCAGTTCCAGAGCAGGTTCAATAGATGTCCACTGTGATTTGCCATGCCAAGCTCGGAGACAACACCTTCCCCAGCACAGGGCACTGGCCATGGGACGGCACAACAGAGCTGGAGGAGCCCCAAGATTTCGAGGCACTGGCTCTCCCCTGTGCTCTGGAGCTCAGCACACGGCAGCGTGCCCAAGCCTCAACAGAACCCACAAGAGGCACCAAGTTCCAAGTCAAAAGGAACATTTACTCTGCAAGAAGACACTTGCAGCCAATGACCCCTGAAAACCTGCAGCTGCTGGAGCAGCCAGCTCATTCCTCAGCCCCGCTGTCACCTGCGCGGGCTCTGTGCTGAACCTGGAGTGGCAACGCAGGCACAGGTTGTGTTTCAGTACAAACCACAGAGCAGGCACCGCAGACCTGGAGAGGCAGCTCTGCTCTTCCTTGCACTGCTTCCCTCAGGTTTTGATGCCCCTTAAATTCCTTCCCATTTTGGCTGCTTTATGCCGGCTCCTCGCTGCATAAAATCGTTCCGAAGACGAATAAATAATGGCAAAACTTTCCCTGCAAAAACTCTGGGAGCTGTTATGTAAAGCAGGGAGGGGATCAGCAGATAGAGACAACTTGGAGGCAACCTGAGGGTTGGGATTCTGTGTCAGCTCGACACACAGGGGAAATAACCCTTTAATCCAGTGCAGTGTATTTCATTTACTGTAGTGTTATCCAGTTCGAAGATGTTATGAAAGGAATCCCTGGAGAGACTTAAGACTTCAAAACCAGCCTGAGTTTGAACTTAATTCCACTGTTGCAAAAGGCTGGAGCTGTGGAAGATGACCTTTTCCATACCTTGGATGCCAGGAGCCATCCTGCCTCATAATGTCATGCCAAATTAGAATATTCTTTTTGTTTTACTCAGGATTTTGTTTTGTCTTTTCTTTTTAATTAAAAGCATCTGTCACTGTTAATGAAACTGGGGGGAAAAAGAAGAAAAAAATATCAGCAACATAAAAAAATTAAAGGTGGTGGTGTCCAGAGAGATGGAGAGAGTCAAAAAGCTGGATAATTAACAGAGCAACTTTCACCTCCCTGTGAGATCATCACCAGAGCCCAGGTCAGCTCCAAAGGATCACCAGCACCATCCCCTTGATGCTCATCACCTGAACAAAACACAGGGATACTCCCCACACACATCCCCCAAATCCCACTGGCAGCAGGGCCTTGGGTGGGCTCTTCTCCCATAGGAAATGAGAGGGGAAACAGTTTTGAAGTGCAAATCCCAAAGTTGTTCAGGTCTTGCCAAGGTTATCCTGAATGGAAGTGCAGAAATACTTGAAAAAAACCAACCCATAAATCCATGTTAGTGAATCAGAAGCTGGAGGAACCCCAGGGATGAAGGTGTGTGGTCTCATCTTTCACCAGCTGCAGGAGCTTCACTACCCAGGGGGTATTTTTAAGGAACCCCTGCAGGAATTCATTGAACAAGTCATGGAAATTCCAATTAAAGTTGTTCACTACTGTTAACTGCCTCCATGGACTTTCCTGTTTGGAGGTGAACCATAAAAGGCCAGTTCTCACTCGCTGCATCTTCCAAGTCAGACTGTGAGTGCAATTAAATGTAAATTTGTATTTTCCAAAAATAGGGTTCCCCCACAAAATACTAAATTAATTACAAAATGTATTCCTAATGTGAAATTATTTAGCCTGTTAAAGCGGTACAAACAGCTTTATTGGATCATTAATGGTTAGAAATGTTCAGTCAGCACAGTTGGAAAAAATGTAAACTAAATATGTCAAGGATACGTTGCTTTCTCCTCTCACTATTTTTTTAATGTCTTATTTCATGGTAGATAAGTGAAAAATCTTTTTACCTGACTTAGTAAGAGGCTCATTTACTCATGCAAATTTAAAATCAAGTGTCATAATACAATGAAATTATAAAAACATATCAAAAAGGAGTTAGTGAGTCACTAAATTTAGCTCCTAATGGAGTTCAAGCTGTCTTATGCAGTTGTATGTTAATGGGAAGAGCTCTGGTGGTCTGTAAACATCAGAGCAGAGCTCAGCAACCATCCCACGTGCCCGGGGTTTCTGGAGAAGCCCTTTGGGTTTCCAGCCCTCCACACCTGAGGAAACCTAAGGCAAATTCAGATTTTAATCCCAGCCAAACTCAGATTTTAATCCCAGCATTAAATAAATTAAAACCCATCGCTGTGAGCTCTGGGCAAGCCCCAGGCTCTGCAGAGCCACGTCCCAAGCTCAGGTACCAGACCTGGGGTGATTTTGCAGGCGTGATCCTCAGCATCCACAGGGATTTTCCTGATCCATACAACACATTAGGGCTGACATGGGCAAGCACTGACTCTGTGGGCTGGAAGATACTGAGCAACACGAGGGCTTGGCTGGGAGTCTGGGGAGATCCAAGGAACAAATCCAAGTGGTGCATCTGAAACACTGGCAGCAATCCGGGTGCCAGGGCAGGAGCAGGATCCTGACTGGGGTTTTTTTCACTCAGCAAGGACAGCATGAACATGAAGCCTTTGTGTTCTGAAACAATTCATGCAGGAGTAAGAAAAGACAGTGCAAGAGAAGAAAAAGGGAGTCCCAAGGTTAAGAGGTGACCGGTCCACCCAACAGAGCTCCAATATCCAACAAAACCAAAGCACCTGCTGGGCAGGGTGGGATTTTCTCTGCAGAGAAATTGGCTTAAGATACAGAAAGGCAACTTCTTAAAGGTGAAAATGTGCCTGTAACACCTTCCAGAGCCTAAAGGAGCTCCAGGAGAGCTGGAGAGGGACTGGGGACAAGGGATGGAGGGACAGAATCCAGGGAATGGTTCCCAGTGCCAGAGGGCAGGGCTGGATGGGATCTTGGGCAGGAATTGTTCCCTGGCAGGGTGGGGAGAGGCTGGGATGGAATTCCCAGAGCAGCTGTGGCTGCCCCTGGATCCCTGGCAGTGCCAAGGCCAGGCTGGATGGGGCTGGGAACAGCCTGGGATGGTGGGAGGGGCCCCTGCCCATGGCAGGGGTGGCTCTGGATGGGCTTTAGGAACCCTTTCAACCCAAACCATCTGGGATTCTCTAACACCTCTGTCCATGGCGCAGGCTTGGGCTTGGGTTCCAGCCCAGCAGGATGAGGTGGTTGCAGCAGAGGGGACAGGGGCAGGGTTTGGCCTCATGCAGCTGCTGAAGGGCAAAACTGGGGCCCAGCACACCACAGAAGGAAGAAACAAATATTCCCAGTGCTTCCTGACCTGGCAGGAAATCGTGAAAACAAGACCCTGTAAGGAGAAGAGGCGAGGGAACTAATGGGAAAATATCTCCTTGCATTAAGGGCTGTGTTAAAGATTTACAACATCATCTCCAGACAAGTCCACTGATATTCCTGAACCCTCATCGATCCCATGTCAAACCAGGAATGAAAAATATCAATTTTAGAAAATATCACTGGCTGAGATACAATAAACCTACCCTGTCCCTATGCACAGGTAAATTGAGAGACCTTTCCATGTGAGAGCAGAATCTGCCACAGAGCTCGGCTGTAACTACAAAATCCCTGACCTGTCCCCTTCTGCAACACTCACAGGCTGATACAAGGAATTAGGGAGATGTCCTACATAGCTGCTTTAATTAATTTGTGAAATTTTGCACCCTTCTTGGAGGCGGGCGACGTGGCCCTCTGTGCTCCCTTGGATTGCCACCGCTCTCAATTTTATTTTTATCCCGAGTTTGATATGAATCAGGCTTTGCAAAAGACAAAACAACCCACTGTAATCATCCAGCATGCCAATTAAACTAAAATATACCCTGGAAATTAAAATTAAATGCCATATCTATGAAAAGCAGCAGACAGCTTCCTCAGAAACAACAAAAAGAAGCCCATGCTACAGGAACACGACCGTGGCAGCCCAAAATCGGCGCTGAGGCACTCATCTAACTTACTACCATCCCTCACATCTGCATACTGGAGCTCTTCATCAAACTGGGTATGTTTTTTGCACGTTCATCATCAAGATTTATTGAAGTTGATTCCATAAATTTCATTGAGTTGTTCACTGCTGCTATTTGTTTCCAAGGCAACAAATGCACTTTGCCCAAGCTGCACAGTACATCACGATTGTTCAGAATTTGGGGGTCCCTGCCCCTGGTGCTGCACAGCACCAGCACCTCCCAATGCCAGCTTGGCAGTGCTGACAATTAACAAATTTGAGGGGGGGGGGGGGGCNGGGAGAGCTTCTGGAACAAAAAATAAATCCCTATTAGGAGAGAAAAATGTCAAATGAAGCAGGCAGGGAGCAGGCTGCTGGCGAGAAGGTGGGATCTGTGCAAAGCCTCCACTCCCATCTCATTTACACCTCGGATGGCTGGAGGTTGAGAAATCCATTCACAGGTTCAGGAGGAGCTGGAAGGTTCTTTCTGCACAAAATAATGACAGAAAGTCTCCTTCCTGTCATCGTTGTGGAGGAACAGAAGCGGTGAGGGGAACGGAGAAGAGGAGGATTTACAAACACTGCTCAAGCATCTCCCCACCGGGAGCCAGAGCCTGTGGCACTCAGAACTTGCAGGCAAACCTTGGAAAAGTTCAGCTTGGGATAAGAAACACCAAGCAGCAACTGAAAGGAGGCATTACTGCCCAATTTCATGCTGTTTGAAAAGTGGCATCAGTGCTGTGCTGGCCCCATCAGTGCTGGAAGAGCTCAGCAGCACTTCTCCCCCTGCACCACAGCCCTGGGGCACAAGGCACAGGGCTAATCCACCTGAACGTCTTGTAAATAACTGGCTGTGACAGAGGCAACCTCAGCTGCAGGAAGGCAAAATTCAAATGCAGCAGAGATCAAGGCAAACCAGGTTCTGCTCCTGGAGACTCCTCTGGGAAAAGCCTCCCACAAAAAGCCGTTCCATCAGCATTTCTAAAAACAAAACCAACCTCGGACACTGCGATGGTGTTTCAACAGCACACAGCACTTTTCCAAAGATAACCAAGATATTTCTGTTTATCTGTTGTAAGCAAATCCCCACAAACTGAAAGAAGGGGTGGCTGCCAAACTCAGCACACCAGTGCTGGCCGGTACAGACTGAACTAGAAACTTCATGGTGTGAGTCAGGGAAGCCTCAAAACCATTCAGCTTCCAAAGCCAGTCACACAGGAGTGCCGTGGAGCTGCAGAGGAGACAGCCCCAATTATCCAGAGCACGGGAAGCTGCAATTCCTTCCCTTCTCCCCTTCTTTCTTAAACAAAATTGCTCTTTGTTGGGTAGCACATTCCCTTGGATTCCCAGAGCGATCAAGAAAGACAGCATCCCTGATGACAAAAGCCACTCATTTTTTCTGCTTGCAGCCTCAGAAACGTTAAAGGATTGTTTGCTTTCTAAGTGCAAGTCCACATTTAAGAGGAATCAAGAATTTCTCTGGCAGGCTGGATCAATGATGCAGCAAGCCAAGCATGCGACCTCCCGCAGGGAGCCTGGGTCCCGAGCTCCTGGAAACAATAAAATAACCTTACACTGCTCCTGATCGACTGCACAGTGTGGGAAAGGAGGGGAAAACTCACTCCTGACCCTTGACGCAACCAGCCACCCCCTTCAGCTGTATGAACCCATGGCTTTCATTGACACTGCCATGATCAGGCATTTCATCCCCTTCTCCCCTTTGTCAGACTGGCACCCACGATGCCAGCCCTGCTTTCAGAGCCGTGGCAGCGGCTGCAGCCCATGAATCACCCCCTTCTTCCAGGAATGATGTTGGAAACAGACGGTCCCTGCAGTCGGGCGACGGCTGAAGAACATCCCACGCTGCCGAAAACACCGAATGTAAGGATATTCTCCACAGCCAGCAGCACAAAAGCAGGGAAGGGTATAAATAGCCTTTGAGGAGGGTGTATAAATAGCTGTAGGTAACATTTGTATGCTATAAAAACCCTTCATTTTTGGCCCAGCTTCGCAAGAGCGAGTTTCCCTTCGCAGCACTTTGGAGACCGGCTTCCCCTTGCCTTGCGCTCAGCACAGCAGGGAGAGGGCAGGGACTGCTCTGAATCCACAGCAGCACCTCTGGAAGAATGGTGGGAGTGAATTTCCCTGGCTAAAACAGATCCTCTCAAGGCCTATCCTAATATGAGACCACAAATTGGATATACTGGCCTAGATCCTTCTGTGGGTGACAGGCATGGGGCAGCGTGGGGCTGGAGGGAAGTGGTGATTTTCATGTGCCTTCCTTCAGCATAAAATCCAAGTGATTACGTGGCCACACACACATCTCACGCTCTCCCTCTCCAAAACAAATCCTATCTGCCCTCTGAAGTGGGAATGGGGAGCTGCCAGCTCCAGGCTGGGTGAGCACACCCCAGCATCTGCACCCCACGCCACCCCTCTGCCTCCCTCCCACCAGGGCCATTCTTACCAACCAGCAGAGGACCAAAATGCTCTTAAAAAGGCCTTATTTTCCTCCCAACCTATTTGCTGGCAGGGCACACAGCCAAAGGAGTGGGAATTCCACACGCTGACCGGCTCAGCTTGGCTGTCCTCTCTCCTGATGCCGCAGCATCAGCATCCCCAAAGATGCTCCAGCACGGCTCCATCGCTCTCACCACTCCCCCTTGCTTCTCCCCCTGACGAAGCAGCCTCCTGGCACATCCACACAGCCACAATCCCACCCTCACATCCCTCTCAAAATCCCCGCTGAGGGCACAGGGAAGCCAGGGAGGGAGCAGCCCCCTCCCGCGCCGCCTCCCTGGGAAGCGGGGCTGGAGAACAAGGCTCGGCGATGAGCGCTGGCACCGCTCGCCTGCCACCCGGTGAGCGGCTCCCCGTGGTGTGCAGGTGGCTCCTTTGATTCCTGATTACTTGTCAGCCTTCCTTCGGGCTGGCACCGTGCCTGGGGCAAACTCTGCAGCGAGCGTGGGGTCACCCCACGGAGCAGCCGCCCCAGAGATGCTCGCGGAGCTCCTGCGGGAAGGGGACGCCGAGCACGGAGGCTCAGCTGCACCCCAGGTCACCCCATGGAGGATGGGACATGAGGTCCCAAATGTCTCTCCAGGCCCCTCACCAATGTGATGATGCCCCAGCCAAAACCTGGCACAGCACGAGAGCTGAGGAGTGGAGCAATTCGAAAAATCCCTGTTGGGTTTGTCCACCGTGGAGGCTGAAATGTTGTGTCAGGATATGGCAGTTTTAGCAGAAATCACACCAGGAAATGCACCGGGAATGTCTTGGAAGCACCAGACTTCCAGAGCAGCTCACAGCATCATCTCCTTTGCAGAGAGACCTGCCTGGGTCCAGTTCCCACTGAGCATCATCTCCCAAACCTCTGGGGCAAAGCCCAGGGAGCAAAATCACTGCAGCAAAACCAACCAAGGGTGTGGAGGAAAACCATCCAAGGGCATGGAGAACCACAAAAAGGCACAAGTGTCAGAACAATCCTGTACAATGAGAAAATACCAGCCTGTCAAATCCACAGCTCCACGGGCTGGTAACAGCAGCTCTCCCAGTCCCATGTTCTTCAATAAAGCTGGGAAGCAGAGGACTCCACTGGAGAATCCCAGAATCCTCAAGATCAGGCAGGCAGCTGGGTAGTTTGGCCTTTTTTAACTTTGCCCAAACCCTGCTTTAATTCATTCTGGGCACAGGGTGTTTCCCAGGCTGGATTTGGCCCTTCGGCTGAAGCTCTCCATGTGTTTGCTGCCTAGACCAGCAGGGACTGCGTATTTGTGGGAGAATGAAGGAGCTAATTCAGGGCTTTGGTGAGATGAAAGGGAAAACCTTAATTAAAGTATGTTTTAAAGCCCATCAAGATTTTTTTTTTTTTAATCTTATTCATATTAGCAGCCATCCTAAGATTCCACTCGGACTCTAAAAGTGCTGCTTCCCTCCTGCCATTGTGGGCTTTGCACACAAAGCCCCTAAGACATCACACCCTACACCAGCCTCAGAAAATAGAAAAGCACATCTGACAGTAACTAAAATTCCACAGGCTTCTCCAAGAATGCAAGTGATGCCCTTATTTTGTAAAAAACTTCTTCCCTCCCAGCCCAGCTCATCCCGGGTGCTGCTGGGAGCACATCGCTGTTCACAGAGGGTCCCAGCAGCTTTCCCTCTTCAAAGAATCATGGAATGGTTTGGGTGGGAAAGGACCTTGAAGATCATCCCAATCCACCCCTTGCCATGAGCAGGGACACTCCCACTGTCCCAGGCTGCTCCCAGCCCCATCCAGCCTGGCCTTGGGCACTGCCAGGGATCCAGGGGCAGCCCCAGCTGCTCTGGGAATGTGTGCCAGGGCCTGCTCACTCTGCCAGGGAAGAACAGGCTGGGTCACACAAGGATTTGGATGATAAGGACACTCAGCCCCCTGTGGATTCTCCAGAGCCAGCAGACACTGAGAGGAACAACTTCACTGAGCATCTCCAACCACCCAGGCACAAGTTCTCATCTCAGCTTAGGGAACTTTGTCCCAGAGCAAAAGCAGAGGTGAGGCAAGGACACGCTTCCACAACAGGCTGATTTTTAAATAAAAATCCCAAACCAGAGCCACGGACCCTCTGCATGTTGGCAACACTCACAACTGATCCTGACAGCGGCAGAGCAACGAGCGACCAACAGTGCATGAGAAATGCAATTGAACATCGCAGTTCCCCAACCCCTGCCTCTGCTTCCACCACCCTGCCATCCCCAGGCGTCCCCCAGCACCTCCAGCAGAGAATTCTTCCAGGAACATCTGCAGAGTTACAGCAACAGCCTCACACAAACATGTTTTACAATGAGGAGCAAGCACAAAGAGCGTTTCCCTACCACAATAACTGAAACTGTCTCAAAGGTAACAAAAATCCTTTGTGCTCAGAGATTTCTCCAGTAACTCCACTCCTGACCTTCCAGTCACCCAACTGCCCTCCAGCCCCAGAGTACAGGATGGGATTTGGATGCTTGCTGTGATATACAGCAAGGCAGGGGAAGAGGAAAAACAGCATTTCCAGGTAAACCATCTGACAGATGTTTGTTCTCAACCCCACAGCAGCCCGAGCCAGGGCACTACCGGTGTTGCATCCCAGGTACCATCAGTTTGATACTGAGTTTGCTTTAAGATAAAGAAGAACCAAATTGATTTCTTGGGAGGATAAACTCGCAGCTAAAGGGAAAAACTACAATTACACTTTTCAGCCATGAAAAGTAAATCAGATGGTGCTGAAATCCCAGCAGAAAACACAGATTAATTAAAGTCTGCACTTTCTAAATCTGTTATTCAACTAAACACAGCTGTTAAAAAAATGATGCCTTTGCTGTAATTTTCATGTACATTCATACCACCGAAACACTGCAGAAAACATCATTAAGTGCGTTCAGTGGCTGCTGGAGGTGAACAGGAAAAGCAAGCACACAGATATCTTTAATCATGACAAGGACTGCTTTCTTTAAAGGAAACAAACATTACTTGGGAGCTCGGACGCTGCCTCCACGGATGGGATGGGATGGGATTTCTGCAGGAGGAGAGCAGGATTGAGACCTTGGGGTGGAGCAAACCAGCCCCACCTCAGCAGGGTGGGAGCTCAGGGTGCTCCCTCCTCCTGCATCACCAGTCCATGCCCACGGCACGTGGCAGCCAGATCCCAGCTCTCCTTCTGGTGCAAACCCACTTGTACTTCCAAGTGCTTTTGGCCATCTGTCCGTCACAGGCAGCGCTTCCCAATTGCACTGATTTCATTAACCCCAAATATATTTTAAGATCTTGCACAGATTAAAAAAAAAAAAACAAAAAAAAAGAAAAACAAACCAAAAAACCCAACAAAAAACAACCCCAACCCACCATCAGTTATTCTGCAGGGCCTCATCTAAAAGCCCATCAAGGTGAGGAAAGGCTTGCGCTGACCCCTGTGGATCCAATTTATTCATCAGGAGACAGCTCAGTCACTGACACAAGGGAATCCTACTGGGGACACATCCCAGTGTCCATGGGACATCCCAGTCCCTGCCAGGCTCCGTGGGGGCTCTGGCAGGGTGAGGAAGAGCACAGAGCTGGCAGAGCACTGCCACCCTGCCAGGTGGGGACAATGCAACGCTCCTCAAACAAAAGCCTCCCTTCCTTTTCCCCTCCTTTCCCTCCAAGGACTCAAAACCCAGAGCTCTTTGGAGAAGTTGGGAAACTGCAGCGATTTCAGTGGGATCTCAAAGGCACTCTGCAATTCAGCCCAGTCAGGAGAAACTTCCTTCCCAGCCCCACCACACCTGTGCCTCCCCTCCCCTATGGAGGAGAAAGCATCCCTTGAACTTCACCTCCTCTGCAAGGGGAGAAGGCATGGGAGAGCCCTCTGAAATGCCTCTGAAATCATTCCAGCTCGAAATAGAATTAGGATGATCTAATACAGTCATATATTAATGTTGGCAAGAGCTCCTTGCCTTAATACCAGCCCGGAAAGCCTCGAGTAATCCAGACCCGGCGGCGCTGCGGGCCCTGGCGAGGTGACAGCAGAGCCACCAGGGCACACTCACAGGGACTGGCACCAGGGGGGACTCACCTGGGACCCTGCAGAGGGGAAAATCCAGCAGCTGGAGTGGCAGGGCTGAATCACAGAACCTCTGTGAGACATCAGCCACCCCTGTGGTCATCCTAGAACACACCTGGAGCTGCTGTCACAGCAGGAAGGAAGCAGCCAGTCCTCCAATCCCCAAGGGCAGTGAGTCCTTATTTGCACTGAACCTCAAAAAATTACCATATTTTCATCCCCTTTCTTCTCTTTCTTTTTTTGTTTGGGTTTTGGTGGGTTTGTTGGGTTTTTTTTTTGGGTAATGCAAAACTGGATGGGAAAAAAAAAATATTCAAATGTAAGGAGGCTGTAAAGAAAATAATACTAAAGTCCAGGGAGACCCCTGAGCATCCTCCCAGTCAGCTGTGTGGGACAAGGAATGTGTTGAATAAACTGGGTTAAGCAACTGCTCCACAATTCTCCAGAAAAAGACACTTTTCAGAAGGTTTTACTGTTGTTGGCTTTTGCATAAAACACCTCGCTGCATCTACTAATTACTATTCCTTTACCTAATCTACACAACCCCATCAGTTGAGCACCTTTTGAGAGTTCCCAAAATATGATCAACTTGGAGAAAAAAACCAATTAAAACCAAGGAAGTATTGGTGAAAAAGAGGAGCTGCATTTTTCAGTGATGAGCAAGATGCACTGGTAGCAAAGTACTTCCTATAATCTTCCATTACAGGGTGAAGGTTTTAATAAAGTGCAATAAAAAAAAGCTCACATTTTGATCTTTTCCCAGAGCTAGACATGGTTTAATTAGCTTGATCTCATTATGTAAACTGGAGAGGAAAAAAGAACACCATTAAAGCAATATCCCACTGGCAAATGAGACAACCTTGACATCAACTATGATATTTTCCTGGAGAACTCTCCCCTGCCTTTGATGCAGCTTCCACACCTCTTCCTCATCACCACATCTTCATCACCCCACCTTTTCTAGCTGTCCTGCTCAATTTCTTGGCATTTCTTGGATTCTGCTTTCCCCCAAGCAGCCTGGAAAATGCTATTAGGGGGGAAAAAAAAAAGGGAAGAAAAATTAAAAATCCAGCTAGATGCTGCCTTGGTTGTATTTAGCCCAAGATCATTCAGCATGCTCTTTAGAAAAGATCAACTGGAACTAAACGTTGCCATAATATACCCCATCTGTTAAAGTACATACTTTTGTAATAACACACTCAGAATTCAATAAGAAAAGCCAGAATTACAAACAAGGTGTCCATAATGAGCCTTAATATAATTATTAAAGCAGATAAAGTAAACCGGGGTTTCAATACAAGGGAAGTTATTTGGACCTTAATGATAATGAAAAGTAAAAAAGCATCTGTAATTTCTGCTGAAATGTATTTCAGAAAGTCAACTAAGTGCACGTCACTTTGTTAAGACTATTCTTATTATTGTGTTTGCACTGACAGCAAAATGCTTCTTAGTTCCAGCTCCTGGGATATATAAAAATATGATTAGAGCACTATAACAATACAACAATGGATTAATTTGCCCAAGCATTACATTTGGATCTGAAAGACTTTGATAATTTATTTTACCAACTGAAAGGTGGTTATTTTGGGATCCTGGCTCAGAACTAAGTAGTTCAGTGCAGCACTTTAAATTTATTTTTTTTTATATTCTAGCACTGGCAACACTGTGAGGTTCCAGTGATTTTCTCCTGTTTGCCTGTAACTCTGAGCTTTTGTGCCAAGCCTTATCCTGGGATTTAGCTCGGGCTGCCTACTCCAAAGGGCACCACACATCCCACAGCCAGCAAAATAACCAGACAGTGGTGATTTATCTGGTAAAACTGCTACCCAAGGAGCAGAAAACGATGCTTTTGGGAGGTGTTGAACAATCTTACCTACGACAAGCAAGGAGAGCATAGAGAACTAATTCATGTTGAACAGTGAAGGTAACAAAGATGGACCAAAAGCTCTTGGGAAGTCTGGCCTGGAGGGCAGATGATATAAAGGAAAATAATTAACTCATCTGCTGAGTGTCATGCAGAGCCATCCTCTACAATGGCAAGATTAGCATGGAATAATCACAGATTATCAGCAAATTCAGGTGCTCCCTCTCAAATTAGAAGGGGATCAGAAAGAAGTTGCCATTTTGGCCCAAAACAGGGACCAGAACCATGGTTTTTCAACAAAGGGAAGGCCCCAGGAGCTCAGTGATGGGGCTGCTCCAAAAGAAGTGAGTCTGCAGAGGCAGGGACAGCCCAAGGATCAGAAACAAAAACCAAGCCAGAAATACCCATGTGACAGCACAGCCAGGACTAGCACAGCTCTGACCCCAGGCTCTTAAAATCAAGGAATCCCTTGGAATTTTAAAATCAAGGGAAAATCCCTCTGAGATCATCCAGCCACCCCTCCCAGCACTGCCAAGGCCATCACTCACCCTTTTTACATCCCCCCATCCAGCTGTGGCAGGGCTGGACAAACCTTTCCATGAAAAAATTGTTCCTGATATCCAACCTAAACCTAAACCAACCTAAACCTCCCCTGGCACCACCTGAAGCTGTTTCCTCTCATCCTGTCCCTGTCCCCTCCTGTCAGGGATCTGTGCAGAGCCAGGTCCCCCCGCTGAGCCTCTTTTTCTCCAGCTGAGCCCCTTTCCCAGCTCTGGATTATTTTTCCAGGAATATCCTCAGCTCTTCAGCAATGAGACTTATTGTGTAGCAAATTGCCTAAATCTTGCATGAGATTTTTAGGAAGATTGAAATTCCCCTGCTCTTCATCTTCCTCCCTAATTCTAGTTATTTTGCAGTTAGCTTTTATGCTTGTTTTTTGGTTTTACAAACTAAAATTTGGTCAGGCATAATCTGCCACGTGCCCCTTTTTTCACTTGAGGAGAAAAACAGACCAAATTTTCCTTCCCCCCACCCCCCCAGAAGAGAAGAAAAACAATAATGGGGTCAGGGCTCAGTGATGTGGCTCTTTAAAAGTGCCAGTGAAGTTTTCTGGAAGATCTCATTCTCCAAGTTTTAATTGAAGTCATAAAGCTTATAAAATGTTCTTTGCTAGATTTTATTCCCTGGAGAGCTGGGGGCAGAAGCTCCTGGGTGAGGACTACAAACAGGACATGCAATTGGCCTCTCCAAACAGCCACCAGGCAAGAGGGATGGGTCTGAAAAACCTGGAATTTTGTGAGGATTTGAGCAGCCTGAAATACTGTCTGGAATTCATATGTAGTATTTTGTAAGGCACTTGTCCCCTCTCCAGCTTACAGCAAGACTGACTCACAGGCCAGACAGTGGGACAGCAAAGATTTGGGAAAAGAAGAGGAAAATAAAGGGCAAATGGAAGCCTGTCTGTCTCCACAGAGTCATCTTCAAACTTTTCCTGCCCTGCTTTCCATAGGGAGCCACGTGAGCTTCCCATTCATTACTATCAGTGCCAGATTTGGATGACTGTCCAATGCAACTGTTTCCAGAAATCCAAAATATCCCACAGGTGATTCATCTGATGCCTTGACAGCTCTAGAGCTGGGCTGGGGCTGGGGAGAGACCCAAAAACCCAAATACCAGGAATGGAGGGATCTTGAATCCTGCTGGAGCCACAGACAGAGCAAAACTCGATTCCACACGGGGACAGGCTGAGAAAGCTGGGGCTGCTCAGCCTGGAGAAGGCTCCAGGGAAATCTCACAGACCCTTCCAGGAGAGCTGGGGAAGGTCTCTGCATCAGGAACTGGGAGTGACAGGACAAAGAGTAATGGGTTCAATCTGAAAGAGGGGAAATTTAGGTTAAATATTAGATAGAAACTCCTCCTGTGAGGGTGGGGAAGCCCTGGCACAGGTTGCTCAGGGAAGCTTGGAGCCCTGGAAGTTTTTAGGGACGGGGCTTGGAGCAGCCTGGCAGAGTACAAGGTGTCCCTGCCCATGTCAGGGATGGAACAGGACGAGCTTTAAGGTCCCCTCTGACCCAAACCACCCCATGATTCTATCCTGGCAAAGCCCTTCCCCCCTGGCGCCGTTTAAGCCTTGTTTATACAGTGCTCGCTCATCCAAAGAGTTCACAACTGGAGAACAAGAGAGGCTTTGTACCTCCTTGCTCTGCTATGTTAAAAATTGATTTAGCATAATGGTTTCAAAGAGATTTAAATCCAATTTTGTAAATCAAAGCAAGAACTGTACTGACTCATTCCACAGCAGCAGAAAGGAACCTCCTGAATTCTGGAAACGACAGTCGCAGCCCTGAGCTTCTGTTAACACACACACACACACACACGAGTGATGAACCAAACAAACCCACAGTGTAATAAGATGCTTTTTATTGAGTGCATCTGCTGTCCACACCTCTAAGGAAGGGATTTTAGAACCCCAGAATGGTTTGGGTTGGAAGGGCCCACCATGAAGATCATGTAGTTCCAACACCCCCTGCTACAGGCAGGGACACCTTGCACTAGAGCAGGTTGTTCCAAGCCAAATCATCATCATCATCATCATCATCATCATCTCCAGATGATTTTCATCTGGAGAAGAAGAGCAGGCAGCATCTGGGTTAGCCACAGCTCCTCAGGCAGCACCACCCAGCTTCCTGCTCATTGTGGGGTACTCATGCCTAAACCAACACGAGATCCTTTCTCCTCCCAAGCATTTATCATCATTCAGGAGTCAGCTTTGCATTATTCAGTTCTATAAATGGCTTTCAGCACTAAACCTGATTTACAAGAAAAAAAAAACAACCCGTAAACAAACACAAACGGGCAAAATAAGATAAACTGAGATAAAACAAATGCGCTCTGCACATGTTCTAAGAACTCCAACACACAAACTACCTCCTTCAAGGAAAACACATTCCCTTTAATATCCTGGATATGCAGAAATAGCAAAAAAAAATAAAAAATCCACATGTTCAGAATCATTTATAGTGAGTATCTTTGATGGTGATGGCATCTCTTGAAGCAAACACAGCCACAGTTGACAGAGCCTGATGCCAGGCAGGACAGAGATGTTCTGCTGGCTGCAGACAGCCCAGCACTCATCAGACCTTTGAAATAAATTCTGCCTCATTTCTTACAAGCAGTACAGAAATTCCATCACTAATTCACATACAAACAAGCAATCTGAGCTTTAAAGAGCACCTGAAGCTCTGAACAGGCACGGAAGGAATTGTGGATATTCCAGCTCAAGTACTTACATAGATCAGGTGGAGCTTGGTGGGGTCATTTAATTTTGTTTTCTTTTAGAGTGAAGATATTGACATTTTTCCCTGGCTTTCTTTTCAATTCAACACTTAACCTTGTTTATGCTGCTGATTTCTCACCTAAATCAAGATCTCTGTGCTACTGCACAGAAATATTTTGTGTTTATTCTCAGTTCCCCAGCTCTACCAAATCTATTCTACAAAATCCCCGTGGAAAGATAAGGGCTTGTCCCAGGGACACATTTAGGGGAATTTGGAACCACAGAAGCAGGGGGTGTGGGAGGAAGCCCTCAGGTCACAGACATTATCCCAGTGAATGTTTTAGAGCTGGGAGCAAGGAGAAGGAGGCAGTCACAAATTTCCCATTGAGAGGAGTGAGACCAAAGAAACTGGCAGAGAGAATGGCCCACCTGGGCTGGGTGGGGAGGAACCAGACCCACCCAGCCCTGCCTGGGGCTGCACAAACCAAAAAAGCCCCAGCCAAGCCCAGATCCCAACTCTGAGATGTTTGAGGCAAAGCAGGTGAAGTTCTTCACTCGCCCCCTTTTCTTCTGCTGTGGCTCCAAGCCCCCACAGCCCAACAGGCACTGCTGGCTTTGCATCCTCCTAACCCACCTGGAAAAATAAAGATGCCCCTTTCCCCTTGGATGGGGAGCACATCCCAGCACCACAGCAGCTCTGCAGGCTCAGGCAGCCTCCAGGGCCAGGCAGCTCTGCCTGTGGGACAGCACAGCCACCAGAGCCATCCTCAGGAGCACGGGAGCTGTCCTGGTGTGGCTCAGACAGGGATTAAGGAGAGGGAAAAGGAAGGAAGGAATTGTTCCTTCTTCTCCTGCTGACATGTGAACCAAGTACAAACATCCCTTAATTAGCAACACCCTCCAAATCCCTGGCAGCTGCAGTTTTGATGGGCATTTCATCTAATCCAGGCAATTCTTTGCATGGAAAACAACCACCTTAGCCTCACTTGGAGGATTATGGATTTCCATGGATTTCTGTGGGTGCTGAGTTAACTCCCAATGCTTTGAGCACAGTGAGTTACTCCCAGGGGACACATGAACTGCCTCAGCTCCAGCCAGGCTTTCCAGCCCAACTCCAGAATTCCCTAACTGGGGAAGATCACACCAGTACAGCCAGAAAAAAAAACCAAAAAAACCAAAAAACCAAAACCCAAAAAAACCCAAACCAACCCACACTGGTTTTTTCCCTTTGCAAAACTGTGAGGAATATTTTGGAAATGCATCCATCTCTCCTCTGCTCTGTCATCATCATCACCATCATCAAGAACCTCCAGCGCACAGCAGCAGCTCTCACCTCGCAAGGTTTTTGTCCCTTTTGTTGCTTTTATCTCAGATGAAGTGAAAGGAAAAATGGTGAGCTCTTATTTCAAGGAGAAAACGATCTTTCCCAACTTGCATCCCTGTGGGAAGGCTCGGTCCTGGGAGCTGCCACAGACCCAGGACAGCTGCAGATCCTGGCCTGGATGAGGAGCCAGGAAAAGGTACTGCACTGAGAGCCGGCCTGCAGCAAGGAATTAATGCAAATGAGGAAAATGAATATTTAAATAAAACATTTATTAAGGACAGATTAACTCTGTCAATCACTCCTCACTTTTGTTTTGCTGCGTGCGCGCTCGCAGCGGCTGCACAAAAACCAGTTTCGGTTTTTCCAGGGTATATTTAGCTCTGTATTTAGAAGTGCAGCATCCTCCAAGATTTTATTTTTTTTTAATTATTATTATTTTTTATTAAAAATGAAGTGCATTTCCTTGTGCAAAGGAGTACAAATTGCTACTTAAACTTTCTTCTATTGTCTATTTGCCTGCAATTTCCACCTCATTTACAGCCTTTTTGTGTCTGCCCTTTTGTTTAGTTTTTACCTTTGACGTTCTCTTAATTTCTCTTCAGAGATACCTGACACCTTTACATTAAACTCACAATACCCATAATTCGGGAGTTTTTGGAGAAAGGCTCAGCAGCAGCAGCAGCAGTTCCCAGCCAGGCTGAGAACCCTGGTCTCTGCCAGGAGGTTTGGAAAACCATTTCCAAAAGGAATTCTCATTTCTTGCCTCCAAAGCTAGCATGGAGAGGAAGGAGCACTGGCACACCGTGGTGGATTGACCTTGGCTGGACCCCAGGTGGGCACTCAGCCACTCCATCCCTGCCCTCCCCAGCTGGATATGGCAGAGAAAGCAAAATAAAAGATTTGTGGGTTGAGGTAAGGACAGGGAGAGATCACTCAGCAATTAGTGTCGTGGCCAAAACTTGCAGAAATACATTTCTTTTCTTACAAATCTGATCAGAAATAAGAACTACATCTGAAAAGCACCTTCCCCTCATCCCTCCTTCTTCCTAGACCAGACCTCACTCCTGAGATTTCTCCACCTCCTCACTGCTAGCAGCACAGGGGGACTGGGAATGGGGGCTGTGGACATTCCCAGGGATCCTGGGGGGCTGGGAATGGGGGCTGTGGACATTCCCAGGGATCCTGGGAATGGGGGCTGTGGACATTCCAAGGGATCCTGGGGGGCTGTGGACATTCCAAGGGATCCTGGGGGGCTGTGGACATTCCAAGGGATCCTGGGGGGCTGTGGACATTCCAAGGGATCCTGGGGGGCTGTGGACATTCCAAGGGATCCTGGGGGGCTGTGGACATTCCAAGGGATCCTGGGGGGCTGTGGACATTCCAAGGGATCCTGGGGGGCTGTGGACATTCCAAGGGATCCTGGGGGGCTGTGGACATTCCAAGGGATCCTGGGGGGCTGTGGACATTCCAAGGGATCCTGGGGGGCTGTGGACATTCCAAGGGATCCTGGGGGGCTGTGGACATTCCAAGGGATCCTGGGGGGCTGTGGACATTCCAAGGGATCCTGGGGGGCTGTGGACATTCCAAGGGATCCTGGGGGGCTGTGGACATTCCAAGGGATCCTGGGGGGCTGTGGACATTCCAAGGGATCCTGGGGGGCTGTGGACATTCCAAGGGATCCTGGGGGGCTGTGGACATTCCAAGGGATCCTGGGGGGCTGTGGACATTCCAAGGGATCCTGGGGGGCTGTGGACATTCCAAGGGATCCTGGGGGGCTGTGGACATTCCAAGGGATCCTGGGGGGCTGTGGACATTCCAAGGGATCCTGGGGGGCTGTGGACATTCCAAGGGATCCTGGGGGGCTGTGGACATTCCAAGGGATCCTGGGAGGCTGTGGACATTCCAAGGGATCCTGGGGGGCTGTGGACATTCCCAGGGATCCTGGGGGGCTATGGACATTCCCAGGGATCCTGGGGGGCTGGGAATGGGGGCTGTGGACATTCTCAGGGATCCTGCAGCCAGACCAGGGGCCCAGCAAAGGAGGATGAGCACAAACCACAACTGCTCAAGCTGCAAAACCACGAGATTGCTGTGCAAAGACATCCCCTCACCACCACAGCTCCCTCTTCCTCCTCCCAGCTGACACGTCCAGGGCTGCCAGGTGCCCAGATCCTCACTGATATTTGGGAAGCAGGAACTCTACAACCACCCAAGGGTCTCAGTCTCCTTCAGAACTGTCACAGATTCAAAGACTCAACCCATCACCCATGGGTGGGGTGGGGACACAATCCTACCTCAGGAACAACCCCAGCAGAGACCCCCACACATCTCCCCCTATCTCAGCTGAGTCCCATCCCCACCAGTGACCTGAATCCCACTTTCTCCCACAGCTCCAAGCCTCCCAAACACCACAGCAGGGGTGGGACAGGACCTACCCGAGCTGGCCCCTGCTCAGGAGCAGCTTTTGCTTCTCAGCCATCCCTTCCCAAGGCTTCTCTGGGCTTGCAGAGGAAGCACAGCACCCATCTGCAGCTCCCCAGCCTCCTCACAAGGCCCCCCAAACTGAACTCAGCCAAAGCATTTTTTGCTTCATCTTGGTCCTTTTCAATCTTGATTTCCTTTCAGCGAGCGTTCCAGTGCAGCACTGCTGGTAACAATGGGGTTATAATATATTGCTGTTAGAAGAAATAATGAGAATCTCCTCCACCTCAGCATCTCCCAGGGCCTGCCAGGGCTGGAGTGGCTCTTCAGTGCACACCAGGGACAGGGCACACTCCAAATGGTTTTTCTGAAAAGCACAGAGCCCATCACCCCAGCCCTCAGCAGATCAGTCATGCCCCTTCTGCTAATGCTTCCATTTTGTTTGCAGAATGAAGTGAAACTGCTTTGCCCCTAAATGTTTGCTCCCTGTGCTCTCCAAGCACTCCTGTGCTCTTGTTTCCTCCCCTCCTGATCCCAAACCATGCCAGCTGTTTGGTTTTGCTCCCTAGGCAGCACAATCTGCCTATTTCCCTTTAATAAAGGAGAGGGGAAAGCAAAAAAAAAAACCACAAAAAAACCCTACAAACCAACCCAAAACTCAAACCCAGGGACAGCCAGGAATTGGTATCTCCATCAAACACTGGCATATGACAGTAACATAAAAAAATAAAGCAAATAAAAAGACTCTTGCCCATTAAAATGTCAATTTCCCTGAATTTGCACTGTGCTCTGAGGCTGAAGGGCTTCATAAAATTACACAATGGTTTGGGTTGGGAGGGACCTTAAAAACCAACTTGATCCACCCCTGCCATGTCCCAGGTGCTCCCAGCCCCAATGTCCAGCCTGGCCTTGGACATTCCAGGGATCCAGGGGCAGCCACAGCTGCTCTGGGAATTCCATCCCAGCCTCTGCCCGCCTGCCAGGGAACAATTCCTGCCCAAGATCCCATCCAGCCCTGCCCTCTGGCACTGGGAGCCATTCCCTGTGTCCTGTCCTTCCATCCCTTGTCCAAAGCTTCTCCTGCCTGCTCCGAACATGCAGGAGTGAGGATAAAGCCCTGGGAGCTGCCAGCACCACATTTTTTTTCCTCCTGGAGACACCACCCACCACCGTGGAGCACGGGGTGGGAAATTTGGTTTGATTTTCATCTACTTTGTTAAATTTCTGCTAATTGCTCTTAGCGCTCTTCCTCTGCCTCTTTATAGCTTAATTCCTCCCGGGCATTCGCCCCTGAGTTTCACTAAGTAAAGCAGGAAAATGAAATCTCACCACACACTGATGATGGAATCACTCATGGCCTTTGGAAAAAAACCAGAGCTGAGGTGGTTTTTTGGGAGGGTTTGGGTTTTTTGTGACCAATGGCCATCATCAGGTTTGGTAAATTATTGACAATTGAGCAGAAAAAGCTGCAGTCCTATAAATACCACGAGGCTGGGTGTGATGTCATTAAGCCCAGTGTTTTATAATTGATTAGCTCATTGGAAAGTGAAGCAGAAAGACTCTGAAGTGAAAAAGTTGGCTCAGAGGCTGCCCCTGGATTCCCTGGAAGTGTCCAAGGCCAGGCTGGATGGGGCTTGGAGCAACCTGGGATAGTGGAAGGTGCCCCTCTCTCCCGGGTGGACCCAAACCATTCCATGATTCCACAAAATTTTGAAGGAAAATTCACCTCTAATCGTCCTGGTTTACCCAAACAATTCCATGATTCCAGGAAGTTTTGATGAAAATTCACCTCTAACCTTCCTGGTTTACCCAAACCATTCCATGATTCCACAAAGTTTCAATGAAAATTCACCTCTAACCTTCCTGGTTTACCCAAACCATTCCATGATTCCACAAAGTTTCAATGAAAATTCACCTCTAACCTTCCTGGTTTACCCAAACCATTCCATGATTCCACAAAGTTTCAATGAAAATTCACCTCTAACCTTCCTGGTTTAGACTGAGAGAAGTTGTCACCACAAACCAAGAAACTTCAGCACAGCTCCAGTCATCAGCAAGCTGCAGCCAGCAGGAATTGATGCTTTAATGCTCCTTTACTCCCCAACAACAAGGATGTAAGATCCATAACTCCCAAACAGCATTATGCACAGCACATACTCTTCATCATTACGCATTAATAGATTTGGGAGTGAAAGTTGGAGGGGTGGTGTTACATGTCAAAATTAATTATAATGCCAATAAGCTGAAATTCAACAGGGAAGATCAGGTTGACTAAATTATTGTGTTATCAGCACTGAAAAAAAAAATCAACTGCAAGAGGCTGTAGCCTTTGGCTGCAAATCCAAATGTAGATTGAAAAATAATGAGAAGTAAAAAAAAAATATATAAAAAAAAAAGAAACATTCCCAGCCCAACCCACTGCAGAGGATTTGAAATGACTGAGAGCATTTCCAGGTTAGGCTGAATTTATCCAGGATATAATTTTGCATTGCAGCTGTTGAAGAGTTCAATTGGACCTTAACTTTTCATCACTTATTAAAATTTGGCCACAAATGGTGTCAGCTCAGGCAAATCAGGCTGTTTGCTTCCTTTGCACTGGAGAGTTCTGCCCCATTTCTGTAAGACTTTCCCAGTGTCTTTCCAGATAAGGCACCACCAGAATCCTTAAGGACAATCAAAGCAAGACATAAATTCCCCCCATGCTGAAAAGAGGCCAGTTGGCAGCTTCAGAAGAACACCACAATTAATACAATATCTTTAAAATAAAACGAAACCAAAAAAAAACCCAAAAGCCTGCAAGCAGAGACCCTCCCCAAGCCCACAGCATTTAAGCATTTGCTGCTTTCCTAAGAGCTGAGTACTAAGAAAAATCTTATTTTTCAACAAGGATGAGAACAACCAAGTATCACATGGACATTTAATTCCTCCAGAGCCAATTAAATGGGAACAATAAAATCCAGTCTGAGTTAACGCTGGACAAAAGGATTAAGGAGTAAGGGAGGACTTATTTATAAACATCCACATGAAAACCTGGTTAAGAAGAAGTAGGGGAATTAATAAAAGATAAAAAGGAATTATTCCAATATGGCTAGGAAGGGGAATTCCTTTATTAAATTTGTCTTCAAAAGTAAATTAAGGAAAGATGCCTGTGCTACCAGTGATGGTGATTTTACAAAAATAGCTTCCACTGAAGGAGGGGAAAAGGGAGTATCTGGAAAATGCAGACATGTGCCAAATCACTCAATCTGTGCAATTAACCAAGGAAATCAAGTGTTGTTATTTGTAAGGATTTATTTTTTAAAAGGGAAATCTAACAAATTCCTTCAAAACATAAGGCTAATACCTAATTCTGGAAATTACTTACATGGATGGATGCAATTAAGTTCTATTCCTAGCAAAAGAATGGGGAGAACATTTAAAAAAAAAAAAGAAAAGGGAAAAAAAAAGTATCCTTTGCAGAGAGCAGCTCAGCAAGCTGCAAGTAGAGTCTTGCAGAGAACACCCTGCACAGTCAGCTAGCACAAACTATTTATTTAAGGGAAAAAAAGAATGGAACTGCCATGTGGATTGCTGGAGCATTTTCCAGAGTCAATCCTAAAATTAAAAAGCAAAAATCCTGCAAAAATCCGAGCAGCCTCAATTCTCTCAAGTTTAGAAGGGATTAGGATTTAGCACCTGCAAGACCAAGTAGAAACAAAGCAGCTGGAGAGAACAGCCAAGAAATCACATGGATCTGTGTTAGATTTAATTTTAACAGATTTGTTAACGATGTGGGAGAGGAAAGAATACAGTTTATTGAGTTTCACCTACTGTGGAGTGAAATGTATTGCAGGATTAGACAGGAAAAACAAATACAAACAAAGGAACTCTTGCTTTGATTGCCTGGGACATCCCAAATTTGGGAAGGTGCCTCACTTCGCTCAGGACCACCTCATGAACAGCACTCAAGAAATTTCCCTGCCCCTCCTGAAAATGCCAGATCTGAAAGGAGATGTGGAAATCACACAAAGATTTTTTTCATTTTGGTAAAAGCCAGAACTGAAAGAGAGGTGATACCACCAAATCACAGCCACACTCCAAGAAGGAGCTGTTTGGGATGCATCCACCCAAACAGGGACCTGGAAAGGCAGAAGCCAAGCAGCTCGAGATGAAATTGCAGAAGGATGTGGCAGCTAAAAGGAGAATTTGGTTCCAGAGGCAGAACACACACGTCTCACATAGCAGGATGTTCCAGTCTCCTCTCTCCTCAGATGTAATTAATCCATAAATGGAATAATGTATTCACTTCTGGACACCTCATTACCAGAGAAGACAGTGACAAATGGAACAGAGTACAAAGAAAACAACAAAAATGTTTAAAGGTTTGAAGGGAAAAATTTCTCTGGGAAGATCAAAAGATTTGAGTAAGTCCAGCTCTAAGCAAGAGCACGGCTTAGCTGGATGAGATGTTTATCAATATGTGCTTGAAAGGTGTAAACATCAAGCAGAAAAACCAGCATGGATGGCTTTTAGCAGGAAATATGGAATCAAATTAATAAAAAAAGGAGAACTTAAGATGAAAACCTTGTTGCCCTATTAGGATGCACAGTTAGTCTCGAGGGATTGTGGTAAATGTTTGCAAGGGAACCAGACTGGATAAATCCTTAATAAATGTCCAGCAGTCAGGAGAGGGTCAGAACTTCCATGGTGATCTCTGACATCTCTTCCCTCTCTTATCTTACTGATATAAGCTGGTTGTGAACTCCCACTCAGTACCTCATCTAAAGACCTGGATCGATTTGATAAATCAAAGTAAGAACATGCACGGCTCCCCCAGCCCACATCACAACTGAAGGAGCCCTCCCAAAACTGCAGAGGGTCTCCAATGGTAACAAAAACTGCAAAGACAGGCAGAACGGGTGGGAAAAAAAAAGTGTCAGACCTGCTTTAAATAACCCAAACAGCTCTTACACCCCCCTGCCAGGGCCACAAACCTCTCCCAAGCAAAAACTGCCTGCGAGTCCATCAGACTTTGCCCAAGGAGATCCTGCCAGGTCAGATTAAGCCTTGGTATGAGGACATGTTCAATAGCAACACATTCCTCCTCCTCTGCTCACCTCAGAGTACACCAACTAACTGAAATCAACCTTCTATTGGAAGAAGATAATTAAAAAACTGCATTAGGCCAGACGCAAGCCTACAGCACCGTTTAATGACTCCTGTCATCAGAGTGACACTTGGTAGCTGTGCCCCATCCAACAAGTTGCTAGCTGAAGGATTAAACCATGGAATTTTCTTTAAAAAGAACCTTTCAGAGCAGGGAGTAGAGAAAAACCAAAACCGAAACAGCCAATTTGATAGGAAGCCCCACACCAAAAAACCTGGTGTTGTCCTCCCTTCTCTGCTCCAGCAGCCAAGTCTCACCCAGGCAATACCTTTCCACTGGCACACAGAGCTGCCAGGCTGTCCTGGGCAGGTGTTTCTGCACTCAGGAGCACTGAGCACATGGGATTTATTTCCTTTTCCTAAGGGATGGCAGACAGCAGCTCCTCATCCAGCCCAAGAACCAGAGCCCTGGGCTGAGCTGAACCACAGACAGACACGGAGCCATAGAACACCTCAGGATTCCTATTTCCCTTTTTTGTTTTGCTTTGTTTTTAATTTTAACAAAAGGTTAAACTGCAAAAGAAGGTGGAGCTGAAAGGCAGGTGATGTAGAGGCTCTCTCCTGGTACCCCCATGGGGCTGTGTTCATGGGAGTTTGATGTGCCCAAGGTCTCTCTTCTCCAAACATTCTGAAGGAGAACAAGAGGAACCTCTGCAGATTTTTGGCAGCCTGTGTTGTCCAGGACACTGCTTCATTACCATGACACAAAGGGAGGCCTGAACATCCTTCAGCAAACTCCATGGTTCCCATCTAGCTTCCCACTGAAAACCTGGCATCGAGCATCCCCAGCTCCTGAGATCCTATTTATTCAGGCAGAACAACAGCAACAAATACATTTTAGGGCCTTTTGCAGTTTCTACTGGAATTGTCTGTATCTACAGGATTCCTCCCAGTCTCACAGCACTGCCACAATCCTGTGCTCCCAACAAAGTAATGAACTTTATCAATTCTTCCCTCCCCAAAACACTACAAGGAGGGCTGGCAGGCTTTCACCATGTGAAAATGTCAATGTTTGGTACTTGCTGAGGCAGGATTTACAGGCACCCTGAGCCAAGCAGCTTGTTTCACACCCTCCCATGTCAGGGGAGCAGCGTTCTCCTCTGGAAGGTGCCTCCCAGACACTGCAATAATGCAGACACAGATCTGTCAATCACCAGGAATGCCACTCTGGGAGAGCTTTCCAGAGGGAAGCATTTAGATCCCAACACAGAATGGCCAAGTGAACACCCCACCCTGCTGCTTCCTGCACCATCCCTGCCCCACAACCCAGCCTGCAAGGAATATCACTGGAAATTCAGGATGCACAGGTAAGGGAACAGCACAACTGGGAAGAAAGTCTTGGAAAGGAAGGGGGTTTTGGTAGCTGGATGATGATACCGTGGGCTAACATGCAAATGAAACCATGAAAACATTCTAATAAAGCATCATCCAACCTAAAGACAGGGCCAGCAAGTGCTGTGGTTTGTCAGGAAAACTCAGGGAAGACTTCAGAGGGCATATTCCTGAATCCTTAATTCTTTGTGGGCTAATGTGAATTCAGTGCTGAGATGTGATTAGATCTGTATTACCTTTGCTTGGGAGGCAAGACCACGTGAGATGACCACACTTAAAAGTGATGCTGCTGATCCTCAGGGGCTCTGTGGGTTAGAGGAGCCTGCTTAAACAGCCTGCACACAGCACAGGTAAGGGATGCCATTTGCACAGCAGTCCCCTGACTTTCCCCCCAGCCCTAATGTCCAACAGGGCTCTTTCAGCTTGGCTAATTCAGAAGAAACTTCAGCCAACGCCTTCAGACCTCCAGAGGGGTCTGCACCAGACAGGATTTCAGCAGGAAAGCAAACACACCCATCCTGCTCCCTTTTCTGCCAGGATTCTGCCCCACCACACTTCCCAATCAGCCTCTCTACAAAGGCTCTGATCTCCTCCTGTGCTGCACCCAGAATGAACCCAAGAGTGATGAGCACCCAGAGCTATTCCCCTGTTTGCCAGTGTCCAGCTCAAATGTCCCCTCTGGGGCTATTCCACCATCAGTACAGCCCCACAGGTGCCACCTCCTTACTCCACAACGTTTCCACAGCCATGTCCAGCTGGATTTCAGGAGGTCCCACAGCCTCTCTGGATGCTCCCCTGCCTCAAGCTTCGCCTCCAAGAAGGATGTGCTGTCACACAGGCACATGGCCATGGCTGAGCTGGAAACGGCTCCATTATACAGGTGCTTCTTACCAGCACAATTTTAGGATCCTGTGTTGGGAAGGGGTTTCTGGGTTCCCAAAGAGCAGGAAGGCAGCCCTGGATGCTCCTTCCCCTGGATGCTGCTCCCCCCTGAGCCCCTGGGGGAGGCACCTGCTCTCACACCCCACCAGCAAGCTCTTGTCTCCCCGAGGCTGCTTCTCACCCAAGACAGGCTCTTGTGCCTCCATGTGAACACAGCTAACACCCTGACAAGCACAACAAGTCTGCCCCAGCTGCTAACAAGACTCTCTCTGCTTTTATTTTTTTTTTTCCTAGGTACTCTGCACAGAACAACCAGGTTTCTCTTTATAAATTGGAGGTGCTAGAAAACAAGGTGTTGAAATGACTTCGATTACACTGGAAGAATATCCTACTGTGTCCTTAGGGAAAAGAGAGAAAACACATTTAAAAAAAAAATAAAAATATTTTACTGCCTCCTGTATAAACCTACTCTTACACTGGGGCAATGTTTAAAAAGAAACAGCAGCAAAAGACCTTTTGTGCAAGCTCATGGAGGAGGATGGTGAGGCCTCCACTCTCTGACCCAGCAGATCACCAGCAAAGCCACAAAAGAGAATTCCAGAGTGGTTTAGGATGGAAGGGACCTTAAAAACCTGCATGGCAGGGACACTTCCCACTGCCCCAGGCTGCTCCAAGCCTGTCCAACCTGGCCTTGGGCACCGCCAGGGATCCAGGGGCAGCCTCAGCTGCTCTGGGCACCCTCTCACCTGCTCGCAGGGAAGAATTCCTTCCCTGTCTCTCCAGTGCAGCACCAAGCTGAGCTGAGCTGTGCCAGGATGCTCTGCAGCCAGAGGGATCCAGGATGCAGCAGCAGGAATGGGAAGCTCCAGGCTGCGGCTGCGCAGCCGCTCACACCCAGCACAACTCGAGCTGCCATGGGAAGAGGTCCCTCTGTTTGATTTGGGGATATTTTTTTTTAAATTTTTATTTGATTTTTTAAAAATTTTTTTTTTCAAAATATCTGCACGTTTTGTTTTTCGAGTCCTTAATAAATTTTTGCCCTAAATTTCTTCACAGCTCCGTTTACAACAGCGCTTGTCACCCCATCGGGAAAAGACAGCAGGCATGGATTAATTTTTGAGGAAAGCTGCTTTCATGCCAATGCACTTGGCAATAGAGAATACAAGAAGAGCTATCCCAAAAATGCAGTATTTATGAGAGGAGTGGTTTCTAAAATTGTTTTTGCTATGGATACCAAGAAGCACCACCTGATTCCTGACTCCCCTTCCCGCACATGTTTTCCTGGGATTATTTTTAAGGCGACATCTATTTCACAGAACTACCACCACCTCAAAGCAAAACAGTTCTAGCTGGACATCCAGCATGACCCATTTCTAAAAGTCACTGTGGAGGGTTTGCAAATGGCAACTGCACTTTTATATCCACAGAAAAAAATAAAACGTTGCCCGCAGAAACAGAAAGATTCTCTCGGTGCGGTTGCGATTCTGAGATTTAATTATCTCAGCCCAGAACTGCAGGTATCAATGCTTCAGAGACAAAGAACAAACAAGGCAATTATTCCCAGAAGTCCTCCTTTTACCCCTCTAACAATTGCCAGGGTTACAAACATGCCAAGGTCAAAGAATGTGTAATAAAGAAATTTATTTCCAATTGGCATGCACAGGAACCTTGCACTACAATGGTGGAAGAGCAGCAGTGTGAAGCTCAGCAGCACCGAGATTAATGCATGGCTAAAGATCATAAGGACTTATCACAGAGCCATGTCTGAAATGACAAGGAATAAAATCACTAAGCATCTTTCCAAACAACTCCAACTCCTTCCCCTCCACATTCCCCTGGCTCCAGGGATGCTCTGGGGGTGAACTTTTGGGATTTGCCCTCTTCAGTGTGAATGGAGAGTAGAGGAGGAAAAAAAAAAATAAAAGCCCTTTCTGGTGGCAGCCTCCAAAGGGCCTAAAAGCCACATAGAACAGGAGTGAAACATGTTCAGTTCCATGGATTTATTCCTCAAGTGCATAATCCTGGGGCTCCACAGGGAATATCTGTGGGCAGCAAAGGCTGGAGCCATGCACACCATGAGGACAGGGAAGCAACCAACCAAATCCTCCCTGGTCACCTGCATGGACAACACAGGCAAAAGTGACCATCATGAGGACAGTGACAGACACACTTTGTGATTTAAAATCTCCTTTAAAAGCCCAAGATGTTGTTTATTTGTTAAAAAGAAAAGCCAAACTGTAAACAACTCCTTTGTGCTTGCACTGAGATTAAAACTGCCCTGGCCCTATCTCCAACACGGCACGGCTCCAGCATCTTATTTTTTTGCAACAGCAAATCATGTTATTTTCATACATAAGGGCAGGAAAAGTGTAATTGGGTCTGAAAACAGAGAAATACCCCAAGTACTCCAGTGGCCAGAAAAACTAGAGCCATATCACTGCTACAGAAAACTGCTGAGACTTACTTAAGAGACAATTTAATTGTTACAGCCCGAAGTAAACTAAAAGGCATGAAGTGAAAATAACAATTTTAACAGTTGCACGTTTTGTACTTTGGACTTCTTCAAAACCCTGTAAAAATACTACAGTTTTTCTCTCACACAGATACATTTCTGTGCTATTCAGCCTGCAACAACAGCATTTGACTCAGACTTTCCACGTGGTTCCCACTCCCTCTCAGCCAGAAGTTTTTTGTCATCAAAGTTATACATTCGGGAAGTTTTTGAAAACAGCAAAACTGTTCATGTGCAATTTTATGCAAAACATGCATATTCAGGAGAACAAACACAGACTGCAGACCCTATTCGTAGAAACTTTAGGAATACCTGCCCTGCACTGGGCATTGCTGAGGAACCTCCAGCTCTGGGGGCAGATCTGGAGAAGGACATGGAAGGGTTGGAGTGTGCCCAGGGAAGGGAACGGAGCTGGGAAGGGTCTGGAGCACCAGGAGAGGATGAAAGAGCTGGGAAAGGGGCTCAGCCTGGAGCAGAGGAGGCTCAGAGGGAATTTCTGGCTCTGCACAGCTCCCTGATAAGAAGGGGGCAGCCAGGGGAGTCAGGCTCTGCTCCCAGGGAACAGGAGGAGAGGGAACGGCCTCAGGCTGGGCCAGGGGAGGTTTAGATTGGATAAAATTTTTCACTGAAAGGGTTGTCCAGCCATGACACAGCTGCCCAGAGAAGTGGAGGAGTCCTCATCCCCGGGGGGATTTCACAGACCTGTGGATGTGGCACTTGGGGCACTTGGGACCAGCTGAGCTTGATGATCCCACAGGTCCTTTCCAACCTAAATGATTCCATGATTCTGTTTTAAAGCACATTACACATTGCTTGAAACCTTCAAGCCCCAAATCAGACGAGCACAACTCGTTTCATTTTGTGCCTGGGCATGGATTCAGTCACGAAGCAAACACTGCAGAGCAGCTCAATCCGGATTTAGACACGGATATCCGAGTTCCCAGTCCTCCCAGCCAGCACACATGCCCTGAAATGATGACACTGGACCTGATATTATACACACCACCCAAACACTTTTGCTCCCCTTTGCTAGAGACACAGTCTGCTGGGCTGAGTCCTTCCAGTTGGTTTTTGTAAACGATGGGGAAAAGTGAGGGTGGGATCATTTTGATTTGGCTGTGTGCATTACAACTTTCTCGCTGGCACATGCATAGCATTATGGCATGTTCTCAACTTTTTTTTAAAATTGAAAAGTCTGAATTTCTTGCAAAAAAATTCCACCATTGACTGCTCTGCGCTTGGCAGGGAAGGAAAAAGGAATAAATAGAGGATGCAGCATTTAGTTTAAGAGAAAAAATACTATCTTTGTTCCAAAGCGTAACTTTACTAGAAAAATATTGCAAATTAAAAACACCCAAAATTAAATGGCAGTTCTGTGAGTTTGAACTTTGCCAGCTTTTCCCAGCACCTGCAGCCAGCTCCTAACCCTGGCTCCCAGCAGTTTGGGGCTGCAGCAACTCCAGAGCCTCACCAGGCACAGCTCAGAAACTAAAAACCCCCCTAACAGCCTCCTCCAAGGGCTTTTCATACACAATGGGCAAATTCAGACAAAAAAAAAAAAAAACCACAAGTTTTTAATCATGAGGAAGGGAAAAAAATACTGCAGTCTGTCCTAGAGCACAGGAGAGACACAGAGAGCTCAGCCAAGCCTGCTGGGGTTTGTGCACACCACAACTCTACAAACCAGCTGTAGTAGCAAACCCCAACCAAAGGCAAGCATTTCTGGGTTTGGGTGGGAATCCACCCTCGCTGGCAGCAGCAGGGAGTTCTCACCTCTCCCAGCACAGCTGCCAGGCACAGCGCGCTCACATCAGGCACAGCGAGGACAAAACCAGCCAGGGACACAGAGAGAACCTGGGGGAATGGCTCTAAACTGAAAGGGAGAAGGTTTACATTAGGTATTGGGGGGAAAACTGTTCCCTGGCAGGGTGGGCAGGCCCTGGCACAGGTGCCCAGAGCAGCTGTGGCTGCCCCTGGATCCCTGGCAGTGCCCAAGGCCAGGCTGGATGGGGCTGGGAGCAGCCTGGGACAGTGGGAGGGATCCCTGCCCATGACAAGGGGTGGATCTGGGTAACCTTTAAAGTCCCTTCCAACCCAAACCATGAAACCATCTGTGAAGGGTGGGTCTGTCGAGGAGGATGAGGAGAGCTGAAAAAAAATACAAAGTCAGCAAAGGATGTGCTGTACTGAGCCAGCGACCAAAACGAACCCATTCCTGGAGCCAGCCCCAAATCAAACCACTCCTGCCTCAGAACTGGGGCACTCAACAGTGGGGAAAACCCCAGTGTGTGACTGCCAAGTGACTCATTGTCACATCAGTGTCACCAGCATCACAGAACCCTGGGCAGAAGCCCCACTGCGGCCTTTCCACGGGGACAATGGCAGGGATGCCACCAGCACTCCCTGCAAAGTGGGAATGCTCCAAGGGCTTGGCTGCAGAGCTGCAGGATGGAGAGCAGCACCCCACAGCTCTGCCTCAGCCAGACAGTCCCTGCTTCTTCCTTTGCCAGGCAGAGAAACTCACTCCTGACCGAGTCTCTCTTATTACACTGACAATTCTCCACTTCTCCCCGGGGATCAGGCGCATGGAGCTCGCTCTCTGTGTCTCCCTCTCTCTGGTTTTTGTTGCAGCTGCTGTTAAACTGCGCTCACAGATCGATCCATGCTTGAAAAAAAACTTCAGGAAGCTGGTGCTCCTGGCTGAGCCCGGCCAGGGGAAGGGCCAGCCACATCCTGCCAAAGGAAAGCTCCTTTGACACCCCCTGCCTACCCATGGGAACAGCCCATGCAACCTGCAGACCAGGGAGAGATCAAAAATAGCTGAAAAAACCCAAATCCTTCACATTTTCTACCAGAACTGCTGTTTGTGCAGGGATGATTTTGGGTGTGATGCCCTGGCCACGCACAACCACTCCAGACACTGTTCATGAAGCAGCATTTGCTGCTTAATTTTGCCTTTACAAACAGGCAGGTGTAAGCTACCATGGTTTAGGGCACTGATTTTCAGACCTTGGGTTGTAAAGGACATTTTGAGGTGCACCTTAAACGCAAACGCTGCCAAGGGGAGAACACCCTCACACCTCTGAAAGTGCCCCCATCTGAGCCACCTCCCAGCCCTTGGCTCTGCTGGGCTCCAGAGGGGCAAGGGGAGACCACCACAGTCCAGGGAACAACGAGGGAACCACGATGCCCAAGTCTGGCATTGCTCCCCAACAATTTTCTCAAGGCAAAACTCAAAAGGATGCACAGACATTAACAGCACCAGCTCACAGCAAACTCTTCCCAGCACCAAGATTACGTACAGGCTGCTCAGAGGTACTGCAGACAGGCAGATTTTTCATCTATTACCACAGAAAGGCAGCCCCTGCTAACAATAACACAGTTTCAAAAGGCCCTCAACCACCCTGGCACCAGATGTACGGCAGCTTCTCCAGCTGCTGCACAAACAGCAGCGTTTTCTTCACCCTCTTCCACAGCCCTGGATGGAGACAGACACAAATCCAGTCTGCCTGAAACCTTCTTTCTTCAGCAAAATACCACCAGATACGGCGCTGACCTGCTGCTTCCAGCAGCGCCTGAATATCCGCGTTTATTTGTGTTTTCCGGAGGGATTCCGAGCCCGCAGCCCCCCGCAGCACACACACAAAGGAGGGAGGACCACCACAGCTTCTCCAAAGAGAACAGAGTTCCTGAGGTCTGAACCAGCGTGGCACAAAGGTCACGTCATTACTGCAGTGGGGGGAGAGCAGCTACGGGGTTGAAATATTTGGGGAGGTGGGGGGGGGAATAAATGCATTTGCTAATTCGTTTCTGTTCCGTAGGAAAATGTAAATTGGGTGCAAAAATAAAACAAACAGAAGAGGCCTAATTATTTATACAGGCATTTTAATCAAACAATGAATAGCACACAGCAACCTTCTACATCAATTAATAAAGCTGGCTTCTGCAAAACAAAAGAGTTACACCATGTGCCCTAATTATAAAATCCAGCCTGGAGATGCTGCCTTATTTTTTTTTTTTCCCCCCCCTCCCTCTATACACCTGGCTTAATATATCCCCACTGCATTCCTGAGCTGAGGACACTCGTTAGCCCCACTCTCTAGTTACAAATTCATTACTGTGCTGCATTTTTCCTCCTGGCTCTGACAGTAGGAGTGGTCACACTGCAGCACTCCAGGCAAACCAGCAGCTAATTGAAGGCAGGGGCTGGGTGGGTGTGGGGGCTGAGAGGAGGGTCTGCCTCCTTTTCCCTGTGCAGGAGGCAGCTGCTTCCACTTTAGCAGAGCAACATTTCAGGAGATGAGGATAAAAGAGGAGATGTTTGCACTGGGTTGCAGGGAGCCACCTCGGTGTGTGGCGTTAGCAAAATGCGCTTTACGTGTTCCCCCATGTCTTAGCTTGGGCTCCACTTGATCAAACACCGTTCCCTGCCTGTAACACGTGTGAAAAAACCGGCTAATGATGAGCTGTCCCCTTTCTGACAAGTCAGGGCTTGTGCCTTCTGAGAGCTGATCCATCAAAAAGCAGCTCCGGCGCCTCTGCACATCCCGGGGATTTTGGGGCTCAGCCCCACAAGGGCTGGGCAGGAGTGGCAGCACCTCCAGCATCAATCCCCAAGCATCAAATGTCCCCAGTTCCACTGGGTTTGGGGAGCAGGGGTTGCTGCTTGTTTATTTTTAAGTAGCGACAACAAAAGGCAACATACATATTGTTAGATCTGTTCAGACTTATGGCATGAACCACAAGTTTCGTGAATCAATCACCCCAAAACTTCTCCAGGGCTCAGCAACACGTGGTTTGACCCAGGGCATGTGGAAAGTGGGGCCACTGAGCCAGAAGAGACCTGGCCCTGGGATCATCCTGCCCTTTAAAAAGCACAGATGAAGCTCCCCACCCAATTCTCATCTAAACAAAAACCTGGGAACTAAAAAGAAAAGTGCCTGGATAAGAAAGTGCCTCAATTCACGCGTTCAAATTCCTCCCTGCAGCTCACAGGCGGGGAAGACACATGAAGCAAAGGTTTCCCATGAGGGATGAGGAGGAAAAAAACCTGGGAAAACGTGGCAAGGAGGAGGACACCTGAGCAGAGGTGGGCACGAGGCTGGGCTGGGCTTCCCACCGTGTCCAGCCAGGTGCCACCAGCTCCGAGCCTACCCCAGGCAGGGGAAGAAGAGCCCAGTCCATCCTCCCACCCTCCCAGCAGCACTACCAACCTCCAGGGAGCCTCATCCATCTCTTGGAAGCTCATCCAGAGCTCGTGCCCCTCTCTGAGCCCATGAAACCTGCTGGCACTGCCAGGGCTCTGCAGTTCCTGCCCAGCTGGGGAGAGCTGAAGGCTCTGGGCACAGCTGTACAAATAAATGGGTTAGGAGCACAGAGTGTTTTGAGGACTATTTCTAAAAAGGACAGCTCGTGTTTTGCGTTCGGCGTCGCAGAACATCTAAAAATGGTGATGAAGTCAGACCAGCATTTATCCACACAAATGGGAAAATATGTCTGTGAAATAAATCTAAATAAGAGCGACGGATTTGCTTTTGTCTCTTTTATCAGCACGAGGAAAGAGACTGATAAATTAATTTAAAGGAAAAATCACGCTCAGTTAATAAATTTGGTCTAAATATTAATCTAGGGGAAGTGTTACATGCCTTAGGAATTTGGGGAAGAGGACTTTAAAACCCAGAGTGTGTGTTTACAGATTATGTTCCATTTTGCAACAGGTAGGACAGGCTGGTAAACAGCAACAAAAATGATGATTATCCTTGGCTGGCACCTCGCAGAAACCATCCAGATTTACTTTGATTAAGTCCTTCATCCAGAAGTCAGGCACTGCAGTGCCAATACTGCATGTGGCACTTTCCACAAGGCAGGAAAATACAAATATAGAAACGCAGTTGCAATTGAAAGCAGTAAGAAAAAAAAAAAAAAAAGAATTTTTGAAACACACCAAATGTAATCAGATACCATTGAAGTTCAATTATTCTTTGTTACATTTTTAAAAAAATTTGTTAATATGTATTTGATTCTCCTAGAGAATATCACTCAATTAGAAAGCTCTCCAAATTTCAGAACCGACGCTTCTGTGGAGTAAGTGAAAACGTTCAAAAATGTACTTGTCAGTTCCTGTTGCATAATAGGCCTCGTGGCAAAGGAAAGCAAGTTGCACATTCAGTGCCTGCAATTTCAAATTACCAACATGAGTCACGGCTGGGGCTGGGCTGTGCCCTAACGCTGAGTTCCAGAGTTAAACAATAGAGATTTCAACAGCCCTGCCACTGACAGCAGCAGCAGAGACACCCAGCACCCGGGAGAGGACAGAAAACATCCTCTCCTGCTCCATCCTGACACTGCAATCCCAAGCAATAATGGGAAAGCAGAAGCAGCTCCTGAGTTGTTGGCTCCCAATAATCTGGGGGTGCAACACGGGGCTCTGCAAGAGGCACCTCTGAGCCCCCCTGTCCTGAACAAGAAATGGCCCAGACATGCTCAGGTGCCACCAGAGATGCTCAGGTGCCACCAGCACCACCAGAGATGCTCAGGTGCCACCAGCACCACCAGAGATGCTCAGGTGCCACCAGCACCACCAGAGATGCTCAGGTGCCACCAGAGATGCTCTGATGCCACCAGAGATGCTCAGGTGCCACCAGAGATGCTCAGGCGCCACCAGAGATGCTCAGGCGCCACCAGACATGCTCAGGTGCCACCAGACATGCTCAGGTGCCACCAGAGATGCTCAGGTGCCACTAGAGATGCTCAGGTGCCACCAGACATGCTCAGGCGCCACCAGAGATGCTCTGATGCCACCAATAACACCAGAGATGCTCAGGTGCCACCAGAGATGGAGAACTTCTGCCATGAGCAAAGGCTGGGGGAGCTGGGATGGTTCAGCCTGAAGAAAAGGTGTCTCTGAGGAGACTCCAGAGCCCTTTCCAGTGCCTAAAGGGGCTCCAGAAGAATTGGAGAGGGATTTGGGACAAGGGATGGAGGGATAGGACACAGGGAATGGCTTCCCAGTGCCAGAGGGCAGGGATGGATGGGATATTAGTAGGGAATTCCTCCCTGGCAGGGTGGGCAGGCCCTGGCACAGGTGCCCAGAGCACCCTGGATCCCTGGCAGTGCCCAAGGCCAGGTTGGACAGGGCTGGGAGCAGCCTGGGACAGTGGGAGCTGTCCCTGCCACGGCAGGGGTGGCTCTGGATGGGCTTTAAGGTCCCTTCCAACCCAAACCATCCTGGGATTCTCTGATTAAAAGCCAAGACAGCAGTGATGAGTTCCGAGTCCACTCTACCACCACAGGATTTCAGGGATTTGCAGTCACCAATGCACAAACTTCAGTACCAGCAGCACAAAAAACCTTTCCTTATTTCTTCCCATCCCCTCAAAGTCCTCTTCAGAAGCAGAGGACACTGAAGAGCATCTCTGTTAGCCAGGGAAATATTAACACATAATCACTGTTAGATTGTACAACCTGACACCAACCTTTCCTCCTCCTCTAGACCCTGGAACCAGCTCTCCAATAACAACATTTATGAGAGTCCTTTAACAACTCCTGTAATGATTCACTTAAAAAAGAAAATAAATCATTTTTTATTGCAGTTCCCTGCCTCTTTAGGAAGATACAGCACCCTGACAAATAAAATGTACCTACTGAACAACAAGACCTTAGCTGTGACATTGTGAGCAGTGAAATAACACTTGGAGAATAGATGTATTCCAGAACCAAATATCCCCAGGGAGCTTGGATGTTAAAAGCAACAGCACTTGCAGTTTTGGATATACACATCTGAAACGCCCTTCTAGGCTACACCACAAATTTCACAGGTGAGAAAAACAGGGAGGGGGAAAAAAAAAAGAAAAAAAAAAAAGCCCCCAAAACCTAAGTGCAAACCAGAACTGTGCTTCAGAGAGCAGAGATGCTGCAAACAGGGCTGCTTTCTCAGCAAGCAGCAGGACTTCCCCTCTTTGTGATTTACAGATACTTAAAAACAAGTAGGTTAATGAAGCAACAATACACTGACTGCAGAGTGCTGATTAATACAAACTTCCCAGCACTGTGATCCATGAGCCAGTTCAGCACCAGGGCAATGTCCAAGCTCTGTTTGGCTGGGCTTATTAAAGAAAATAAAAAATTAAAAATAAAAAAAAAAAAATAATAAATAGTAAAAAAGCTTTGATAAAGCAACAACGGCATTTATTTGGTGTTAACAAAATAAAAATAATTCCCAAGAAATAACTGCCTGCTTCTCCACTGTATGGGGACTAAAACCTCATGGTTTACAGTACTCTGCTTTCCACTCTGCATGTTGAGCTTGGCTTGCTCCACTGTTTTCACTATTAGCTTTTGAATAATTTAATTTAGAAGTTTGGCCCAACCAAGCTGATCTGCAGTGAAACCGTCAGGGTTCTAAACGTGCCTCTGCCTCAGTTTCCTCTTCTCTAAGGTAAAGGCAGCAGCCCTGGGCTGGGGATTAACCACAAACACACCTGGGAAGCCTCTTCAGCACTTAGGAAGATGAAATTCCTCTGTTAGGAGGCACAGGAGCATCCCCTCCTCACCCAGAGGACCAGGAGCCCACAGGCCACCAGCAGATGACAACAAATTCCCTGCAGCACCTCCCCAGTGTCCTCAGCAGAACCACCTGGAGATGGGCTTCAAAGAAAATGAGATGCAGAAGCATCTTTGAGTTCAAGGGGGTTTTTTTTCAGGGCACAGTGATGATTTTGGGAGACTCTGGAGCATCACACAGGCAGGACAGTGCAGGGACAAGCTCAGAAAGGCCAAACTTATGCTACAAACAACCCTCAAAAATCCCTTCCCAAAGCTGCAGAACACCTGAAGCTGTGCCTTGCCAGCCTAAATATCCTGCTGGAGGAGAAAAATCACCCAGCTCCTGTCACCACTCCAACAACTCAGACACTGTGGTCCTTCAGGTGAACCACAACACACCACAGCAACATTTCCTATTTTTCTTTTTTTTTTTCTCTTTTCCCCACAACAAAAAAAAAAAAACAAAACCACAAGCTTGCACATCAGTATTTCTACCTGTCGCCTACAACGAAGATTTCCTGAGTCCCACCAAGAAAAGGGGCAGGATTGGAAGGGGAGCCTTGAGTGGGGGTGAGACCATGCAAGGGGGTTTTTGGAAGCAGCTTTTCCACCTCGGGCGAGGGCGTAGCCAAGCTCAGAAGTGATCTGCACTGCATGGTGGCTGTTCAGCAGTCAATGATACACTACTGGAGGTCTCAACCCAGTTCTCAGTGAACAAATGGCTGTATAAAAATAGCCATTACCTAAGACGAGCATTTTCATTCCAGGACAAAAGAACGTCAGGCTGGAAATTGCAGAATTAATCCCTTGAGTCTGCAACCCACCACAACGTCTCGTGTTTAATTTGCAATAGGGAAAAAGAAAATAAATTAAATCACATTGTGGTGACCAAGAACAAAGGACACAAAGTAAGAATTAATTTTAATATTAACTACTACCAAAACAAAGGGCAAATTGTAGTCTCCTCTAAAAGAAGGTTCCAGAGAGATCTGAGGGCTCCTTGCAGTGCCTAAAGGAGCTCCAAGAGAGCTGGAGAGGGACTCAGGACAGGGAGGGAGTGATAAGATAAGGGGGAATGGCTTCCCACTGCCAGAGGGCAGGGATAGATGGGATATTGGGATGAAATTCTTCCCTGTGAGGGTGGGGAGGCCCTGGCACAGGGTGCCCAGAAAATCCCCATCACTGCACGTGTCCAAGGCCAGGCTGGAGCAGCAAAAGCACACTGGCTGAAAACAATGGGCCACCTAAAAGAACAGTGCAGGTGTTCCCTTCCTCCCAGCCTGCTCCACATCCTCGTTCTTCATGCTAGGACTTGCCAAATTTACAACAACAACAACAACCTTCAAATCCTGGGGAAGGGCCGGGCTGGCACGGAAACGAAAAGCTACAAATCAAGCTTCAGGAGAGCACCACAGGATGGAAGGGCCATTGAGACAAGCAGAGCATGTATTTGTTGTGACTAATATTGTTAAAAGGAGTAGCAGATTAGCATCAGGTTAGAACCAAACACAGCAGCTGGCTTCCAGTGACTAACCAGGGCAAGCAGGGATAACTGCTTAATGAAACAACGGCGTCTGCCAGAGCAACTCTCCAAACACACCCAGAAGAGTGAAGGTGTAGAAGGCCAAGTTAATGATGATCAGAATGACAGTCAGCTTTTTTTCCCTCATGGCTGCTGTGCTGAACCTCAGGAAAATGCTCCTGAGTGATGCCAGCAGCACTGCCTCCCCACCATTCCCAGCTCCACCACAGCTTTGTGCCAGCCTCGTCCACTCTCCTTTCTCACCAGCCGTCCCTCCCTCCAGTGCCACCAGCCCCAAAATCAAGCCGTTGCACATGAAGGATTAAAAGCACAAAGAAAAAAAAAAATTGAAAATTAGAATAATCATAATAATAAAAACTCGGTGAACCCATTTTTTAGGGTTCATGGAGAACCTTTTAGGCACAGCCCAAATGTCAGGGTCACCCTGTGAACGCCTGTCTGCAGGTGGCAGCTGCATCCTGCCATCACTGGAGTGCATTAAAACCATCTGAGCACGCTCCTGTGCTCCCTGTGTACCACTGAGTATTCAGGGAAGAGCTGGCAAAGGTTTACCCCTAAAAGTTTACCTCTGAATCAGTGCTGACAGGAAAGAAAAGCAAGGAGATGTTGGATGAATAAACCTGAATGAGATTTCAGAGCAAAAGAGAAAAAAAAAAAAAAAAAGGAAATGTCCCTGGGGGATTTCTCTGGATTTAGCATTGGGAATGTTGATTAAAAGCAGTCACTGGTGCAGGTGTGTCATGGCACAATATTGGGCTAACACATGGGCAGACAGCTCCAAACACCTCTGGGGAGCCCAGCCACATCCCAGGGTAACAACACAGCTCTGGCCAGGGAGATCTGCCCTCAGCACAGCTTTTAGGACACTGTATCAATGCAAATATTTCTAAACCTGCTGCTCCTGCTCTGTTTTCCTAGCCTGATGTGTGTCTTACAGAGGTGTCTCAGCTCCCAGAGGAAGCAGTGATTGCTTTGGTTCTCACTGTCCAGCTGGGAAAAGTGGCTTGGAACGGAGAACACTCCCAGCTTCCAATGCCCAAAGAGCGGCTGCTAAAAGAAATGAGGGAACAGACACAAAAAGAGCAGCTGAGAGGCATTTTGACTGGAAAATACTGGTGAATTTTGTGTTGAGCCCAGTTGCAGTGGACTGTCTGCTGCAGTGAGGGGGCAGGAGGAAGCCCTGAAGGCAGAGCCCATAAGGATGGGGAAGAAATTCAGCTGGAGGGGACCAGTGCCACCTCAGACAGGGGACACAGCCCCACTCTTCCTGGGGACATACCCTCCTCCACTGCTGATCCCTCAGGAACTCCTGAACACCCTCAGCTCCAGGGCAGAGCCTCACAAAAGCTCACATTTCCTCACCTGCCCCTTGATTTATAAACCTGCCCCTTGCAAAGCCCCATTTCCAACACCGAAATTCCAATTTGCTATCAGTGTCTTTAAACCTACAACTAAAAACTGTCATTTTCAGCACTGCCCGAGTGACAAACCAGGAAGAAACTCAAAAACACAACCACGAAGGTCTTTTAAAAAAAAATTTGAAAAAAAAAATATTTAGGAACTCCACAAAGCCGTTCTGGCTGCTGCACAGCAATGGGAAAAGCACTCAATAAAAATCACCTGCCTGACCACTGGGCAAGGGCCAGCATTCCCTGAGAACCTGGCTGGCAGCAACATTTCCACAGGTTCTCCACCACAGGCTGCTTGAATTTGCTTTTTAACTACCCAGAGATATGACATCAGCCTTTGCTGGCAAAACAGTCTCAAAAAACCAAAAAAAAAAATAAACCCCAAAAACCAAACCAATAAAAACAAGCCCAAGGAATGTTGAGCTGCAGTTGTGTGTGTACATGGAAAGGTTCAATTCATCAGAGCCTGGGCTTGGACAGGGGACCCCTCTACAAAGAGAGAAAAGTAAAAAAAGACCCAGGTCTATTTAGAAATGAGAAAGCATAGATAAAGCAGGAAAATTTTAATAAGATTGCCATGCCCCACTTCTTTTTTTTCCTCTCCTTCCACCCCATTTCTCTCCACCTATTTCATTCAGGGACTGTCACTCAGTCCCACACAAGGGAGGGATCTCCACTGTGTCTTAACAGAGTCTTGTAGGGGAGGGGAAGCTCAGCACTTGCCTACATGGCTTCAGGTTATTTTTCTGGCACACCACAACCAGAGCCCTGTACAAAACCAGCTGGTAAATAGCCACAAGGAGCAAAAAAACCACTGGATAATAGAAAAGAGGCATCCACACCGCTCACACACAACATAAAGCTGATTAAATCTGATTAAATCTGGTGTATAAAACGAAGCTAACAGCAAATGGGGAGACAAGCCCTGTCTCCACATGATTTTGGAGGTGTTTGCAGCACCCACACACCATTTTCCAATCGCTGTCTGCAAAGAGTGCACTCTGGAGAGAAACTGAGGCAGCAGGCTCAGGGATCCAGATTTTTCATTTCCATCTGTGTTTAGCCTGTTTCTCCTCTCCTCTGTGACTCACCAGAAAAATGGAAGCAGAGGAAACTGCTCAGAGATTAAGCTGAAAAGCAAACACAGAGAAAAAAGGGATGACTTCACACTAGGGAGTCCGAGCAGGCTGGTGATGCTGCACACCAGCTGCTCCCAAAATTCACCCCGGTGGCATCACCTGCCTATCTTCAGGCAGGAAAATCCCAAGGGACAGGGTGTGCTGCATGCACTGCTTAGAGAGGCCTCTATGAGTCTCTTAATGCCAGCCCAGGATTTTCATATGGAGCCTCCAAGCTCAAAACGTCCAGAGGACAAGTGGTCTCATAATTGGTTAAAAAAAGGCAGAGAGGGTCAATCTCTGGAACATTAGGCTTGTGGCTACCTCTGCACTCGATTTCACTACTATTTCTCTCCTCTCCACAGTCAAATCCTGCTATTTACTCCCACCTACAAACCACCAGGCAGATGGGAGACACTCAGCATAATTCTTCACTCTGATCCCTCCCCGTGTCCCTCCAAAACCTGATTTAGTTCCCTATGCAGCAAGACAAAAATCATACTAAACTGCAGGGGGAGGGGAAAAAAAAAAAACAACCCAACAAAACCCCACAACCCAACCAGCTATGCTACACACAGGATTTGCATCTGATCCCAAATTTCCTTCACAGCCAGTGCGTATGTTTTGCAGATTTCCACCGTGGCAGGACTTTCATCCCCTCCCTCTGCACAGCCACTGCTTGTCTTGCAGTGTGAGATTGAAGTAGACAAGTGTGAAAGAATCATATAGGGCTCAACATCATTAGGCTCACCCTGAAAGCACAAGAGCTGACAGGTCTGAGGAAGCAACTTCCCATTTTTCCCCTGGGGCTCAGATTTGGGAGCTGGGAGGTTGGGGAGAGAAAGGAAGATCTTTAAAAAAGAAAAGCCAGGGAGGCTTGGGTGTTTGTCCTCGTCTCTGCAATCCTGGGGGAGCTGTGAGGATGTCAGAAATTATGAGGAATTAAATAGCTATGAAAAGCCTCGAGTTAAACCTAAACCCAAACTGCGAAAACACAATGAAAGTTCAGCCTGTTAGAAATAATGTGCTGGGCAAAACATTAACACATTTACACTTGAAAGTTGTGAAAAGAGTCAGAATCACCCTGCTTAAAATGTATCAGTCAGACGAGATCTGATTTCAGGACAGAGCATCCTGCACATACATAAAAGAAAGTACTTGAATAGGCGTCATAACACAAACATCCATTTATTTTCTGCCAAATAAGATCAGTTCTGCAAATAAGATGCACTTCTCTTCTTTCTCCACAAAATAATGCTCCCTGCAAAATGTTGGAGCTCAGCTTGCTCTTTTGTTTTTTTAATACAGGAAAAGAGCTCACGAAATCGAATGGCCCCAAATATTTCAGTTATTAAAACAGGCTCAGTTGCACACTTCAGGGCATTTGTCCTTAATTCAGACTCCTGGGTTCACACAAAATAAAACATAAAATACCCTCACCTTTAAGGCTGGCAAGTTCAGCTCTGCCTGAAAAGTCAACCAGGCTTTGCACAACTGAATCCATAGCAAAGTTAAGATCCTGCCCACTGAAAAAAAATCCAGTGGTTTAAAACTTGGGGCTGTTATGCAGTGATTACCTCATCATCATCCCAGGTAATCCTCAGTGGTTTGTGGATGCATAAGTGGCATCTCTGAATGGGAGCTGCAGCCTGAAATAATATTTGTAGGGGCTCAGTTTAGGGTGGTTTTAAATTTATTTTGTATTTAGGCGTGGAAATAAGTGTGAACCACTGAAGATCAAGTCATCAGTGCTGATGGCCATCAAGATCAGGATCACATCTGATGGCCATAAACCAGGCAGGCAGGTACATTTTGTACTTCTCAAGGCCTCTGAGCCTGCCTTGTTCAGAAAACAACACAGCAGCTCCATCCAGACAGCACAGAGAGAAAAGGGCACCAATACAGACAAAGACCTGTTGGTTTTATAAACAAACTACCAGGAATTATCAGCATGGGCACCCCTAAATCAACCAATGTGCATCCCAACAGCTCAGAAACGAGGTGAGAGACAAAAGAGCAAACTCAGGGAGTTGTGTAAAAAGTATCCCCTCATTTTGGGGAGGCTGCTTCATGATTTTTTTAAATAAATACACCTGGCACACAGGTTGCAATGGGAATATATACTCATTAATTTCCAGAGCAGTGTCAGCTTTCCAGATACCAGCTTGTCCCACAACAATGGTTGTAACTGAATACAAACCCTCCAGGTCACTGCTCTGCTTGGGGTATTAAACAGCACCGAGGAATAAAAGGCAGAATGAATATTTCAAGGGGCTGCAGGCACCAGAAGTAATGGATGAGGATGAGAACTAAGCAGCTCCCGAGATGTTCCGTGGCACCAAGTGGGATGGCTTTCAAAAGCCCTGACCAGCCAAAATTAACAGAAGCAAGCCACAATTCGTGGCACTCCCATTAATACCCTACCCAGGTGAGATATTTTATCTGCTTTGTTTCCAGGCATTCAGCACTTCTCAAATCAGTCTTCCCCATCACATGTGGGTGCACAAACACTGACTCTCCTAAAAAATTTGGTTTATCTTCCCCTGACTCAACTGCAACAAGGGGGGAAGTTCCTTCAGCTGAAATCCCAAATTGTTGGGAGGGGCTGATTGAGGTCTCCTCTTTGTAATTTACTGATCTCTGATATCCCCCAAAACCGATTTAACAAGTCCTGCTTGTTAAAGTGAAAACCAGGCAGGCAGAAACTCTTCCTGTTATTCAGGTGCTTGCCAAAAAAACTCAGCTGCAAAATATTTCTGTGCAGCACCGAAAGCCTCTCCCGAAACCTTTCATGTGTCTCTCTACACATCAAGCTCCCTTTCTTCTTCCTTTTATCTTCATATTTAGATAATTCTCACTAAAAGCAAGGTGGTCGTTCTTGTGAAATTACCATAACGTCTCTTGATGGACTTTTAAGATCTCTGCTGCTTGTTACACAGCGCTGCGATGTGTTTTGCCAAGAAGCGAGACATTGTTTATTCTTGTATTAGGGAGACAAAGTGTTTCCCACTTAAAGGGCTTCATCTCTCCTAAAAACGCAGCAGAAAGAGTGGCAGAGCTGGAGGGGAGGAGGCTCCTGATGGCACCGGAATTTCAATTCCATTGATTAGCCAGCATCGCTGGAGTAAGGAGATTTAATGCCGAGCCCGGTGTAAATTGGATTCCAATTGCTGTCCCTGTGTAAAAGGGGGTCTCACATAAAGGATTAAACGCAGGCCAAGGGTGCACAATGAACCCACTGGCTCATTCACAATCAGCTTTGTGTACTCATTAGAAAAGGGAGCTAATCACCCCAGTTTGTGCTGGTTTCAGAGCTGCCAGCACAAAAGGCTGTGACCTCCCACTGCGAGTCAAAGACAAAATATCCCACTTTCTCCCATGTACCAAAACCTCTCATTTTGTGCCTCCAAAATTCAACCTTCTGATGGACCCACAATAAAAATTAGCTATGGTCAGCAAGACTCAGCTACCCCTAAAATCCCAATTATGTTGCTTAATATAGGAGGTGAATTAGGAAACCTAAACATGTGTCCAGTAAGGAGTCTTCCAGTGACCTAGTTCTGTCCCAGTGTGTGGCTTGCTTGTAAATGTGATCAGAGCATGTGCAATGCAACAAAGCCCAGAGATTTCCTAAGCAATCTCCCAGGTAATCAAAAAATCACATTTTAAGCAGCCCACAGAAGCGTGTTCCCACACCTGTTGGTACGGCACAGGAAAGCACAGGACTTAAACCAAAAGTCATAAGGAGTGAAAAAAGGAAACTTTGCTGCGAGTGCAGTTTTGGAACAAAGTGCTGGGCAAGGGGGTGTTTTCTTCCCCCACAGCCCCTTGGGTCCTACAAGTCTGAAAAGAAAAATACTCCAAGGTTGGGCAGCAGCAGCCCCTGTGTCAAATTCACCATCCAGAGGTCACGGTGATGGGCACCTCCATACACCACTGAATTCCTGAGCCCTCTTCACATCCTCCTGGTGAAACAACACCCCAGCCCCTCAAAATCTGGGTGACTCCCAGCCTTTTCTGGGGTGACAACCTTGCTGATGTTCCTGCCCACTGCTCTCCACAGAGGCACTTTTGGCCAGCACAGCTCTGCCAGCCGAGCTGCCCCTGGCGTGCAGCATCCCCGAACAGCTCCGTGCCACTGCTGTGAAACGTGGCATCGGCACTGTGGCTGCCTATTCTTAGCACAGCAAACGTTTTGTCCTTTTGGAGATGAGTTAATTGCCCTGCTTCCTCTGTCCCTCCTGTTCCATCTCCTGGCTCTTTGGCTGGGCTGTCCTGTCTCCCACACGGCCGCAGGAAACGGGGAGGGCGTCATGGAAATGCCATGGGTGCTTCCAAAGCATCTCCCTGGCTGGGAGAGGAGCTGGTGCACGTGTCCCCTCACTGCACACCATGGCACAGGTAGCAATAAACACCACAGGGACGCTGCTGAGCACTTGTGATGCTGGAGTAACCCTAGAGGCAATGATCCAGCACATCATCTCACAGAATCCAGCCCAAACTGTGCACACTGTGACAGAGAGACCCTCACAAGCAATAAACTCCACGCACTTCATGAGGATCTCAGGGAAAAGCACACCATAATAACAGTTAGGGGTCAAGAAAGGTTCAGATTGACCTTGCATGATGTTAAATTATCCTGTGCCTAGAATACAACCCTTGGTTTCCAATTTCTCTTTTACTACAGAAAGCCCTGGGCCACAGGAAAACTCCCAGCATCCATCCATCTTCAGATTAGGAAAACAAAGTTTGAAACCCCAAGCAGCGTGAGGAGGCAGGACCTGGCACCACAATATGCTTTCCTGTGCACAAGTGCTTTCCCAGAGAACCAAGGGAAGCAATTCCTGCTCCTCCTGCCGAGGAAATGAACCCAACACAACCACGACAGCACGGTCCTACTGCAAGGAACAACCAGGACCAGGCACAGCACGGACCTGCCACACACACAGCAACACCAAAAGGGAATGGCTGATCCATTTAGCCCTTTTTACAGCCCTCCCAAGCAAGTGGAAATCCACTTTAGGCAGGCACAGCCATCACCACCGCGTGTGCCCTCCCCAACAGGCTCCCAGCCCGGGGCTGTGGGACACGTCACTGGCGTCCCACGGAGGGGAAAGCAGGTCAAGAAAACTGAAGAAATGCAGAGAAGAAGGTCAGAATGGTAATTTTCATATTATCTACAGCACAACTGTTTTATTTTTCCTTCATAGAGGATGTTTAATAGTTTGGAGGAAATCAGTCGACCTTTAAGAAGGAACAATTGTGAAGGAAGACAATCCAAAAATATGCTGAAGGACCACTCTTGTCGGTGGGGAACAATTTCTCTGCCCACAGGGACCTCTGTCAGGCAAATAAAATCTTCTGTCAGCAGCTGCAAACAGAACCTCCAGTGCTGGAGGATAAAATCTGATTGTGTGCACATCTGAGGAGATGGTATCTATTCACTGCCTGTTGGCACACAATGTGCTGGGTAAAAACAGTTTAAACTAAAATCTCATTCTCCTCTTTAGAAAAAGAAGGAAAGAAAAGCTGTAGGCCTATGGCAGCAACTCCAGCCCAGATGTCTCTCTCTGCTAATTTTTATGTAGGTATGAAATGTATTAAATTATAACCTATTGGCAAGAAGAAGGCAGAGTACTCTGGATGGTTTTCAGTGTCACCAAACTGAACTATTTTTTTAGGATAGATAGAGAAAAAGCCAAATCCAAATGACACACAGAAGTCACAGAGCATTAAAATTACCCCCTGATATTTCAGACTGTACAATCTCCCAACAGCTAGTGGGAAAAAAAAAAAACCCACAGATTTTTGTTGTTATTGGAGTTGCATCATGTGCACCAGCTTCAAGTCACTGTGTCATAATAATATTAGCAATAATATTCACTGGTTTATTGTCCTGGGAAATCAGTGCTTAGCAGCCTGACATTTCACTAGCACGACGCCCTTACCACAGACTGAAGCACTTGAAAAATTCCACCTCACATTTCTGCCACTCAACCAGCACCCTGCAACCAGCACACGAATCTCTGCGCTCCTCCATCAATATATTCACAAGATTCTCCCACCAAGATGATAATACTCAATCTGCACTTATTTTCCAGATGATCAACTGGACTTCTGCACGCCTTACAACCTGGCCTTTGGCATTCTCAGCAAGAGCAGCATTAGGTCCAATGATCATTATCTCCATGACTTCAATTTTCCTCTCAGCCTCTTGCAATCTCAAACCAAAGCTTTCCAACTCCTTATCCACTGCAGCATGAATAGCATCTCGCTTTTCTATAATGTCTGCCAAGCACTTAGCAAGCCCAGCACTGCTTGATAAGCTGAATCCATGCCTCCTGACAGTATGGAGCTGAGAGCAGCCAAGCCTGACCCTCCCAGCTAGAAGGAAGTTTGAAAGTGAATTATCAGGGCCTCAGAGTGGCCACTGCCTCGTTTTTCCTCCACAGTCACTGCAAGCCTGACATCCCATGCCTGGGGTCACACCACCAGCTCCTACAAGCTGCCCACATTTGCAAGCCACCAACCACCAACCCTAAAGGCCCACGCAGGTTTAGTGCAGCTCAGCTGGAGGAATACGCTTTCCATTCCTAAATATTGGATCCTACCCCAGTTCCAGAGGTAAAAATGGCACAGCAAAAAAGGGAGGCAGCTGTGGAACTCGGCTTTCAGAGTTACAAGAGGTGAGAGAAGGGCCCCAGGCACAAGTCCCTTCCCCAGAGCCCTGACACCGCCATCCTTTCTTCTCCTGAGGACTCCAGACACGCCAATTCCAGATGAACTCTTTCCTGTCTCATGGAGAATTAGGGAAAAAAGCTACCTGGGTATAAAATCCACATGGCACCTCTCCCTTACAGAAATAATCTCACTGATTTCCCTTCTGTGGGTTAACTGGGATCCCCATGCCAGGGTTTGGGAACTCTGCACCTCTCCATGGATTATCCTCACTCCCAGTGCTAAGGCTGATCTCTTCTTAATGATTTAAACCCAACCTGATTTTTTCAGGGATTTATGAAGAATCAATTGGTGGGTTAGGAAAAGAAATTCTATAAAATAAAGATTTTTTTTTTTGGTTGAGGTGGAGGGGAAGAGGAAGAAGAGAGGCTAGAAAAGACATCATCTCCCTTAAAAAAAATCAAAATATAGAAAACTACAATTTGATTCCTCCATCACCTGAAGAATACAAACAGCACCAAACTGCACACACTCTAGAAAACTATTACCTGAAGGACTCCAACTGAATATTTGATGCACAACACCTCCCTTGCTATGAACTGCAGCCTCTTCCATGAGGGAAGGAAATGGGATCATGTAATCATCAAGGCTGGAAAATCCCTCCAAACTCATCGAGTCCAACCACTCCCCCAGCACTGCCAAGGCCACCACCAAACCATGTCCCCAAGTGCCACAGGGTTTTTGAACCCTTCCAGACACAGTGATTCCACCACTGCCCTGGGCAGCCTGTTCCAGTGGGAAGCAGGAGGACAAGGAATGGGGTTCATGCTTGGATTTCAAAGTGAGAACTTGGGGAAAAAAGGACTGGGGAAGGAAGGGAGGGCTCTGAGAGCCACTTCTGGAGATGGGAACAACATCTCACACTGACAAGAGATGCTGCTTCCCCCAGCAAGCCCCTGTGAGAAGAGAGCAGAATCCAGCAGCTTGATTTTGTATTTATTATTTCTTTCTTTAAGAGCTACATAAACGTTCTGATTAACAATAATGGACCTGTTACTGCTTCCACTATCCCCAAAGGGAGTAAAATCAGGTTTGGCATTTGCAATTATGACTGCTTAAAGCAGGAGCTCTCAAGTGTCACGTTAGAGAACAGAGGGCTTGATGCTGGGCACTGCTGAGCGCTCCCAGCATCGCTCAGCAAAACCACCACAGCATCTATTAATTTTTGTTTAATACACCTAAATCCATTCTGGGTCTAAAGGATGTGCCCAAGCCACACGGCTGGGTCACAGCAGAGAGAGGCATTGGGGACATGGGGAAAATCTTTCCCCTGGGAGAATTGAACTCAGGTGGCCCAGCATGGATCACATCCCACATCCTGCTCCCTGCCCAGGTGGGCACGTGGCAGAGGAGGAAATCAGGGTCAGACAGAACCCATCAGGCTCCAAAAGTCCATTCCTGAATTGTACCCTTAAGGACTCCCAACGCATTTGTTGCTGGAGCTAGTGGATGTCTCATCCTATTTACATAATATATGACCTAATTTTGTGTTCACTGAGTATTTAATTACAGCCGATTGAATACAAAAATGACTCAAAATACTCCCAGCACTAATAATTAATGTTTTAATTGTGTTTTCTTCGTGGGGTTGGTTTTTCTTTTTTGCCTTGTATGCAGCATTTAAATAATTTGAATACACAGAGAAGGAAAAAAAATAAAGTAAAGAGAGTGCAGTGCTCCTTCTGGAACCAGTTTGGAAGGGACCAGAGCTTGTTTAACCTGGTGACCCCTCCTTTTTCTCCACAGACACAGAGATTCTGTATTTCACACTCCTGCTACCAGAATTAATGATTCCAGCCCATTTTGTGAACTAGAACCTCTGTCAGTTCACTCACCCAACTCCATCCCTCCAGGACAGGGCCTTGTCAAGCCGTGGAGCATCATCTGCTGCCTCTGGCACAGCAGAGACACAACTGTGTTGAAAGAAACCCGAGCACAGCTGCTCTGCAATCGCCCTCCCAGCACAAGACAAAGTGTCTCTGTGAGGAACACCAAGTATTCATCAGGATTTTTGAGATATTTAATAAGGATCTCCTCAATAAGTGTGTATTTCCATCCCAGGCAGGGCTGCAAATCCCCATCCCATTGCCAAACGTCTGCAGCAAATCCAATCCTGACCATTTCTCAGGGCAGAGTGGGAACAGCTTTGTGATATTGTATTTCAGCTCATCAAAAGGCTTTGGAATGACCATTTAATTAAGCCAGTTCAAAACATTTCACACTTCAGACAGCTACAGATGTAAAAAAATTTTTAAAAAATTGAAAAACAGCAGAAGGACTAGGAACCGTAGAATTGTTCACATACCTTAGATTGAAAGGGTTTGTATGTTCTGAACACTTCAGGAATTATGTGTGCTGAACCTATAAGGAACAAATCCATCCAAGAATCACTACCACAGTGCAGTGGAGCAGTATCAGTCCTCCTGCAGCACATCCAGGAGTACTCTCCGTGTTTTCTTCCCTGGGAATGACTCAGATAATGATAGCAAGTGGCAAATTAAATCATACCAGTGCTATCTGGGAGCTGCAATCCTTTATAATTAGGGGGCTTTGTTTGTTTAGGGAAAGAAAAAAAAATCACATTTATAAAAAGCTTATCTCAGGGATAAGGGGCCATTGTTTTTAGACTGGTTTTTTTATAATGCTGGCTTTTAAAAAAAGAAAACCAAACAAAAAAAACAAACCCTAAAAGATCTTCTAAGCAGAGGGTCACTATAAATAAAAGAAAACATTATCCTGCAAACCACTGCTTCTGCAGAGCCAAGAAATGCTCAAACATACACAATATGTTAATCCCAAACTAAGTTAGACCATTAGTTTTCACCTTGAATCAAATTAATTATTCTTTCCAAGATTAGTTTATTAGAATAATAATCTCTTCCTCTTGATTCTTTTGCTGAAATAATAATTCCATTATTATTATTATTATTATTATTATTATTACATGGCCATAATATGCACCAAGAAAGCAGAGTGCTGCAGAAAGGCCTTTTAGCTTTTGAGATCAATACAAATTATTATGCTCAGCATTTCTCTCTCCACATATTTACACCATGCTCATCACCTCAGTATCCCAGTTCAATACATGAAAAGCAAAAACTTGTTCACAACGCAGCGTATTTAATCTCCAAGTGCTTGACAAGCACCAGCCAATATCCACAACTCCCTGGTGGCTGCCCTGATGGAACAACTCGGGTTTAGAGGCTGAACTGAGAAGGGCTCAGTGCCTAGGACAGGGTTTGGGAAGGAACTGGGCTCACCTGGTCCGTGAACCCCCAGGTGCAGCAGCTCCCCCTAAATCTGCAGGCACCTGAGCTCACGGCCACATTCCCCAGGGTGCTGAGTCCAAAGCTCCCCTCCACATCCCCCCAGCTCTGTGCCCACCACCTCTCTGGACAGAAAGAATTGTCCTCTCTGTCCTTCTCTCCCTGGGCAACTCTGGAAAGTGCTCCAGACTCTCCAAGCTTTAAAAGATCACCTTGCCCAGTGCCAAACCCTTCTATGCAGTCTGTATTTAACCCAAATTCAGGGCTCCACTCAGGGATCCAAGCACTTAAAAATAAGATGCTGCAAAAGCCAAGCCTGCCATTAAATTTCATCCCAAGCAACCTCTGACACCAGAGCCACGGTGACTAATCCAGCAATGATCAGTGAACAGCTCTGCTCCACAATCAGTTCAACCACGAGGACAAAACACTGGGAACAAGCTCAGGATTTGGGTCTTGTGGAAAGCTGGTGCATGTCACCCACACAGCCCCTGGGAGGGATGGCAGAGGGATGGCTGTGTAATCACTCAGCGCTTTTTTGTTCAAATACAAGAAATCCAGGAAAAGCAGTGCTGGAGAAGGCCACTCACAGGTGAATCTGTCAGGAACAGAAAGCCCATGGCAGCAGTGACATTTGGATTTGCTTTTGCTGTCATTTCCTGAGGTACAAGGTAGGTCCCCCTCACATGGAGCCTGGGAGACTTCAACGCAGAATAAAGATCAACATTGCCTATAAATGCCCTCTAATGCATCACTCTTATTGTGTCTAATGCCTCAGATTGGGTTTGGTTTCGTTTTTAAATGGAAATTAGGTCTTCATGAACCTTGAATGCTTGTTCTTGATCTACCAGTTACACACATTATCTATTCATCCTTGCTGGGCTTTGGTGAGGATGGCTCAGATACCTCTTGAAAATGAACAGCCCCTGGTAATCACCAGTCTTGATTAATAAACACAGCCCCAGCCAATATCTAACCTGATTTCTAACCACAGAGACCCTAAATAAGCTTATGTTTTGTAAGAGCCCAGCACACAGGTGGGGCTGAGAGTGAACCTGGAGAAATTAGTCTAAGGACTTGCTCAATTTTTTTTTATTTACTATCTGGTGACATTCAGTTCTTAATCAGCCATTTTCTGGGAAGGTTTTATTAATTTTAATAGCAAACACACAACACAAGTCCATATATTCATTCTGCTTTAGCCCCTATTTAACTCCTGCTAAACACAACTTAGGACTGGAGCTTGGACACAGTTTTTTCTCACTAGAACAGCTATGAAACTTCCCAGCCCCTGTGATTACAAGGTCCACAAACATTTCCAGGAAAGGAATGAATGGGGTTATTACCTGAATCATTATATCCACAAGTTAACCAAGGAAGGACAATTCAGAAGAGAGTGGTTAAAAAGTCAGGAGGAATTTCTAATCTCCAGCAGCGGTTTGATGGTTGCATATCCCCCTGCTTCCTCCTGTCCAGACCAAGGCTCTCCATGAAGGAGGAGAAGTTGGAGGAAAGAAGAAAAAAATAAAAGCTTCCTTCGTCTTCAACAGATTTTATACTTTCTGTTTAGTATTTCAATGAAATATTTCCTTTTCTTGTACTTTATGCTTTAATTATTCATTACTGAAATCAGTATAAAGAGCTGCCATGCTCTTAAACGAAGTTCTAAAAACGACACCTTGGAGCTCCCCATTTATTGTAGTTCAGTGACTTTCATCTCAAGTCTGCTCTGACAAACTCATTCCAGACACCACACGAGGAGCTTCTGCAAGGGCTGCCTACAGATCACAGGCTGAGGCAGCAGCAGAGGCAGAATTTGGCTCACTCTGCCCTTGCAGGACGGTGAAAGGCCATCACAGTGTCTGACCTCGTGGGTTAAACACCCCTGGGGGACCTGGAAGGGTTTGGTGTCACTGTGGGTCCACCACACAAGCAGCAGAGATGGTCAACATCCAACCTGAATGGCAAAAAGACAGGGAAAAAAAGAGGACAGAGAACACTGAGTTGGTGACCTGCAGACAGGTTCCTCCAGCCACAGCCAGCTTCTCCCCAGGTCCTTGTGTGAGAGATCTGCAGCACAGGAACCACCCAGCCAGGGCTGCAGAGGTTGGGAGACAAACCCTGATCCCACCACACTCAGCACAGCAAAATGCAGCTCAGAACAGCAAAATGCAGCCACAGCAAACTCAAGTTTAAAGTTCACCCGGTGCCTTTTCACAGCAAGATGGGTGTCTGTGGACAACCCAAAACACAGCAGGGCCTAACAATAAAATTCCAGCCTAGAACTTATCAGTTTGTCTTCACAAGATAAACCAGAGCTGTCACCACCTCACCTTGGCTAACCCAGGGCAGCTTTCAGAGGCGAAGTCCCTACAAATGGTGCAGCTTTTGACAAATGACCGTGGTCAGAGCAGCCTGAAGGTCCCTATCACCTGCCAGCATGCCTGGAAATGCGTTCCCAGCCGCTCCCGAAGCGCGGCAGCGATGACGGCGAGCGCCAGCACCGAACACAGAGACGCTTTCAGCTCGCAGTCCAACCTGATATCACTCTAAAGGGAGAGGGGAATAGAAACAAGCAGACTACACTGGTCAGTGTGACAGTCATTTGTCACCAGCTGAACTGTTGTCAGCTCTGGGGCACTTCATTTTCTCCACTTCCTCGCGGAGGTGACAGAGCGGCACCGCGGAGTCTGTGCAGGGAAAGCAGGACATTCACTGGGGTGTTTTGGGAAGGGAGCAACAGGATTTGGCAGCAGAGGTTTGTGTGGTGTTCTTGTAATCCATCCAACCCAGCAGACGAGTCTGGGTAGGAAGGGACTTTAAGATTCCTTGGGCAGGGACACCTCCCATTTATCCCATTGCTCCAAGCTCCAGCCAGCCTGGCCTTGGACACTTCCAGGGATCCAGGAGCACTCACAGCTTCTCTGGGAAACCTGTGCCAGGGCATCCCCACCCTCCCAGGGAAGGATTTCTTCCCAGTATTCCATCCATCCCTGCCCTCTGGCAGTGGGAAGCCATTTTTCTTTTATCACTACATGTCATTGTAAAAAGCCCCTTTGCAAAATGCGCTGCTGTTATTTCATGAACAGTAGATACAATGTAAAATCAGGCCCTGAGAGTAATTATGAGGTTCAGGATAATGCTACTATTATTTCTGGTGCTCAGTTTCTCTATCTGGTGTCTAATGCATCTCAGAAGCTCATTATTAATTTCAAAAAAAAAAAAATAATGTGTCTCTATCTAATTCATGAACTGTGAATACTAAATACTTTCAGATTGTGTTTTGTTTGTTGTTGTTGCTTTTTGAAGAACTCAAGATTTTCAAAACATCTAGAGGGCTCCTAAGGAATAGCATAAAACAAATACTTTGCATTTTCAAAATTAAAATTCTGGAAGAGGCTCTAAACCTAACACCAAACACTTATGCAACTTGAATTTTAACCATCTTCACATCCTTAATCTTCATCATGTTTAGTACATTACATTTCTTTGACAACTAATCAATCAAAGGCATCATACCTTCTGTAAAGCTGCCAATTTAGTGTCATTTTGCCCTCTCTCAACAACGATTTATTTTCTACAGAAACTTCCTTGTTTATTTTATATATGTATAATTTATATATATATAAAAATACAGCAGAACGAAGAGGGGAAATAAGAAAAGCAAAGCAGCCAACACAATATTGCACCACTCAGGACTGTCAAGAAGAAATCCATGGCTTTTCCATGGATCCACAGCCCCACATCAACAAATCATCGAGGACATCCCCACGACTCGGCGTCCAACACGGGAAAAGCAGAAGAGAATTGGCTCTAAAAGGACTAAGAAGCTCTGGAAAGAGGCCACGGAGGACCCAGCAGCAGTAATGAGCTCTTCTGAATGAAGAGAGGAGCAGTTTTCACAGCTCTGGCAGAGGGGATGGTTGTGAAATGCAGTCTGGTGGCTGCGCTGCCGAAAATAAAACCCGAGCACATCGCTATTTGTCCACGGCCTGACAGAAATGTCATAAAAGAAAAAGGGAGAGTGCAAAGAGATCAGCGTTAAATACTAACAGAGGCAACAGCACAGAACCACTCCAGGAAATGGCAGCTCCAAAATCAGCAGCAAATCTCTCCCCACCCCAAACAGGGAAGTGGAATCAAGGGATGCCCACCAAGAGCAGACTCCAGGGGAATTCTGCCGAGGAAAGATGGATCCTTCTGTCAGGCAGGCTCTGATCTCCCTAAAAGCACGGGGGGGCCTTTTCAAAAAGAGATTGATTTCCTAAACGGGAACAACACCGCAGCCTAATTCCATTATTTTCAAGGGAGCTGAATTTGAAAAGTCTGTTCAGGTGTGATGGCACCTTCCGGGAAAAGGAATCAATTCTATAAACCACGGTGATTGAGGCCACTTAAAAGAAACAATCAAATACTTCACAACAACTCAAAGAACCACCTCCTAAAGCATCTGATAACCACAAGAGCAGATTGTCCTTGCAGCAGCACACCTGGCCCCATCCCTGTCTGCCCAAAGATCCTGGGAATCCACAGCTGCTTCCTCCAAGCTTGCAGGCTACTCCTGGGAGCACATTTTTCCCCAAATAACCTCAGGGTGAGGAATGCAGACCCAGGGCTTGATCTGGTTAAGTGGCCTGGGGTGATGGAGCAGGGCCATTATCCCTACAGAGCCTTGGAAAGGGCAGGAAGCAGAGAAGAAAAGGCTGGAATAATGCCTTGGAAGTAAGGGATGCCAACAGTGACTGATATAAAGATAAATCCAGCCTACAAGCTTCCCCCTCAGCGTTAAAGCAAACCCATCCCACACCATGGCAGCACTGCTCTCAACCAGCTTTAGGAAGAATCCAAGGATTTCAGATGTGAGGCTGAACGACAGACTCGGAGAGGAGGGGAAGGGAAGCTCCCACCTGCGGGAAAGGCTCACAGGTGCCCTTAAACTCATTAGCAGAAACCTGCACGGGAAGATGATAAAATTGGGAATTCAACCACCCAGTTAGGGAGGGCAGCTGGGCACACAGCAGCCTCCCAGCTCGTAGGACTGTGCTTGTAATGGCTTTCATAAATTTTACCAAAACCTCCCTGCACCGTGGCACTCCTGCCAAGCTGGTGAGCAGAGCTGTGAGATCTGGGTGGGCAGCACAGTGACCTTTCCACACCACATCAATGCCCATCATTTGCTGAACTAACAGTTCCTCCTGCTGCTTTTGAGTAAATACCAAATGACTTCTGAGCTACCACTCAAGTCTTAAAAGCTCCTTCCAACCCGCCCTAGAGCCAGCTCCAGTTCGGTGTGCTGGGCACAGAAAACCTGCAACACTGCATGCCCTGAAGAAAAAAACTTCTGCCTAAATTTTACTGCACTGGCACCTAGAAAATAAAATTTAGTGGTCCAAGGCCCTAAAAGGTCCACAGGTACCTCCCATCTTATTTCCATAAGTTGTACCCAACACCTTGTGCTCAGAAATTCCTGTACTTCCATTTCCTGAGATTTCAGCAACACAATTCTTCCCTTACACTCTGCAAACCGAGACATAAAACTTTGCCCAAAAGCTTTGTCCAAAGGGATGTATTTCTATGCAATAAGATATATCAGATTTCATTATTTTCCTCGGTTCTGATCCTGTTCCAGGGGCTCTTGTGAACATCACAAGCAGCAACTCCTCTGCTCCACGCGCCAACCCAACGAGACACAACCACAGCTGGGCAACTCTGCCTTGTCCTGCCTGTCCCACCTCAGGAAAGCTGGCCAAGCCTAGAAAGAACTGGTTTTAGCTGTCTGTGAAAGGATTACTGAGGAATATCCCAGAGCTTGAGATCAGTGAGGGGAAGAGAAGCTCCCAGATATGAAGCACCCAATAAAGAAATGCAGGCATTTTTATCAACTCGTACTCACCACCCCATAGCCAGTGCAGCTGAGGAAGCACTTTCATCTGGCATCTATTAAAAGGTGTAAGGCAACACTGCTCCCACTACACCAAGGTCCTGGGCCACTGTGCTGGCAGCTGACATGTCCCCACAGCTGCTCCTCCTTCCTCTGATCCCACTGAACCCTGTTTACTCCTCTCCTGTGCACCTCCAGGCAAAAATGGCCCTTTAGCTACTGTACATCTTATTTGTCCTTGCTTTTGCAATAAGCACTCACATCAATGAGTGTTTAAAACACTGCAAAATTCAAAAGAAACTCCCCTAGGTGGTCTATGCATACAAATAAGTATATATTTTGCTTTTTTCATAAAAAGACACCCTGCAGGTTTCAAGCTCCTCTCACTGCAAGAGATATTCTCAAGCAACAATGCTGATTTGGTGTAAGCTGATCTGTATCACTGAATCCTGCCTTTGTTTTTGGCAGTCCCCTTTCAAGGTGACTAAATTAAAGTGGAAGTACAATTCCAGGCAGCACAACAAGGGGCAAGGCTGTTTTGCAAATTCTAAAAGGCTAAGTAAGATGAAGCAGCCCCTCGAGCTAAAGAATTAGCTCATTAAAAAAAAAAAAAAGGCACTGAGAATGTCACTGGTCATCATGGAATCAGGATTCTGGAACGATTTGGGATGGGAGGGACCTTGAAGAGCATCTCATTGCAATTCCCTGCCATGGGCAGGGACACCTTCCACTGCCCCAGGGTGCTCCAGCCTGGCCTTGGACACTTCCAGGGATCCAGAGGCAGCCACAGCTGCTCTGAGCACCTGTGCCAGGGCCTGCCCATCCTCCCAGGGAGGAATCTCTTCCCAATATCCCATTAATCCCTGCCCTCTGGCTGTGGGAAGCCTTTCCCCTTGTCCTGGCACTCCAAGCCCTTTCCCAAAGTTCCTCTCCAGCTCTCTTGGAGCCCCTTTAGGCTCTGGAAGAGGCTCTGAGCTCTCCTCAGAGCCCTTTCTCCTCTGGCTTGAACAACCCCATATCAGAACTGGAAAAATTCTGATTTTCAGGTGAAACCAAGAGCAAAGCTCCTGATTGAGAAGCCCTCCCATTTAATGCTTAGAGGTATGGGCAGAGTTTAGGAAGCTGCTTCCTCAGTGAACCTGATTTGCATGGACACAGCTGGTTCAGCTCAGTTCAAGCCATTCAGCCCAAAACACACGGCTTGTCAGTAACCCCCACCCCTCCAAAGCCATTATGCACAGCAGATATATAAAGAGACAAATGGAGAAGATATCCAAGTTCGTTCTAAGTGTGTGAGCCTGAAATTGCTAAGAAAAAATATTTGCTGTCTGCACCTGTGTGAAATTGAGATCAGGGCTGTAAGTGCTCTCAGCACCGTGCACGCTGTGGCACCAATACACTAATCACCCAAGGGTTCAGCAGCCTCGTTAAAATGCATCAGCAAAGAGCACATTTCCTCATCTAACAGACTCCAAAAATGAGCTGATGCACCATTCTTTTGCAGCAAAACCAGGGCTTGTCAATGTGGGCAGCTGTGTGCACCCAAAACTGAGATGTCAGTGAGCCCACGGCCCATGGGAGCACTGGCCACAGGTGTGTGTGTGTGGGTGCCTGCAGCTCCAGGGGTGCTCAAGCACATTCTCAGCTTTTGCATGGACTAAATCACCTCAGGCAGAGCCATTCCTCACACACATCAAGGCTGGCCCTGGCACTGCAGCTCCCCACACATGAGCCTTCCAGTCTGGCTAAAAACCACATCCTTAAAGCTAGCCAGCCACCCAAAGGTAGCCCTGGTAATTCCCTGCTGGGAATTCACAGCACACAAATCCCAGGAGCAGACCAGGAAGGCAAAATCTCCAGGTATTAAATCTGCTCTTCCTGCCAAGACCAATTCCTGGCGTGGGAGCTGCTCCACCCCTCCACAGCTCAGCCTTCCATGGGCCACTGACCCACCCTCCTCACCTGGGGAGCTGGAAAGCACACCCCAGCCCAGCTGCAATTCAGGGAGCTGAGCCCTGACAGAGGCAGAAGAGAGATTCTGCAGGCCAGGCTCTGCTCACAAAGCCCAGCAGAGCTCCCAGCCCATGGCAGGAGCACGGGGAGAGCCCGGGCAGGTGCTGCTGCCAAGCTCACCAAACACACTCAAGGCCAGACTGCTGCACACTAAAATAGCTGCTGCATGAAAGGCACAGCCAGCTCTGCATATTCAAGATCAGAGCAGAGATAGATGATGAGATTCTCTGTGCTGCACACAAAAGCCAAAAATCACCAGTGCATTTACAGTTCAATATTCGCCTAATCCCATCTTCATTTCTGGTGCATAAATGAAGCTCATTACAAATTATTTTCTTCAGAAAGCTACCAGCAACCCAAAATAATTTATGAATGTGCTGTTTGCATTTATACATCCTTGACACCCGCAGCAAACATCAAAACAAGGAATTCAGTCAGTCACATTGGTTGTAATACACGATTCCTCTTTTCTCTCTGGATTCTGTCACAGCTACACCCAGCAAGCTCCTTCAGCAGCATCTTTTATGTTATTAGGTGTATATTCACACATGACCACTTCGTGGGGGCTCCTTCTGAGCCCACCTTGCTTTCCTGCACGAGCAAAGGCATTTTGTGACAATGCACACACAACCATTGAAAAATCACTGGTACAAAATAAACAGCACAATGTTCTGACCCTGCTCTCTGTGTTGCTCCCCTCCCTCACTCTCACACTACACCATTTGCCCACCAGCTGCAATGGGGAGGTCCTGACATGCAGGGACACAGCAGGGATGGCAGCAAGTGCTGTCAGTGCAGGAATCACACAGCACCACAGCCTGTCCCAGCCAGAGACACCTGGAGCACCTGCCAGGCCAGGATAGCCTGGTACAGGAAAATTCCCACACCTGGAACATCTGCCAGGCCAGGCAGGGCTGGTACAGGACAATTCCCACACCTGGAACATCTGCCAGGCCAGGACAGCCTGGTACAGGACAATACCCACACCTGGAACATCTGCCAGCCCAGGATAGGCCAG